>CM047813.1:22679620-23279620 GCA_026214975.1 Gentiana macrophylla
GATTAACAAATGTCGATTCGTGGGTATTTGTGGTGTTTTATTGCGGATTTATAAGCAGGAGGCGAGGAATCAGCGTTTTGATGATTCTGCCATGTCTGCACGGAGTGATTTAGAAAGTACCGCGAGGGCAAATGAGTCGATTGAATAGAGCAGGAGTGAATGATGGCCACGACCAATCCCGGATAAGTAATAATAGAGAAATATCTTGATAAACGAATGGGCACAAATCAAAAATGATATTTTCGAAAAAGTGTTCTTAAACGAAAGTTGTAGATTTTTCGAGAGTGTTTCAATGCAATTTAAATTATGAAGATTGGAGGTCAGAACTTAAACAGGTGATCAAGTGGGCTAATCGACTTTGGATTAAGAAAAAATCCCGTAAAAGCTTCGAGGAGGAACACGGGTTATCAAAAGCGTTATCTCGAGAAGAGTCCTTCCATGAAAGTTGTAGAGTTTCTCGAGATCTTAATTTGGCATTTCGCTTGCAATTTTTGGAAGTCGGTAACTTCGAGATATGAATTTTAGAAGTTTAATAATTATATATAAAAAATAATATCTCCTACATTACGTGCTGGAATGATCTGGTTAGTGAGGGATCATCAATAGTCCGACCGAGCCGAACTTAATACCGGACCGGTCGGCCTACCTAATTTTCCTATATAAAGAGCGAAGATCGAGATCATTCGAGGGTACCAAAAAAATATATATACTTGATCATATATATATATATCTCCTCTTCTTTTCTTTTTAGTAGTAGTAGTAAATAAGGCTCTACGCAGTAATAATGTAGTTTTAGTATCGTTGTAATGCTCGGAAAATCTCGGAAGTCGGTTTTGCTAAAGAAGTTGTAATGTCCCCACCGGAAGATCGATTTGAATCATTCACCGTATTCGGGTAACTTTCTTCTTAAGTATTTATGTTTGTTTTTATATTTTTATAATGTTTTTAGGCTAACATATAATACAAAACTATGTAATCGGTTTCGATTTCGATCTTTTAAAAAGAAATGTTGTTAAGTTAAAATGACTAAAATTGAGTTAATTGAATCTTTTTCATTTTGATCGTATTACGTATTGACGTATTTAATAGATGGAATTCATAATCTAATTATGAATTGGCGCCTCCGTAGTCGTGGATATGAAATAAAAGATAGAAAAACCGGAGGGTAAAATTGGCGTGTGAACAACGTGATAACGGAATCCGATTTCCTAACGGAGAGTAAATTTGTTTTGGGAGAAATGAATTTTATTATAATTTGTACTTAGATCGTAATAATGTTAAATCATCGCTTTAATTGAAACTTAAACCGGAAAAGTTGAATCGTCCGGCTTTGACAACCGGAGCCTTTAAATAAAATTGACCGCTTGATTTAATCGGAATGACTCACTTTTATCTAAAGTAGATTTGTAATTCGACTTGCCTGGGATTAATTAGTTTACCGTAACGGTTGTGGACCTTGGACCGATGACAATGGGCATATGACAATTTAAATACGCTCGTGTGAGGAGGAATTGTTTATGAGCCGTGAGTGCACCGCTTCAACTTACTCAATTGGACCTAAAATAAAAGGAGAGATCGAACACATTTCAATTAATCGAAAAGATCGTATAAACCAATTATATAAGTTTTGTGCTTTCTAAAATTATTTCGTCTAATATATTAGCACTATATTTATATCTATATATATACTTTTACAATTTATGCATATCTATATATATTTATATATCTATATATACTATATTAGAATAACTTTTAAATTAATGTATTTATTTTATGTTGAATAGAATAATAGTGATCTGTGTTATAAAATTGCGATTTAGATCGTAGTTTAATAAATACTCTTTGGTGTTTAACCACACGTAAAGAAATTACTGGTTCCTCGAGGATTCGACACCGACTCATCATACTAGCACTAATGATTTGGCCCGTACATCCGCCGGTTAGGATCAGATAGCCTAGAAAAGGTCCGTCACAACATTTTGGCGCCGTTGCCGGGGAACGCCGCTAATTTCTTTATGTGTCTATGTTATTACTTGTATTAGCTTAAAATTTTAGAATAAGTCAACACTTTTCTTATCTCATTTCTATTTTATTTTTCATTTGGTTGTTACCTTTTAGGAAAATTACCAATTTTTACTACTATCAATTCGTGTTATTTTCTATTTTCAGTTAGTTGATGACCGTGGTGGTAAGGCCCTCTCGTTCCTTATAAGCCCGACATAAACACTTCGTAAAGGCGCTAAGAGCAGAGTAAATCGCGGTCATACTAGTCGTGAAATCACCAAGAATCATCTTCAAACAGAAATCGGAGAATGGGTGAAATCGGTGATGAAACACACGAACAAGGGGCTCGAACATGCTCTGAGTGGCATGGACAAAACCCTCGTTAACCCTAATAATAATAATAATAGAAATAATCAAAATCGAAACCGTAATAATCGTAATAATCCACCAAACCCGAGACTTATATATGTGATCAAACAAGATGAAGAAACCGTACTAATAATCCCATACTTTTACCTAATGAAGCGAGCTAATAATTTCAAATTAAGTCTCATCTTTTTTGGTTTAATTGACGCAAGAGCCCAATTCTAGAGAGGGATGATGAAGATCCACATCATCATCTCTATCTTTTGAAGAATCGTGCAATACACCCAAAAGTCATGGTGTTTCATATGGAATTAACGAGAATGACTATGTTTCCTTTTTTTTAAAAGGATCGAGGACCGAGATTGGTTTATGTCTCTTCCACATCATTCACTTACTAGTTGGGGAGGAGATTCAAACTGAATTTACAAACAATATTTCACTCCTCGGGACTAAATTTGGAATTAAAAGTCGAGGTTGCTAACTTTAGACAAGGATCTCAAGAAACGCTTGGGAATGCGTGGGAAAGGTTTAAAAATTGTTAAGAGCGTGTCCCGATCATGGTTATTCCTTAGATATGCAAATTCAACTCTTCGTCGTGAAATTGAGAAAGACTCACGCGGCGGATGTAGATCATGCATGTGGTGGTTCGTTAATGACGAGTTGAAGCTCAAACAGCTTTACTGATGCTATAGAAAAGATTTCCAAAAATAATGAATGCTGGGAAACCGGTTCTAGCACCGAAAAGTAGCTTTTGCAGGAGAATGTACGCCTAATACGGAAGTTCTAGCACACTTGGAGAATTTGAGTAGGAAATTTGATGGTTTACAATGTAATAAGAACCAAAATTCAAAATAGTACACCAAATGAATACTCAAGTCATGATAATGTATGCGTTAGGAGTGAAGAACCAACAGGATATTCAAGCAGAGGAGGTGAGTTTTCAAAGCAAAGATAGAATTTGAACAATGCATACTCAAACTCGTTTAATGCTATTAGAAGAGATCATCCTACTTATCGATGGTCTGAAAACCCTAAGTAAGCTGTGACAACCGCCATATCCAAATCCCAGTATAGGAATAATAACCAAGTTTATCAAGAAAATACATCTAATCGAATTTACAATCATTACCAAGATCCTATCCTCAACATACCACTCCAAAGTATACCAAGATCGTGAGTTCAACTCAACCTCCGCGCATGAGTTGAAAATGGGAAAACTAATGGAAAATATGATGGGTGTAGTATCTACTCAAGCTAAGAATATGGAAACAATGATGACTTCTATAGGTTCACTCTCTAAGGATATGAGTACAATAAAACATCTATGAGTGGACATGATACCGTAACGAGAACAATAGAAGCCTCTATTGAGGAATATGGAAGATCATTTGAGTAGGGAAGGAGAACGTAACAACAAAGAGACCCTGGTGAGGATTACCAAGCAACACCGACGTAACCCAAGAGAGGTAAATGTTGTGGTTACGAAGTAGGAAGCTTAGTGGAAGCAATGGAGTAGAAAACTTTGGGAATAATGAAGTAGAAAATGATTTAGATGGAAAGAATGATGAAACTAAAGATAAAGATGAATTCACTGACGAGGAAGAAGAAATTATAGATAATTTCTTGAAAAGGAATAGAAGTTTGGAACCTGAGAATGAATGTGAAAAATGGGTAAAAATCCCAAGAATTTTGAAAGACCCCATGGATAAAGATTTAAGAACTTTATTTAAGGAACATTTGAGAATAAGATAAAGAAAACAAGGATGAAAAACAGAAGAACCGAAAAATCAAGCAAGAGATTGATTCAGTGAACAATTTAAAGAAAAATCCAAGAACCTCAAACATGGCGACTAAGTAATACTCAAAGGTTTAAGGAAAAAGGAAAAGAGAAATTAACTATGAGCCAAAGGTTATAGATTTAGAATCTTTACCCTACCTCCTAAAGATCAAATCAAAAAGGCAAAATCTAAAAAAGTATGCTCGCTTTCCTTGATACTTTTCGCCATCTTCATGTTAATATCCCCGTTATTGAAGCTCGATTAATATACCCGCCATGGAAAGTTTCAAAGAGATACTATCAAATAAGAAAAAATTAGAGGAATATGAGAATATATGCCTAAATGAAGAATGTTCTGCACTTCAAAGATAAGTTACCACCTAAACCGAAAGATCCTGGAAGTTTACGATTCCATGTGAAATTGGAGGATTTCTTTTAAGAAAGTCTTATGTGATCTTGGAGCTAGTATAAATCTCATGTCTTATGAGGATTATAAAAAGCTAGTGCATAGGAAAGCTTACTAAGATCGAAAATGACTCTTGCAAATGGCGAGATAGATCGATTAAGTACCCTAAAGGAATGATTAAGGATGTACTTGGTTAAAGTAGATAAATTCTATTTTCCAAAGAGATTTTGTAGTTATGGAAATGGAAGAAGGATATTCAGCGCCTCTTATTCTAGGTCGTCCATTTCTAGCTACAGGAAGAACTTTAATCGATGTTCATAAAGGAGAGTTAATTTTGAGAGTCAATGAAGATGAAGTTGCTTTCAATATTTTTAAAGCTATGAACCATCCATATACATCACCGTAATCATGTTCTTTATAGAAGATATTCATTCTCGTCTATGATAATCGATTACTGACTTTTGAAGACAAAGAAGAAATGCTTAACTCGTTTCATCTATAAAGAAGATGAGGAAGACATTGAAATGAAAGAGATAATCCTTTCTCTAGATAAAGGAAGCTTTACTTTTAAGCCACCATGGCATAAGTATTTGGAGTTAGAACTAGAAGGACCCGGGCCTTAAATCATCAATAGAAGATCCGCCAAAGAATCTCTGAATTGAAACCGCTACCTTTAAATCAAATATGCTTTTCTAGAAACCGATAATCTATTACCGATTATTATTTCATCTACTTTAACCGAGCAGCAAGAAGATCAATTAATAAGAATGTTAAGAAAGCATAAGAAAGCTTTTGGATGGACAAATGCCCGATATTCGAGGTATTAGCCTTAGATTTGTGTTCATAAGATAATTCGAAGAGGATGCTAAACCTTGTATTCAACCGCAACGCCGCCTCAACCCGAATTTACGCTTAATCGTCAAGAAAGAGGTCATTGCTATTAGAAATGGGGATAATCTTTCCTATATCGATAGTGAATGGGTGAGTCCAACTCAAGTTGTACCAAAGAAAGGAGGTTTCACAAAGGAAAGAGAATGATAAGAATGAATGGATTCCAACAAGGGAAATTACAGGATATCGAATGTGCATTGATTTTAGAAAACTAAATGATCATACTAAGAAAGATCATCATCCACTTCCATTCATAGTTCAAATGTTGGAACGCTTAAGGGTCATAAGTATTAATGCTTTTTAGATGGTTATTCAGGTTATTTACGATCTTCATTGCAAAGCAGGAGATGTGGAAAAGACTACTTTCACATGTCCTTATGGAACTTTTGCGTATAAAAGAATGCCGCTTGGTTTATGTAATGCTCCTCATACGCTTCAAAGATGTATGATGTCTATATTTTCCTGATATGGTTGAGAAATTCTTAGAAATTTTTATGGACGACTTTTAGTGTTTATGGAGATTCTTTTGGTAAGTGTTTGTCGACTTAGAAAGAGTTTTACAACGTTAGGAGGATACCAATTTAGTTCTAAAATGGGAAAAATGTCATTTAATGGTATCGTAAGGAATTGTTTTAGGTCATAGAATCTCCAAAATAGAATTGAAGTTGATAAAGCTAAAGTCGAGGTGATTGAAAAATTGCCTCCCCGCTTAATCTAAGGACTCTAAGAGGATTTCTTGGACATGCAGGATTTTATAGGAGATTTATTGCGATTTTTCAAAGATAGCAAAACCCACAAGTCATTTACTTGAAAAGAAATACCTTTTAACTTTGATAGTAAATGTATGGAAGCATTTAAGACCCCGAAGCGGTTGATTATCGCATTCGCTTTGGTAGCACCAGATCGAATTTACCTTTGAAATTATGTGTGATGCTAGTGATTTAGCTGTAGGAGTCGCTTTTAGGTCAAAGGTACAATAGAATTCTCAAAGCTATTTACTATGCATCCCACACATTAAACGCAAATTTCACCTTAATTATGCAACTACGTAAAAGGAACTTTTGGCTGTGATTTTTGCCTTAGATAAGTTTAGATCGTATATTGTTGGTTCTAAGGTAATAGTCTACACAGACCATTCACCTTAAGTATTTAATGAGTAAGAAGGATGCGAAACCACGCCTTCTTAGATGGATTCTCCTACTACAAGAATTTGATATTGAAATTAAAGATAAAAATGAAGTGGAAAACGTAGTAGCGCATCATCTAAGTAGAATGGAGACCGAGGAAAGAGATAGGGAATGAAATTAAAGATTCATTTCTGATGAACAACTATTTAGAATAGATACTCCTTCAACCATGCAATTATTAAAAATAGAATTCCCTCTAAGGAAATCTCACCTTGGTTTGGAGATATCATTAATTACTTAACTCGTGATTATATTCCGCCTCATTGGACTTGGCAAATGAAAAGAAATTCTTTTTACGACTTAAAATTTTATTATCGGAAGAACCGTACCTTTTCCGTAAATGTTCGGATGGGATAATCGTAAAATGTGTGCCTGAGCAATGAAATTTTAAGTATTTTATCGCTTTGTCATGATCGTGAGGCAGGAGGACATCATGGAGGATGGAAAACTGCTTTTAAAGTTTTACAATGTGGTTTTTATTGGCCTACACTATATAAAGATGCTTATAAATATGTTAAATCTTGTGAATCTTGTCAAAAATGGGGAAATGTATCTAAAAAACATGAAATGCCTATGCAACCTATTTTAGAATGTGAGTTATTTGATGTTTGGGGTATAGATTTCATGGACCTTTTCCTATATCGTTTGGAAAAAGATTTATTCTTGTAATGGTAGATTATGTTTCAAAATGGGTAGAAGTCAAGCTCTTCCCACTAATGATACCAAGGTTGTCATACGATTCCTTAAAAGAACATATTCACTAGATATGGCATTCCGAGGGCGATCATTAGCTGATAGAGGTTCACACTTTTGTAATAGACCATTTACTAAGTTAGTTGAGAAATATGGTGTAACACATAAACTAGGAACGCCTATCATCCGCAAACCAAGGGTCGTGTAGAGGTGTCAAATAGAGAGATCAAAAGAATCGTGGAAAAACAATTGATTCAAATCGTAAAATCGGGCAATTAAATTAGATGATGCGCATGGGCGCATGAAACAGCCTTTTAAAACACCAATTGGTTGTTCTCCTATAAGCTAGTCTTTGGTAAGTCATGTCATCTCCCGAAAGTTAGAACACCGAGCCTTCCGGGCTATTAGATTTCTAAATTTCGATCCTAAGGTCAAGCCGGTGATCATAGATTGCTTCAATTGATGTAACTAGAAGAATTTCGTCTCGATTCTTATGAAAACGCCGAATCTACAAGGAACGCATCAAGTCTTTCCATGATAAGAGAATCTTTAAGCGTGAGTTCCATGTAGGTGATCGAGTGCTTTTGTACAATTCACGCTTAAAGTTGTTTCCAGTAAGCTTAAATCAAGATGGACAGTCCATTTAAAGTAACACGGGTTTACAAACTGAGCCATTGGACTAACTGATGGAAATACAACTTTATAGCCAATGGACACAGAGTAAAGTTATTTGTGGAGGAGAAGGAATCACACCGAAAGAAGAAATAATGCTACCGATTGATCCCCGACCAACCTGAAAAGCAGAGGAAAATGAAAACTCGAAAAGCAGAGAAACTGAAATCACCAAATACCAAAGCTATCTATCTTTACTCTACTTTTCTGTAATTTTAATTATGTTTAAACTCTTTTCGCCTTTTACCGGATAGACGTAAAAGAACCTGGATGTCTTTTTTTTAGATAGAATAGAGTTTTTATTTTACTTTTGAAATTAGGCCTTGATAAAGATGTCGCGCTTTCTATAGAAGCTTTAGTTTTTGAACAAAACAAGAAATTGTTGAGAGAGATTAGATTAAGAGAAGTATGTAATGGAACATCAAGAAGTGCGATAAAAAGAAGGGCAAAGTTTCTAATGAGATGCGTAATCAGGAAAAAGTGAACATGTTGGACGCTGTGGGAAAAACACAACCAAATCCTGTGATGAGTGTTTGAATATTGTTAGGAAGGAACGATTAGGTGGTTATCCGAAAATCCCGATGGAATTCCGAGAGATAATTCAAATGCCTCGCTTTTAGGAGTTAGGTTGATTGAGCGTTATATCGTAACTTTGGAAGATTTAGAAATCGAAGAATCGTGAACCCTTAAGTTTCGAGTCTTTTATTTTATTTTATTATTTTCGCATAACTTCTGAGAAGTTTATAAAATTGGATCTTTATAAAATTTGAGGAGTTTTATAAAAGTTTTATAAAAGTTTTTTTAGATGTTTTATAAGAGTTGATATAAATTTATTAAATTTTTATAAGCTTTTTATTAAAGTGTTATAAGGATTTTATTAAATTTTTAGAAATTGTTATAAAATTATAAAAGTTCCTTCAAATAAGTTTTAAAAATTATTTAATTAAGTTTTATAAGAATTTTTATAAGTTTTTATTAAAAAAATTGAAAAAATCGAAAAATTTGTTCACGGACCGATCCGGCCTTAATACCGGACCGGTCCGGGTTCAAAACATAAAAAGACTGACCCTTCTTTTCTTCTTCTTCTTCCCTAATTTTCTTTACAAATCACCTTGCACCAAACCCCACCATTGCGAAATTTTTTTACTTTTCTACAACAAAAATTCATATCACACTACATCATTACTTAATTTCTTCTCATTATCATCTCCTCTCTTCAAAACAAAGTGGAAAATTCAAAAAGGGTCAAAAACAAGCTCCATTCATTCCGGCGACTTTAACACTTTTCCGGCCTACTTTTCAACGTTTTTTACACTATAAGGTATAATCTAGTTTATTTAGTTGTTAATTTCGTATTTTTCATAATTTTTTAGATTAATTTCAACTGTTTTGATTTTTGAGTGTGTTGTGACATTATTATTTTTTTGCTGTTTTTGTTGTTGTTTTTGTTGTTGATTGGCATTACCAATATCGTAGAATGGCTGAGTCGAGTACTAGAGTCTCTAAAAAGAGAAAATCAAAAATTCCAATTTCAACTCCTGTCGTAGGCACAGTAATTTTATCACCTGAGGAGGAAGCTGTAAGTTTTGAAAGAACCGCATCACCTGAGGCTAAGAAAGCGTATACAAAAATTTATAGTAAGTGTGATGTTCTGGTTGAAAAAGGATTAGACTTGGATGACTTAGGTGATGAAGTCAAGAATATCTTTAGAAGGCGTCAGTGGTTAGATTTAGCAGCCAGAAGGGAAGGGGAGATTAACACGACTATAGTAGCTGAGTTTTATTCGGTTTTATCTACTATGTCAGAAGAACAGCTTACTCAGTCGGAAACTGTACCCTTACGAGCCAGAAATATTCCTTTTAACCCTGCCGTCATTAATGCAATTTTAGGAGTTGAGGTTTTTCCTGATGAGGAGGATTACAGGGTAGTTTATAATTTAGATGATCCTGCTTAGTTTTGAAGCATCGCCTCGAGAGCCTGGTCGCTTTTTTGACCCGACCAGCGGTGTGGGTTGAAAATCGGTTTAATTACGGAACTGTTTTTGAGGTTTAAGGGCAATTAAAAGATTTATTAGCCATAATCTCTATCCTTCTAGTAAACATACTGCTTTTGGAAAGGAAGATGTATGTATCGCTTGGGCTATGGTAAATGATGTTAGAGTGGATGTTGGAAAGGTCATGTTTAAGAGGATTTTTGAGAGTATTGTCATCGCTGCACTGTGAGTCATCTTTACTTCCCTTGTTTTATCTCTCGATTTATGTCGAGGTTGGGAGTACCATTCCCGCCTAATGACAAGTTATCTCTCGGCGATGGAAATCTGATTGGACCTAGTTTGACTAGTCTTCCGGATGGTAGTATTAGCTCTTTGCTTAGAAGACGCTAAACTCAAACTCGGCCCACTCCACCAGCTTTTACATCTTCTTCTTTTCCATCTTTTTCTAGTCACCTCAACAAACTCCTTTCTCCAACACTATCACATATGACATGTTTCAATCTTTAAGTGATGGATGTTGCGCGTGGTCAAGCCAATGTGGCTTTATTCGGCACTGAGAGTACTAAGCGCTGGTGTGATGATATTCGTAGAGGTTTAAGAAGGAACGGCGCTTGCTTCGTAATCCTACTTTGATGATCCCGCCATCCACCTTGTCGATCCCGATCCATATACCTTACCACAGTGGGAAACACCTATTCCACCACAATGAGCTTTCATCCATCGTCATATCCTTTTGGAAGCCAATCTAGTGGGACAGTGTATTTTCGACAGTGTTCGAGAGACCAAATGTCGAGTTGGGAGGATTCACTGAGTTTGCACATGTCACATCCGGCATGAGTTCGATGGGTCTTGATAGTTCGATCCAGACTACGACTTGACTCATCCATCGCCTTCTCGATCGTTTCCGAGTTCGAGTTTTCAAGTTGATCCGGAGGAAGATTATGATGAAGATTGAATTTTAATGATTGATTAAACATGTTTACTACACATTTTATTGCATTCGACTTTTGTCATTTAACTATTGGTTCGTTTTCAATTTTCGCTTAGTTTGATGTTACAATCGATTTTATAAAAATTTGGTTTAGTTTTTATAAAAACTATAAAAAAAAAAATTAAAAAAAAAAAAAACCCAAAAATAATTTTCGTATAATTACTACGTCATTTTACAAAAATATAATGTGTCGTTTTATCCGTTCGTATCAAGTTAAATTAACTTTTACAATGTATCTTCGAGGAAAGAGTTAGTAATAGGCACGTGAAGTAAAAATAACCAAAGTTCAAATTGACTTTCACCTCTCGTCCTCAAGAAAAGCGAGGATGAGGCCGGACCGGTCCGGCCTATACTCGCCCGATCCGTGAAGGGAAACAAACATGACTCATTTTTTGAGTCTGTCTCGCTCATCCACGTATGTATTACTTTCTATCTATATAAAGGAGGCCAGGGAATGAGGAAAGGATACCATTTCTTTCACTCGCCTATCTACTTCCAACCGTAATTTTATTTTTATCAAGTTTTAAAACTGTCGAACCACTCTCACCGTCTGTAAATTCTTACGAGCCTAATACACCGGATCATCCGAATCGCAGTTTCTTCTATGAGAGTATAAATTTACACCCTCATTTTGCTAATTCTCCAATCCTATTGGAGAAAGGTTTGAATTTTGATAAAATTGATCGATTGGGGTAAAACTATCATTAGGAGTTTCGGTTGGAAAAAATTTGTAAGTACACCACGAGGGCGAAGTTAATATTACGGTTGTAAGGGAATTTTACTCGGCCCTACTTTCAACGTTAGCGATAGAAGTCTCTACAGATTGTTCCGAAGAAGAGAGTGGCTGTTCTCTTCTCTTCATCTATCATCAACCAAATTTTGAAATTCCACCGCTTATGCCCACATTTTGAAATGCAATGGGGACTACAAAATCCTCTAATCATTTGAATAAAGTACATGAGTCTTTCCAATGTCTGCTTCGCGCTTTTTGATACAAATCACGACATGTCAACACGAGCTTTACTTCCACATCTAAAGCGTGGAAGCATTTTATAAATTCTCGAGTTTATCCCACCTGGGATTTTGGAAGTTTAACGAGAATGAAATGCTTCTACTTTTTGCTTTGGCATTCGGTGTATTTGTTGATTGGGGTATATTGATTCAAGGGACGTTGTCGACTTTGCAATAGCCGAGAGGTAGTAGGGAAACCTATGCCTAATTCTTGGTTGATATCACGCTTGTGTATTCTTCCTAATGGAGTAGAAAGAGCTGGAGACGGATGAAATTTTTCCGCCTGAGATAGTCGGTTTGGATTGCTACCGGTTGATACACCGGGTTGTTCATCTACCATCTAGAGAGTTGTTAGTGGTTTGTTAGTAATATTTAAGTTTTAATAAGTTAAATTAAGTTAAGTTTGAAGTTCTTTAGTTAAGTTTGTAATAATGTATCTTGTTTAATATATATGTCTTAGTTTTTTAAGTTGTTTGTTTTTATTTAATGATATAATTAGTATACGCTAAAATAAAATAGGAAAAATAACGTTTATAGATAATTTTAATTTTATTTTCGAACCTACTTCTTTACTACTTATTGAACATCGAGACGATGCCACTTCGTAAGTGGGGAGTAGGGTTAGGTTAGAAAATTCATTAAAATTTTCGAAAAAAAAAAAAATATATATATATATAAATATAATTATATGTCTAATTTAGATTTTAATAAGATTTTAAGTTTATATAATGGAGTAATTAATATTAAATATTGTTTTTATAAAATTATATAAGTATGATTGATATTTATAAGTAAAATTTTTAGAATCATTTTCAATACTGCAATTATGAATTTGGAATTGGATTAAGTTTATTGATTTTGGTACCACAAAATATAACTATAAAATAAATAACCTACCTCACTTTGATTAGAGTGATCAAGACCTCACTCGAAATTGTCAATTGTGATTAAATAACCGAGCTTTAGCTATTTTGGTCTACATTTCCTTGAAATACCGCAAGTTTGTATGCGTACTTATAAAAAGAAATGGTGACATAAAAGCTAAATTTTGGTATATCTTTGAGATTGGAAAAATTAGATAAGTAGTAGTATATTCGATCTTACCTCATGACACACTTGCAACATAGCCGATTTTGGTAATAAGTTCGGATATATTAATATTCTATAAAAAATTAAGAACGAAGCACCATATTTACACGAAATTAATCAAATATCGTGTTATCTTCCTTATCTCGTGATTAACAACTTAAAAATAAAAGAACAAATCGGATGTAGCTACCAATGATTGGAGTGAGTAGGTATTATCACGAAATGTCCTATATCACTATGAGGTAATTAAGCTCCCGATTGCTCGATGATAGTAGTCCAAATTAGGGTATTATCACGAAATGTCCTATTCTTTGGGAATGAAGGCACAAGATAAAATGGAAGAGGAGAAAGTTGAATCATAAGATCTCGTGAATTATTACAAGTTTAAGAAACCGGACTTGTAATTTTCGATCGAAAGAGTAGTACTCCGATCAATCTTGATGAAGCAATGCCTGTAAGTTTGATTTTCTACACACACTCACGCTTTTAGTTCTTAATCTCTAAAAAAAAAAAAAAAAAAAAAAAAAAAAAAGAGAAAATCTGAAAAAAGATGCTAAGAATATGTTTTTTTTCAAAAATATGAAGATGTAGGTACGTACGACTTGCCTCTTTCTCTTTTTGATTTCTTTTTCGATTAACCAACATCTTGAACCTAAACTCTATAAGCCATTTTTGTCAATTACTTTACTGAAATTTCCGATTCCAGAATTTCATAATAGTTGCGATTAAAAATAATTCTGATATTTTATTTATACTTCTTAAGTATTACATATATAATTTTATCTAAATAATATTTAATGTTTAAGTTATTTCAGTTATATACTCTTTCTGTCTTCTTAAGATTTTAAATTAAGATAGATAATATATTTATAATATTGACAAAGTATATTATAATCAAAAAATTATACTATCTTTTATTACAGCTATTTTTGCTCGAGGACGATCAAAAGCTAAGTGGGAGTAATTTGATGTATTATTTTTATATGATTAAATATACGTTATATTATTATGTTTTATCAACGAATTCTATATAAAATATATGAAATTATGGTATAAAGTGTTAGTCTTTATAATTTAGAGTATTTAGTAATAATAATAATAAAAAAGTTGTAATTTTGTACCGATTTTAGTAAATCGGAGTGTCGTGTCAGATTTACGTGGGTATTTGTGGTGTTTTATTGCAGATTTATAAACCGAGACCCGAGAATCGACATTTTGAAGTTTAAACATATCTCTCGAGTGATTTAGAAAGTGCCACGAGCTTAAATGGTCAATTGAATAGGCAGAAGTGACAAGTAATGCCAACCAATCTGGATAAGTAATAATAGAAATATCTTCGACAAACGAATGGCTCATCAAAATGATATTTTCAGAAAAAGTGTTCTTAACGAAAGTTGTAGATTTTTCCGAGAGTGTTTCAATGCAATTTAAATTATGAAGATTGGAGGTCTAGAACTTAAACAAAGATCAAGTGGCTAATCGACTTGGATTAAGAAAAATCCCGTAAAAGCTTCGGAGGAACACGAGGTTATCAAAAAGCGTTATCTGGAGAAGAGTCCTTCATGAAAGTTGTAGAGTTTCTCGAGATCTTAATTTTGGCATTTCGTTTGCAATTTTTGGAAGTCCAGAACTCGAGATATGAATTTTAGAAGTTTAATAATTATATATAAAAAATAATATCTCCTACGCACATGCTGGAATGATCAAGTTAGTGGGGATCATCATTAGTCCGGACCGAGCCGGCTTAATACCGGACCGGTCCGGCCTCTACCAATTTTCCTATATAAAGAGCAGCATCAGAGATCATTCGAGGGTACCAAAAAAAAATATATATAACAGTCTATATATATATATATCTCCTTCTTCTTTTCTTTTTTAGTAGTAGTAGTAAATAAGGCCTTACGCCGTAATAATGTAGTTTTAGTATCGTTGTAATGCTCGAGAAAATCTCGGAAGTCGGTTTTGCTAAAGAAGTTGTAATGTCCGGAAGATACGATTTCGAATCAACTGCCAGTATTCGGGTAACTTTTCTTAAGTATTTATGTTTGTTTTTATATTTTTATAATGTTTTAGGCTAAATATAATAATCGCCAAAACTATGTAATCGGTTTTATTTCGATCTTTTCGTTAAAGAAATGTTGTTAAGTTAAAATGACTAAAATTGAGTTAATTGAATCTTTTTCTATTTTGATCGTATTCGTATTGACGTATTTAATAGATCTGAGGAATTCATAATCTAATTATGAATTGACGCCTCGTAGTCGAGGATATGAAATAAAAGATAGAAAAACCGGAGGGTAAAATTGGCCGTGTGTGAACAACGTGATAACGGAATCCGATTTCTAACCGGGGTAAATTTGTTTTGGGAGAAATGAATTTTATTATAATTTGTACTCGAGATCGTAATAATGTTAAATCATCGCTTTAATTGAAACTTAAACCGGAAAGTTGAATCGTCCGGCTTTGACAACCGGAGCCTTTAAAATAAAATTGACCGTTTGACGAACGGAATGACTCCTTTTTATCTAAAGGTAGATTTGTACTCGGGACCTGTTCAGATTAATTAGTTTACCGTAACAGTTGTGGACCTTGGACTGATGACAATGGACATATGACAATTTCATACGCTCGTGTGAGGAGGAATTGTTTACCTCAGGAGTGCACCGTTTCACTTACTCAATTGGACCTAAAATAAAAGGAGAGATCGAACACATTTCAATTAATCGAAAAGATCGTATAAACCAATTATATAAGTTTTGGCCAGTTCTCTAAAATTATTTGTCTAATATATTGGTACCTATATATTTATATCTATATATATACTTTGCAATTTATGTACATCTATATATATTTATATATCTATATATACTATATTAGAATAACTTTTAAATTACGTATTTATTTTATGTTGAATAGAATAGTAGTGATCTGTGTTATAAAATTGCGATTTAGATCGAGTTAATAACAGCTCTTTGGTGTTTAACCACACGTAAAAGAAATTACCAAGTTCCCTGAGGATTCGACACCTGACTCATCATACTAGCACTACGATTTGACCCGGTACACTGCCGGTTAGGATCTGTATAGCCTAGAAAAGGTCCGTCAGCAGATCCTAGTTAGGATTTTCGGAATTCATGCTTTTTTGTATTGTCATTTTGGGTTATCAGAGATTTGTAGACCGGGCATAGAGTGCTGTACTCTTTCCTATACACCTAGATTTTCCCACGCTGGGTTTTCCAGATATAGGTTTTAAAAAGGCATGACTATGTCCCGTTGACGCATTGTATAGGGGAGGCATGACACGACATATACGGATTTTATTTTTTCAGCAATAAAATAAAACAACTTTCCATCAAAAAAAGAATATTCACCGGATTGTTATCTTATTTATCTCCTATATAAAGGAAAAATGGTGTAACATTTTGATCAATCAATAAAAACAAAATAGTTCGGTCTTTTCCGTTCCGTCATTTTGATTTTCTTTAGAGTTCAAGAGAGAATGGCAAAACTTACTACTATTTCTACTCTCTTATACACTCACAAACATGTATGTATGTACGTACGGTTCCATGCGTTTTTTCTTTTATGTAATATGAATTCAAATAGACAAACCAGTTGTCGTTTAATACAGTTCCTCAATTTGCAATATTAATACTTATAGAATCCTTAATTAAAAATCAAATTTCTACGAATTGCACATGGCGTAATTCTTTTGCAACGATCTCAAAACCTACTTTTACTTTTATGTTAGAAAGTACGGCGGTTGTTAGTAATACCAATCTAAACTTACTATTCTAGCACCACACACACAATCAACCTTTCAAAGTCGATTCTAAACCATATAGTAGATTTTTAGACCATTTGAAACTCGATTTTAGACATGGCTACTGTTGTAGTAATTTCCTCATTCTTTAGGCAGTTGAGGTTATGATGTGCATGATAAATTACCATCTCTTTCGAAATCTGTAGGGAAATGACTAATTTGTGTTTTCATATCTAGTTTTTATTTTATTTTATATTATATTTTTTTATTTGTAAAACCTGCACATAATATATTTCTCTTTATGATATAAGGAAATATAGTAGCACATTTACTAACACCAATTGGTTTTAGTACAACGATAAACGCTTGATCCTGATACTTTATTTTCTATTTATATACAAGACTGTTCAATAATCTGGCTCATATGATATTGTAGTTTGCTCGCTCATAGCCTTTTTAAGAATCCTACTCATGTGCATGTAGTGGCTGATGCAAGATCTTGGGTAAATGGGGCAATAACGCAGGATAGTCAAATTAGAAGGCTTCTCATGGCACCATAATATTGTAATTCATGCTAAGGAAATTTTGAATGGAGATTTAGGCTATCATCTTATTTTGCTTAGGTAGCTAGGATTGCGTTTGTTTGGTGAGTTGTAAAACTAATTTCAGAGTCTCCGTCAAGCAACGATGCTCCATACACCGAGGAAGACACATCTCCACCTCATGTATCGATCTCGATCTGCCTATGGGTGGTTCTTATGGAGAAGGGTTCTGCAGGAAAGATAAATAGTAAAAAGGGAGTGAAAAAATATTTTTCGGATGCTTATCCTCACTCTTTTTATGTTCTGTGAGTAATTAAATCATATACTTATCTTGCAATTATATGTATGAATCTGTTTAATAGTGCTTGATTATTATTCAAAAGTAGGATGGAATAAATATTATTTCTCCAGTGCTATACGCATATATCTTTAGTAAAATCGGTAATTTAGTATGTAAATCTTATGTTTGTCATTTATTTTATTTTCTTTAGTTTAATCGGTATGTTTTTGTAGTTGTATTCTTTTTTTTCAAGATCAACGCATTGTTTTCCTTGAGATTTATCATGCCTTCCTTGTTATTGCAAGATGCATTCTTCTTACATTTATTGTTACATTACATAGATTATTGTACTCTTAATTTTATATTTAATGGAGATTTTATATTTTTCTTATGTTTACTGTTATTTAGATAGACGATAATATTTTTGTCTGATTAATATAATTATTATATTATATATTATTCTACTTAAATATTTTTTATATTCTTCCTTTTACATTTACAGGAGCTTTTAAATGCTTCTTCAGTTTAGCTTCAAATATATAGTATATGATTATATAATTAAATTTAGAGGGAGTGGGAATAAAGAACACCAAAGAGGAAAAAAAATAGGAATCACGAAAGTGAAAATATAAATTAGGTTAGAAAGACAAATCCATTGTTCATAACCCCAAATCATTGTTCATTTGTAGTGGGCGACATCGAATCAATTGTTTATGTGTTTTTATTACAAAATGATCTCAAAATAACGTCAAAAAATATCAAATGAGTTTATCTAAATAAAGAAGATGAAAAAAAAAAAAAAAAAATCAGTGAAAGAATTACCATCTTTTTTATAATCGATATAAAGATATATTTATTTTGTAATTGAATATAAGAGAATTTAAATTACAATTGGAATAAAAATTATTTTTTTTACCAATAAAATATTTTACTGTTCCTTTACATAGTTTTATTTTTAATTTGTCCCTTTTAACGTTAAAGCCTTAAATTTAATAGAAAAATATTATTGTCTATCAATATATATAGGAATAAAAAAAGTATAATTCGATATAATCATAAACCTATTGGGGCGGCTATACCCTATAGCATGTGGGGCAATCGACTTGCTAAAATAATAACACAGTGGAAAAAAAATTAGTAAGAGAATATTTTTAGAATATTCTATATCTAGAATTAGTAGTATAAAGAATATTCTTAGGAATATTCCTAAGCCTATCTTGAAAACGAATTATAGTCTTTAGATCAAAATAATCTCCACCATTAGATCATTGAGAGAAGTACTATAAGTAGGTGGGAGATCATTTGTAAACACAAACCAGAAAAAATAAAAGTGCTCGAAAGCAAAAGTGTGAGAGTGTCTTCTTGTATCCAAATTAATTCATCACTAAATATATATTTTTTCATATCGATCCATCAATTTTTTGTGTTTGAAGTGGCGGCAACGACTCTAGTCTAGGGTAACATACTAGAGTGATCCGCCCCCTCTATTTAAGCCGTAATGCCTTTCTTGTTGTTTCCCATTCTCCCTTTAAACACACCCACTCTCTATTAAAACCACTTTTAGGCAGCAAATGAAGCAAGAACACTGGTAGCCGCCGAGCAAAATCAGTTAGCAGAGATTTGCAGGTGTGTTATTGGTTATTGGTTTTGTTTGTTTGTTTGTTTTCTCTTTTTCTTTTTTGCGTTTCTCAATTGAGTTTGCTGTTCCATGAATCATATTTGTTTTGTTTTCAATTGAGTTTAGTTTGCTCTTCTGCATGAATCAGATTTGTTTTTTTTTTTATAATATTTTTTTGCCTTTCACAATTGAGTTTGTTGTTCCATGAATCAGACGTGGTCAATGACTTCTTGCGATTTTTTCCGTATCTGACAAAGTTTCTTAGATAAGCAGAGAATTTTCTGCGACATCGTGCAAAAATTTCAAATCTCCGTATCGAGTGAAAATTTCAAATCTCCAGCACCGGATTGAAAATTTAAATCTCTTATGCGTGATAAATCATCAGAATAAAAGAAATTTATGATGCAGCTGTGCCCTTGCATCATACAAATTGAAAAATAATTGACGAGCACGGTGAACGATTTAGGTTTTGTAATAATGGCCCACAATTATTATTGCATTCATGCACGTTGTTTTGATAAAGATATTTCAATGGAGCAAAGATTTGAATTTTTTTTGTTGCTTTATATTATGAAATTTATTTCTCACAATCTTTGACAAGATTCATTGCTATCTTTGACAAGATTGATGGTCTCTCCGATTCATGATTATTGCTATCTTTGAAAGCCTAATAGATTCCCAAATCTAGTTGAATAAAATTACAAATTCATTAAATATTTCCAATTGAAGACATCAGCTTCATTTAACTTGCAATGTCATACATATTTAAAATTTCAAGGGTAAGTCTCTTATTTAGTTTTTGGTATGGTTTTATCTTTTATTTAAATAGCAACGATTTGCTAGAAAAAGGTATAGGTAAGGTAAAATATGAATAATGGTTTGTGTGCAATGTTCTATGAGCTCTTTTTTTTTTTTTTTTTTGGTAACGAAGATAAGTGTAAGTTGACTTGTTTGAATGCAGATTTTTTTACATTGAATATTTTTATGTAATTTAATTTGTGTTGATTTTGAAATCTCTCACTGTTGGCCGGAGAATGAAAGTTTGCTTTCAATCTTGTTCATTATATGCTTGTTTTTGCAGATTGTGTAACTGAAAGAGAAGTGCCTGAATCACTAAAAGATATATGCGCATACTAATACTCAAGGGAACAAATAGAGGATGATTGGCATAGTAGATTCTTGCTATATACAATGTTTGCAAATATATACTACTTTTTCAATTGGAAAACGATCGTTGATCATGACATATCATTTTGTATGCATCTGGGATATTGGTGACTCTATGCGCGTACGAGTATCACGTGTCGAGGACGTTGTAGGCAGTCAAGTCAATACTAGATCAGATTGAAATTAATACGAGGCTGCTGGAGGACGTAGTACGTGGTTATGTGAATAATAATATGCATCAAAGCAATACAAATGGGAATTCATATGAGGATATTAGAATTCAAGAAAAGAATGTTTCTAACTATAATTCAGATCCGTCATTCACCAACTTTATTGATGGACTTCCCATGAACCAAACCCTGTGCATTCCTCCACTGGTGAGTTTTTGAATTTACAAATTTTTTTCCCTTCCATATTTTTTTTTTACTAGTCTCAACACTAATACTTAATCTTCTGTGGCATCACAGTCAGGGACGAATGTTATAACAAATACTTTGGCGCCCATGGAAACAAGTCCAGTACTGTATGACTATCATCGAGTGTCCTGCATTGTGAAACAGTTGAGGAAAACCGCAATCAAAATCCAGTCGAGGACTAATGCTGGTGGTTCCAGTTCCGGGACGGACATGACAGGGATGTTTTACGATTGACTGCAACAACAAGATTCTGATTTGAATAGCCGAGTGATCGATCATATAGTAATTTTGAAATGAATAGTAATTTTCATTTTGATGGAGATCATAATTATGGAAGAAAGATGGTTTATTACGCGTAGGAGAGGTACCAGTAACATGTCCAGGAAATATAGAGGCTGGAAATTCATCTTCAACAAAGCAACCACGAAATCCAAGACATGGCGTTAATGAGCAATTACGGTATAACTTGCGATATGTTTTACTCGTGATGCTGATGCTGCTGCTGCTGCACCTCCTATATCTCCCGCCTAAGGGTGATTTTTATGCAAAGAGAAACAGTAAAAGAGAGAGAAGAAAATGCCTCTTTGAAAGGAACACGAATAATTATGCAAAGAGAAATAGTAAAATAGTCAATTTAACCATCTTTTGGTTATCTTTTCCTCTGGATCATCCAAACCATTGGTTTATGGGAAGTTTTTGTATAGTGTGTACCTACGTAGGCAGGGGCGGACCCATGTGTACCACTATGGGGTCCATGGACCCCCTTGAAATTAAAAAAAAAAAAAAAAAAATTTTACTAAACGACGTCGTTTTGGCAAATGTGTATTATCTATCAATTTAATCAATTTCCCATTCGTTCCTGAACATTTGCCAAACCCTTCTGCGTTTTCAAGTTCTTCAATCCGGCAAGTCGGCAACTCTTCTGCGATTTTCAGGTTTTTAATCTTCCATCAATCCATCTTCTGATCTTCTGATGTTCATCCATCTTCATCTGGCCGCCGACCGCGGTGTGGTGATTCACTAATTCGTGGTGAATGGATTTACAATTCAAGCTCTGCTTTTCTTTTCTTTGCACGCACACATCAAGACATCCAATTCCGACTGCGACTTGTGTAAGTTGTAAGTGTAATTTGCTTCATTTTTTTCTTTTCGAATAGCTTTGCGCCTCCTTTTGCCTAATTGCTAATTTGCCTTCACGGCTTCACCTTTCCTGCCATAAATGTTTTGATAATTGATAAGTTGTTTAAGTAGCTTTGCCTAAATTCTAATTGCAAATTTGCAATTTACTCTTTATGAAGTGTTAGGGCGTTTTTGGCCATATGGCCCAAATCTTTGTTCGGTTTGTTGGATACTTGAATTTGTGTTCCTTTTACGATTTTTTTTTTTTTTTATTTTAACAAAGTAACTTAGTGAAATTATAGCTCTAGGGATGAGTATCACAAGATATTTTAAAAGAAAAATATCATCCTGAGAGGAAATTGAAACCGATTTAGGAGATGGTGCTTTTGGTAGTGCATCCGCTCATCGCTCATCTTGAAGAGATCATGCCTTTTGGACCCCATGAAATTCAATCCTAGATCCGCCACTGTACGTAGGTACACACTGCGCAAAAACTTCCCTTGGTTTATATAATATTTTGGTTTTTCTTTCTTAAGTAGTCTGTGTCACTTCAAAGATCTGCGTCTTGCTCGGAGTTCGAAGTGTAGTGTGTAGGCACTTGTATATGTATTTTTTTGTTTTGACCGTTCTGAAACAAACTTATGTAATTTGCTTATTTGCTTTGGTTCAATAATATATCGATCTTCTTTGATAAAAAAAGGATTTATTTCTTCAAGATCATAAATAACTCATTATATTCCCGACACTTACTATAAAGAAATTAGTGCAATACACAAAGGGCAATGAATAGTGCCTTTTTATTTAGGGGTAAGGGGCCAAAATGACACAAAATCAACTTAAATTGACAAATAGGACAATTTGAACTTTTCATTGTTTATAAAGACAAAAAAATTAATTGATGGACAAAACTAACAACAATTAAAGATTAATAAAAAACAGACGCTGAGAAAAACCGACGCAAATCACAAAAAAAAAAAACATAATGTTTTTTCTCTCTCTTCCACTTAGTATTTTAAATGGTCGTATATTTTAATCTATAGGTTTTTGACGAGAAGGACGGATTAATTTATTTATCAGGCTCCAAGGAAACTGATTATTAATTAGGACAAAACCTACATAAACTTACCAATATACCCTTTTGCCTAATTCTTATCTCTCCCTCATCCAGACTCAGCCACATCTCAAACCAACCATACCACCGTAGCTGCCGCTTCCCCTGCTACGGCCTCATCCAACCCTGCCGCTATTGTAGCCTTAAACCCTACTATTCACGTTCCGATCAAACTCACAAATCACAATCCGGCGTATGCTTTGTGGGTTCGACATGATTCGTTCATCTCCTACCTCAGAAAATCCGGATTTTTGCAGTTTATGGGCGCACAAGGGAGCGTTTTATTGGTCGGATGAATGGCTGCCCAAGAATCTGGCCCAAGAATCCGGCTTGAACGATTGAGCAGCAGTCAGCCGGCGCACCAGCAGCAGCGGCGCACCAGATTGAACGATTTGGGGATTAGGATTTGGGGGGAAGAAGGAAGGGTGACGGCTGTGCCGCCGGAAGATGCAGATGATTCCGACATTGAAGAGAGAAAGAAGACGAAGCTGAAAGTTTGGACTTTTTTTTTAAAATTTATTTATTGGACGGAAAGCATATTAGGAAAGGAAGAGGGTAGGGTTTGGGATTTTTGAAATTTATTCTTACTTGTTTATTGGTCATTACATTTTTTGAGTCACATTACTTGTTTTTTTGGCTGTTACTACTTGTTTATGGGCTGTTACTACTTTATTGGATGTTACTACATTTTATGAGCTGTTACTACTTGTTTTTTGGCTGTTACTACTTGTTTATTGGATGTTAATACATTTCATGGGCTGTTACTACTTGTTTATGGGCTGTTACTACACGTTATCTAGTGTTACTACATGTTTAATGTGTAAAATAAAATCATGGGTCCATTTATTATAAATTTGTCCTTTTTAATCACATAAAATGACAATTGTCCTTCTATCCCCATTTATGATTTTTTTTTGTCCTTCTGACCCCTTACCCCTTTAATCTAAAACTCAGGTCATCGTAATTCATTCAACATAATTCATATTTTTTTGTCCTTGTTATTTTGATATTTTTCTGACGTAATTTCAAAAATCCGTATTTTTTGCATGTTAACAACGCCTATCACTACATAAACGCAGTGAAACTTATGTATTTGAATATGAGAGAATTTAAATTACAATGGAATAAAAACTTTTTTACACAATAAAATATTTCACTGTCCTATTTACATTATTCTATTTTAAATTTGTCATTTTTAACAATAAAGCCTTAAATTTATTAGAAAAATATTATAGATTTTTGCTAAAAAGGCATCTTATCAACTAAATAGGGATGAAATGATATTGAGTTTTTAATTAGGACAAAATGCTTGGTTTTTTTCCTACATTAACCTCATTTTACTTCTTCATAGCCAATTGTGATACATAATATAATTCAAAAACAATTATTTTTAAAGGATGCAATTAACATTGTAACAGTCAATCCATTTTCCCCAATTTTAGAGAAGCATTATGACTACATATTTTTGAATTTAAGGGATAATACAATTTTGACAAACGAATTAATCCATCTTTTACGCAAAAATTATCCATCTTTTATGGAAAAAATCGTCTTTTTGACAAACGAAAATTACTTCAATCTTCTACGCAAAAATTAATCCACCTATATTTTTCGATCCATATCAGTGTTACTATATTTTTTGCCATTGCTATATCTATTTTATTGGTTGTTACTACTTCTTTTTCAGTGTTACTATATTTTTTTCTGTAACTAAATCTATTTTATTGGCTTTTACTTTTTCCTTTTCAAGAGTTACTACATTTTTTCCCCTGTAAGTATATATATTTCATTGATTGTTACTACTTCATCATATCATGTGTTACTACGTTTTTTTAGTTGCAACTACATCTTTTTATCGTTGTTACTATATTTTTCTCACAGTAATTACATATATTTTATTGAATTGTTACTACTTTTTTTTAATGTTACTATATTATTATTTTAATTTTTTTTTCCATTTCATGTTGTCAATGAGGAGTTAATTTGTCAAAGGCTATTAATGTGTGGGAAAGATATTATGGACTGATTTTCTGTTTTTTTCAAAAGGTTCAATAAATGCCAATTATGATTTTTTGTTCTTTCCACGTTTTATGGCATCATGTTACAAGATTTACTCCACGTCGGCAATTACTCCATGATTTACAAAAAAGGGTATTTAGGTCCATATATTATAAAATTGTCATTATTAATCACACAAAATGGAAGTTGTCCTTCCATCCCTATTTATGACATTCATTGTCTTTCTGGCTCATTTCCCCGAGGGAGGGAAAATAAAGGACAAGAAAGAAGAAAAAAAAAATTAAGAATCAGGTTACTAGAAAAACAAATTGAGTGATAAAGATAAATTCACTGTTCGGTGCCCCAAATCCAATGTTCACTGGCATGTTTCAAGGTCGAATAGACCCAAATACATTGTTCAATTGTTTCACTGTTTACAAAAATGAACTCGAAAATTGATATCGAAAAAATATCAAATCGGGTGTCAATATAAATAGGACAGAAAAGGGATAATATGATAAATAAAGTAAGATCTTTTGACGCTTATATCAAAATATATATTCAGTTTTGTAATTGAGTAGTAGAGAGAATTTAAATTGTAATGAAATACAAACTTGTCATTTTTGCCTATAACGAAATTCCACAGTCCAATTTACGTATTTTTCCCAGTTTGTCCTTTTTTACAATAACGCTTAAAAATGAAGGAATTGAGTTCTTAGTGTGATTTTTCATTATAAAGGATGACGAACGATATTGTTTAGTTTTGATTTATAAAACACCAACAATTCATTTGAGTGTCGTGCGTGAGTGGCATACACTTTTACGATACATGTTGGTGACTTAAATAATACTAATTAATATTTTTATACCTAGCACCCCGACACGATGTCAACACTCATGAACACGTTTTCTATTTTTTAATTTTAATTTTTTACAAAGAAATGTTAAAGACAAGATAATTTGAAGAAATTTGCAAAGAAAACTGATTTTCAACGGTAATTATAATTTGGAAAGTATTTTTTTTTTGAAAGAATAATTTGGAAAGTATTGTATCTTATTTATAATGTTGATAAAAAAACTCATAGGTCCCTGTGTGATTTGTGTTTTATTTTTTATAAATACTATACAGCATGTAAAAGTAAAACTGATAACCATTATTTTATTCTTGAAAAAAAAAAAGACTATAAAGAAAAAAACGGCTAAGATGTTTTGTGTTTGAAGTGTGGCGGCAGCAGCTCAAGTCTAGGGCAACACATTGCCACATTGGAGTGATCTGCCCCTCTATTTAAGCCGTGACGCTCCTTCTTTTGTTTCCCATTCTCCGGGCTAAATTACAATTTTGGTCCTCTAACTAGACACGTTTTTCGATTTTGGTTCTGGTTTTTCTTCGACGACAATATTAGTCCTGTAAGTGGTCTTTTTTTTGCAAAAATAATCCTGAACGCCGGAAAGACCACTTACAGGACTAAAATTGGTCTTTTCCGGCGACTATTTTAGTCCTGTAAGTGGTCTTTCCGGCATTCAAGACTATTTTTGCAAAAAAAAGACCACTTACAGGACTAAAATTGTCGCCGGAGAAAAACCAGGACTAAAATCGAAAAACGTGTCTAGTTAGAGGACCAAAATTGTAATTTAGCTCATTCTCCGTTTCAACACTCTTAGGCTGCTGATGAAGCATGAACGACGGTAGCTGCTTGATTACCATACTCTGTTCAAAATCTCTCCCCGTTAGAAACCACTCTAAGGTGTTCAAACTCTGTCTCCGTTAGAAACCACTCCCAGGTAGTTGCCGGAGCAACCTTATATCAGGCTTGCAAGTGTGTTTTAATTTTGTTTATTGTTTTTTCTTATTTTGCATTTTTTTTTGTTGTTGTGTATCTCAATTAAGTTAGCTGTTCAAGGAATCAGTTGTGCTCAGTAACTCCCATTGATTTTTATTAACAATATATTTTTTTTTTACACAAATCAAAGAATTTTTTGAAATAAAATTTCATTTCTCCGGCACCAAGTGAAAATTTCAAATCTTCGGCACCGGGTGGAAATTTTAAATCTCCGGCACATGAAAAATCATTGGAATCGAAAACAAAAATCATGGGAATTGGGGATTGGAGCCACCGGAAATTGTAATGATACATTTGTTTTCTATTTCTTTTCACATGAATCCACATTACAAAAACCTTTCTTTAGATACAAATGACATAGTTGATCTCCATGGTTAACAATAGAGATTTTTGTAATAATGTCCCACAATTATGAATGCATTCATGCATTTTGCTTTGTCTAGATTCATTGCTATCTTAGACAAGATTGAGTGATCTCTACTATTGGCATGATTCAATGCTATCTTTGAAACCCTAATATGTTAACATAAAAAAACTTTGACGGATTCTAAAAACTCATTGAATATAATAGGCAAGTCATTATTTATATCCGTTTGAGGGCTTCAAATTCATTTAACTTGCTACGTTGTAGTTTATGACGAGTGAATGTGCTTTGAGTAGGCTCTTTTTTCATTTTTAGTGATACTCTCTTGTTAGTTTTGGTGACTTGATCTCTAAACTGATAAATAATCTGTGGAACAAATCAAAAAGCGAGTCCGAGATTGATGGTCGATTCGATTAAGTATATTCGATTCGTGAAAGTCGCTTTGATGAAGTGCAATCGAGTTTCTTCAAAGTCGGCCGATCGATTCCAGTCCACGAGTTTTCTTTGAGTATAGTTGAGTTCTACATCATCCGGGCGATTGTTTATAATTCTGAAAGTCGAGTTTGGTGAGTTTAAATGCGCAGTGGATTGCAATGGGAGGGGTCCACATCTGGGTATTTATGAGAATTCCGACAAAGATCTTTGGTGTTTAGAATTTGGGATTTGTGTCTATAAATACCAATGTTGTAATCAATGCAATATGTGTCTTTCAAGAGTGTTGTTCACACACTTGTGAAAACCTTGTAATTCTGTGCATAATAATATATCTCATTTTCTGTCCGTGGAGTAGTCGGCACAACGCCGGAAACCAAGTTAAATCACTTTGTTCTCTCTGTTTCTGTGTTTTATATCAATTCCACCATTCTCTACGTTTGCATTGCTATCTGTTATTTATCTTTCTTAAACTGCAAGCTTCTGTTAGGAAATCTACGCGGGAACACAGCGGAATTCAAAAATTTATTTCCTTTGACCAGGATCGACTTCGTTTAAGCAATACACAAACAAGCTAAAGACGGTGGTTACCTTGCTTGATCAAAAAGATCGACGCTTTGACCGTCTAAGGAGAGTAGTGGTGCATGGAGCAGCCCAAGCGTTCGGCCTCTACCGCTAGTCCACACGAACAACCCACCGGAATCCACCATTGGATTTGCTACTAGAAAAACTCGGCTGCTAGACCGACTTTTTCTCTCTCATAAATCTCTCTCTAGAAAGCTCTCTATTTTTCACAAGAACTATTAGCTCTTGGAATTGTGTTGTACAAACGAGCTAGCCAAGCCCTCCTATTTATAGGATGACCTGCGCCCCTATGTGATCCCAATCTGATTGGGAGAAGCTTCCTAGTAGATTGGGGAGAAATAAAACATTTTCCTAATAAAATAAGAAAAATATCTTTTATTGAATTATCTCATTTAATTTAATATCCTATATTAAATATTTCCAAGATATTGTCAATATCTTATATTGACTATACTTATCTTGTTACTATAAATCTATTGTTTCGAAATCAATTAATATATAATATTAATATTATGGTAATCTTATTAATTAAATTGTACAATTCAAATGTATCCAATACACTTAAATATGGCGTCCCTCTTACCAATATTTTGGCACCCGGTATATTTTTTAATTAATATAATACTATGATTAATTAATTTGAAAAATCCATGTGTATCAATATACACAATAATTTCGACACACATACATTATGTGTATATTTAATTAATCAACATAATTAATATCTTGTATTATACTTATTCATAATAAATAAATACCACCATATTAATTTAGCACTATAACCTTGATAGTACGAGATAAATTCTTTCCTTATTTGGTTATCGCTATAACCGCATTTTAATCCGGCTATATGTTCTTATATGTGTGACCCGATAGGCTTCCGAATATGTTGGCCGTAGACACAAAGTGCAAATTACAAAAATGCCATTCATGCCTAACGATCATTGGATAGCGTCTAGCAACACACCGTGACCCCCAATCATTGGAAGAGTCAAAGGCAATGACTACTACCTTTCATGTGAAATAGTTACCGTGTAACTTACAATCCTTTCACTGTAATAATATCCATACGGTCGTACGTCGAGTGTCAAACATTAACGACCGTATCTTATAATCTGGATATCATGCTCTCTCGAAGTAACTCATTTAATTCAATTTGCAAAGATTCATGAGAGTAAGACATTCCTTATAAGAAGGCCCTTTCGGATATTCACCCTACTGATAGGGTACGTGATTTCCAGACAACCAAACATGTATACTCCGCATGCTTAAGTATCACACCCAATCACTACCACATGATCGCCCCATGGCTAGGGGAAACCTCAATAGTGTCAAAGCATGACAATCCACACCGTGATGCCATGAAGACTCCGGTCCTAAGGATAATTACACAACTGCCAGTGGTCCAGTCTAACGTAAGCATTCTCTAATACACGTCCACGTACAGTCCAAGTGTCTCTACACTTTGATAGACGAGATCTATCCATCATGTTGTGCTTGTCTGATGATGTTATCACAGAAGTTGCTGAGGAAGACACCGCTGCCAAGTTATGGTTAAAGCTTGAAAGCCTGTATATGACTAAGTCATTGACCAACAAGTTGCTGTTGTAGCAGAGGCTGTTCAGCCTGAGAATGCATGAGGGGACTCAGTTGAGAGATCATCTTGATCAGCTGAACACAATATTACTTGATCTCAGGAATATTGACGTTAAGATTAAGGATGAAGATGCTGCTTTGATTTTGCCGGTTTCATTACTAGCTTCCTATGAGAACTTTGTGTAGTCCTTCATAGTTGGGAAGGATACAGTTGCTTTAGAGGATGTAAGGTCACCATTTGTACATAGCCGAGACATAAGCATAAAGCGGCAGATAAATAAAGCAGTCAGGCTCGGGGCGATAGTCGATGAGCTTGAGAGGAAACGAGCATGGTCAGTCTAGGAAGAAAAATTCCAAGAAGACAAGGTCCGAAGGCCCTAAATCCATAGATGTTGAAATTATTGTAAGGAGCAGGGACATTGAAAGTCCAATTGTCCAAAGAGGAAGAAACAACGAAAAGCAGCTTCGCACAAATCATGGCGGTGAGCATGATTCAGATGAGGACATGGTTCTAGTGGCAGGAGAGTCAGCACATCAAACTGATGTCAGGATTCTGGACTCTAGGGCATCATTTCATATTTGCCCTCACAAAGAGTGGTTCTCAAGTTATCAGTAGATAGATGGTGGTCATATACCTATGGCAAACAGCAAGGTCTACAAGGTAGTTGGGATTGGCTCGATTCGATTGAGGATGAGAAGATGGAAGATTACATTAGCGAGTGAAGTTAGACATGTTCCACAAATGACCAAAAACTTGGTATCTCTCGATTCTTTGGACGGCGAGGGATTCGATTTTAAGGGAGAAAGTGGTGTACTGAGTGTCTATAAAAACTCAGTTGAGGTTCTCAAGTGAATCAAGAAATGGACTCTGTATATATTACAAGGGTCAGTTGTTGCTGGTTCTGCTGTTGTGGCATCAGCTGAGATTCATCAGTCACAACTTACAAAACTATGGCACATGAGACTAGGTCACATGGGTGAAAAGGGGATGCAGGTTCTTTCGTAGAAAGATCTTTTTGGGGGATGTAAGGTCAAGAATCTGGACTTTTGTGAGCATTGTGTGTTTGGGAAGATTCATAGAGCAAGTTTTCAAAAGGGGTACACAACACAAAGTCATCACTTGATTATATTCATTCTGATTGTTGGGGGCCATCAAAGGTGGAGTTCGTAGATGACTATTCAAGGATGACTTGGGTGGTGCTGGTGAAACACAAAAGTGAGGCATTCAAGAGCTTTATGCAATGGAAGGCTCTAGTTGAAAATCAGTTGGAGAAGAAGATTAGGAGGCTTCGTACAGATAATGGTCTGGAATTCTGCTGGACTGAGTTTGATACATTGTACAAAACTGAGGGTATTTCCAGACATCATACATTCAAGAATACTCCTCAGCAAAATGGTGTAGCTGAAAGAATGAATCAAACTCTTCTGGAGAGAGCATGATGTATGCTTTCTCATGCTGGTATATCAAGGAGATTTTGGGCAGAGGCTGTAACCACAGCTTGCTACTTAATCAACAAGAGTCCTCACACAGGGATCAGTCTCAAAACACCAGTTGAGATGTGGTCAGGCAAGCCTGCAGATTATTCAGTTCTAAGGGTATTTGGAAGCACAGTTTACTATCATGTCAGTGAAGGGAAATTGGAACCAAGGGCCAAGAAATGAGTGTTTGTGGGGTATGGTGATAGAGTAAAGTGTTAGGAAATCAAACGAGTAGCGTAGCAGAACATAAAATTTTGATTTTCGATCCAAGGATCGACTTCATTTAAACAATAAACATACAACGAGGAGGACAAAGATTATACCTTTCTTGATCTTAAAGATCGAAACTTTGACCGTCCGGTAGAAGTAGATGCGCGTAAGCCGTCCAAACGTCCGGACTCTATCAATTATCCACACGAACGCCTCACCGGAATTCTCCCGGATTGCTATTAGAAAAATTCGACTGCTAGGTCGACCTTTTTCTCCCTCACAATACTATCTCTAAGAAGCTCTCTATTTTCTCAAGAACACTTAGCTCTTTGAATAATGATGTACAAAAGAGCTAGCCAACCCCATTCTTTTATAGATGAAGGTGGCGCCCCTAGGTCTTCCCAAACTGATTGGGATTAGCTTCTAGTAGATTGATGAGAGAGAAAAACCTTCTCCTAATAAAAGAAGGAAAATCTTCATAATTCATTTATCTCTTTTATTTTAATATCTTATATTAAATAAAAACTAAATATTGTCAATATCTTATGTTGAATATATTTATCTTATTACCATAATTCTATTTTCCACAAATCAATTAATATCCAATATTAATATTATGGTGATCTTATTAATTAAATTGCACAATCCAAGTGTATCCTATACACTAGTGACTTGCGCCCATTTTGCCAATTAATTGGCTTTCGGAATATTCTTTAATTAATAATATAATTAATATATTGTATTTAATTTATTCATAATAAATAAATACCTCTATATTAATTTACCACTATAACCTTTATAGTCTTGAGATAAACTTTCCTTATTTGGTCATCAACTATAAACTCATTTTAATCCGACTCGACATTCATATGTGTGTGACCCGATAGGCTTCCAAACATGTTGGCCGTAGACATAAGGTGTAATTTATGAAAATGCCCTTCACCTCTAACGATCATGGATAGCGTCTAGCAACACGTCCATGACCCCCAATCATCGGAAGAGTCAATTCGCAATGACTACTACCTTTCATGTGCTCGGTTAGCGTGTAAATGCAATCATATAGCAGTAGTAATATCCATACGATCGTATCTTGATTGTATCCCAAAATCTGGATATCAAGCTCTCTCGGAATAACTCATTTATTCCCACTCTGCAAAGATTCATGAAAACTAGACATTCCTTATGGAAAGGCCCTTTCGGATATTCACTCATACTCTTAGGGTACGCGATTCCCAGATGACCTTACATGTATACTCCGCATGCTTCAATATCGCACCGATCACTACCGCATGATCGCCCCATGGCTAAGGGAAACCTCAATAGTGTCAAAGCATAGCAATCCACACCGTGATGCCATGTAGACTCCGGTCCTAAGAATAATTACACAACCATCACATAGTGTGACACTTAATAGTGTAAGTAGGTCAGTCTAACGTACGCATTCTCTAATACACGTCCACGTACAGTCCAAGTGTCACTACACTTCGATAGACGAGATCTACCCCTGCCCTTAAAGACATAAGACATCTAATACGTGCTAGTTTGTTCGCACTGTCAAAGCCCTATTCAACAGTACATTAGCCTAAAGACATTTAAGTATCAAACTTATTAAAGTGATTAAAGATCTCATCAACCATAATCTCTATCATGGTTTCTCTATCATAGTTTAATACTAAGAACGTTATCATATACACAATATCACTAATTGGTCTAATAAATAAAGTATAGAATAACAAAAGTGCTTTCATTAATCATAATAAAGTTATTACATGAACTTAAATAGACTGTAAATGACCCGACCCGGTCGGATCTGGTCCAACCCGATTGGGTTTAGGACATCTATTCAACATAAAGGGGTACAGAATTTGGTCATCAGCAGAAAACAGAGTCATTCTCAGCCGAGATACAGTTTTTGATGAAAATTCTATACTCAGTTCATCAGTGGGGAGGATAATTGAAACTAAAACCGATCTTTGGCGATATGGAGGTGGAGCTTCAGGTGGAGTCAGTTGGAATGCAACAATCAACTAATCCAAGTCAGTTTTCATCTAATCTGGTTATTGAACCAGAGCTGAATCCAAGCCAGTCAGCTGAGCAAATGTCAGTTGAGCATCAAACGGAGAACATGGGTCAGCAGTGTATAACTGTCAGCAGAGCTAGAAGATCCAATATTGGGGTACCTATCAAGAGGTATGTGTTTGATGATTTGGTTGGATACGCACTTCAAGTTGCAGAAGAAGTGGATGGTATTGAACCTTCTACTTACAGAGAAGCAGTGACATGTTCTGAAGCATCTCAATGGCTTGCTGCCATAGGAGATAAAATTGAGTCATTACTGAAGAATCAGACTTGGGATCTAGTTAAACATCCAGCTAAAAGGGGAGTTGTTACATGCAAATGGATCTTCAAGAAGAAGGAAGGGTTAACTGAGGCAGAAGAAGTTAAGTATAAGGCACGTTTGGTAGCAAGAGGGTTCAGTCAGAAAGAAGGGGTGGACTTTGATGAGATATTCTCACCAGTAGTCAGACATACTTCAATCAGAGTGTTACTAGCAATGGTGGCACAGCAGGACTTAGAACTGGAGAAATTAGATGTGAAGACTGCTTTTCTACATGGTGAGGTAGATAAAGAGATATACATGACTCAACCAGAGGGTTTTCAAGTTCCTGGTAAGGAAGATCTTGTGTGTAAGTTGAAGAAATCCTCGTATGGACTGAAGGTGGCTCCTAGATAGTGGTATAAAAGGTTTGACAGTTATATGATCCAGTTGGGTTACAACAGAAGTCCTTATTATTGTTGTGTTTACAACAGTCTGTTGGAAGATGGATCATACATCTATCTTGTGTTATATGTGGATGACATGCTGATAGCTGCAAAGAAGAAGTCTGATGTTCAGTATCTGAAAGACATTCTCAGTGTTGAGTTTGAAATGAAAGATTTGGGTGCAGGCAAGAAAATTTTAGGGATGGAGATCTGGAGAGATAGAAGTCAGAAGAAACTATTTTTATCTCAACAAGGCTATATACAGAAGATTTTGTCAAAGTTTGGCATGTCAGCTGCTAAGCCAATAGATACTCCTATGGCATCAAATGTTCATTTGTCAGTTTTTGCTTCACAGTCAGTAGAGGAGAAGGAATACATGTCAAGAGTTCCCTACGCTAGTGCAGTTGGCAGTCTGATGTATGCCATGGTGTGCACTAGGCCTGATCTGGCTCAGGCAGTCAGTGTTGTCAGCAGGTTTATGGCTCAACCTGGAAAGAAACACTGGAAAGATGTGAAAAGAATGTTCAGGTACCTTAGAGGTACAGCTGATGTTGGTCTCATTTATGGAGATCTGATCACATGATATTGTGATGCTGATTATGCAGGTGATATGGACAGCAGAAAATCTATGACTGGTTATGTTTTCACATTGAGGAATTCAGTTGTCAGCTGGAAAGCAACTCTTCGAACAACAAAGGCTTTATCAACTCATCAAGGCGAGTTTATGGCTCTTCTTGAAGCGACCAAGAAGGGTATCCGGTTGAAGGACTAGTCGGTGATTTGGGGCTACATCGGGATCAAGCTGAGATTTATTATGACAGTTTGAGTGCAATTTGTCTAGCTAAGGACCAGGTTCATCATGAGAGAACCAAGCATATTAATGTGAGGTATCATTTTCTAAGAAATGAGAAGAGGATTGTAGTGAAGAAGATCAGCACCAAGGAGAATCCTGTTGATATGTTCACTAAACCAGTTCAGCAGAGCAAGTTTCAGTTGGGTCTGGACTTGCTGAATATTCAAAGCTTGTAATTTGAAATCTGGATACTCAGTTGAGGGCATATCAACTGAGTGGATTTTGAGGAGAAGTCTGGTACTGTACATCCATTGACGAATGCATCTGGTACAAGTACGTCTGATTATGCCCTCTGGTGACGTTGAATGAGAGTTCAAGTCAAGGTGGAGATTTTTCAGTTTTGGTGACTTGATCTCTAAACTGATAAATAATCTGGTGGAACTAATCGGAAACCGAGGCCGAGATTGATGGTCGATTCGATTAAGTATATTCGATTACGTGAAAGTCGGTTTGATGAAGTGCAATCGAGCTTCTTCCTCAAAGTCGGCTGATCGATTACGGTCTTACGAGTATAGCCGAGTTCTACATCCGGGCGATTGATTACAATTCTGGAAAGTCCGTTTTGAGTTGAGTTTAAATGCAGTGGATAACATCCGGGTGAGGTCCACATCTGGGGTATTTATGAGAATTCCGACAAAGATCTTTGGTGGTTGGGTTTGGGATTTGTGTCTATAAATACCAATGTTGTAATCAATGCAATGCGTGTCTTTCAAGAGTGTTGTTCACACACTTGTGAAAACCTTGTAATTCTGTGCATAATAATATATCTCCTTTTCTATCCGCGGAGTAGTCGGCACAACGCCGGAAACCACGTTAAACACTGTGTTCTCTTTGTTTCTGTGTTTTATCAATTCCGCCATTCTTTACGTTTGCATTGCTATCTGTTATTTATTTATTTTTTAAACTGTAAGCTTCTTGTCTATGTTTACAACAACTTTGATTGTCTCTTATTTGCTTAGCTATTCTGTTTTTGGTATGGTTTTACCTCTCTTTCAAATAACGACTTGCTAGAAATGATATAGGTTAGGCTAAATATGCATCCTGGTTTGTGGCATGGTCATTTTTTTTTTATACAATTTAGATTTGGATGCTTTAGAAATATCCTAATGTTTATTATGTTTGGCTGAAGGTTAAAAGTTTGCTCCGGTTTACATCATTTTTTTAGACTTGTTCATTTTATACTTGCTTTTGTAGTTTGTGGAACTGAAGGAGTACAATGGATGGAATTCAAAGGATGATTTACAAAGAAAATTCTATCTATACGCAGAGTTTGCTCATACTATTTTCAATCGCAAAACGACCATTGATCATGACATATCATTTTGTGTGAATGTATTCGGCCAAATGTTGTATACTCAATATCCCAGAGAGTTCCATGGGGCCATAGCATCCATGAGATGCAAAATCCCTTGATGATTTTAGCCAAATTAATTCTTCTGAGGATAGCATTCATGGGCCAAATGTAGGCGCAGAGGAAAAGGCCGATCTGGTCAACAAACCAGATTTGTCAGAGGATTGGTCAATTAACTGCAAAACTCGTGCAAATGGTGTGCGCTAAAAATATAGGATAGACAATGGATGGATTGCAAAAGAAACAAATAGTGGATTTAGAGTTTGCACATATTTTGAAATGCAAAGGGATAGTTGATCATGGCATATCATATTGTATATTGTATGGATTCTTTTGACTCCTATATTGTATGGATTTGTATGAGTATTTTACATTGTTTTTTCCTTTTCTATATTGTAATAGTTTTTATTTCCTCTCGATCTTTATAGAATTGGTTAAATAGTATGGTTCAAGAACACTTGAATATGTATGTGGGCTTAAAAAGCTGTAAATCTGACAAATATTCTTTTATAATTACACATTTAGTCTGTATGCTTTGTGTAGGCTTATAAACATTTTCTTTTCAATATATCTAAATTCAGAAGTTGTAATTGTAAATCATGATCAGGTTATTTCAGAGATGATTTTTTTTTTTTCCAGATTTCTCTATCTTAGTGGAATTTTTCTGCTGCTACTTGTATGTTACTATGTTCTTCATTTTCCACTATGAATTAGATTGTTGGTTGAAGCTTTGGGAGGAAAACTGAATTCTATAGACTAATGGGCTTGAATGAAAGGGCTTATGTTGAGTTCGTATATATCAATGGAGGAGAATCTTGCAGTTATTGGTAATTCAAAGCCAAAACCTGAAGAAAAAAAAAACGTTGAAGTTGTAGTTCTTAGTAATGATGAGGCACAGATTTTGAGGCCAAAAAAATTCTTCTACAGCAGCATCAAGTGCTTCAAAAAGGTGTGTTGAAAAAAAGGGGCCTGGTTCGGGGTAGTAGTGGTAAATGTGCTGTAGGATGTTTAAAAGCAATAGCTAATACATCGAACATACCCCTAAAAAAAATACATCGACCCCGATAAATGGTGTTAAAACGGATAAGAGATTGACTAAACAAGACGGAGAAAATAAGAAATCAGATCCATGTAAAGACCTGATTTGGAAATGAGGTTATATATGTCAGATCTGACTTTTTTTCAAGTAACAGTGGAAATCTCTGCGTTTTGTGCTATGAACGGGAAAATTTCCACGTTTTATGCTATGAACGTGTAATTGGAATATTGGCCAAACTCATTCAAACCGTGCAACTTTCCCCATTCTGAGCCAAAAACGTGGAAGTTTCTACATTTTGGATGCATTTGGCTCATATTAATTCCATGTGGAAACCTTCAAAACGTGGAAATTTCCCCATTTTGGAATCAGATTGGAGAAATTTGCAGGTCTGGCGTTTTGCACAAATTTTCCAATTGCACGCCCGCTTTTTCAAATCGTTAAAATTTGCACGTGCTACTTGGAAAAAAATGTCATGTCTGAAATAACCTGATTTCCTATTTTCTCACCAAGACGAGCTAGCGTGTGTACAACAAGTTGATGCTGATACTATTAATGCAAAAAATCAGAATACCAAATCAAGTGCTTATGAATGAAGATGTTTATTTGGAGTTGTAATAAATGAAGTCAGGATTATGACTTAATTTAAGCATAAAAATGGGAGACAAGTTCATTTTTTTCCAAAAAAAATGATAATTTTATTTACCCTAAAAAGACTACACATCCTTACAGAACTATAATCTATGTCAGAAAGACTTCCGACAAAGAAAATCTGATCTAAATTTCATACAAATGGTAAGATACATTGCTATACCATGAATATTTTTACCAGCATTATCTTTCCTTGTAGTAAATTTGGTTTTATATCTTTCCTTGTAGTAAATATGTCTCTACCCCGCTTCCCACTGATACGTTTTTTTGCCTAATACGGCTGAAGCTTATTCAGATCGATGTCACTCAGTTTCGTCAAGTTCTTGGTATTTTGCAATATCTTAATTTCAACAGGCCGGATACATCTTATGTTATGAACAAGCTCTCCCCATACATTCATGCTCCTACGGTTCATTATTGGTCATTGGTCATTATTCAAACGCTTTCTTCGTTATTTAGTTGGCACAATTATTGAAGGTTTCCAACTCTGTGCATCTTTCTTCTTTGCATCTTCATGTGTTCTCCGATACTGACTAGGGGGTAATAAAGATGCCGATCATAGGCGGACCTATGTACACCCAAGGGGTGCAACACTTAATATTTTGTTGTCTCCCATTAATTTTTTTAATTTTTTATTTTCCTCTTTAAAAATATTCATTGCCCCTTATCCGAGGTTATGCGTCCGCCACTGATGCCGATTACTCCTCTGCCAGTGCTTACTAAACGAAATTAGGGAACAGCGGAAGCAAAGAACATTGAAAAGAAGAACAATGGAAGAGAAAAAAAGGTAATCAATCTTTCTCATTCAACCATAGCTGCAGTAGCAATTTATTTATACAACATATTCGGATAAGGAAATTTTGAATCTAGCATTAGAAGATAAAGATACAAATTTTATTCAAATTGATTTGGATAGAATCAAGATAGACACCATTCTGACTTGAATTCGTAACCCTAGATAATGCTTATCAATTCACACGAACCAGCTCAGATTTGATTTTGAATTTTCAGCCTTATCAATCCATAAATCACCTTATCACTCCTTGGCTTGATCTATTTGACTATGAATTTGATTTGTGTTGTGTTGTTAAATTTGAGTTTCCGATGTCTGAACTTGGACTGTCAATCGTTAATATCTTCCATCAAACTATGCCTTGGGTGAAGGCATATATAGTTTGGTGTGAAACAAGTGAATGGAGTATCTGGTAATTGGTTTGGTGAACAGATCTGGCACTTGATACCGAGCCAGAACATGCTTGGTGACAAGTTTACCTTGAGCTACTCTTTCTTGTACAAAATAGTAGTCTAGATCAATATATTTAGAGCAGGCCCGAAACGGTGGATTGATGGTCAGGTGAAAGGCACTAAGATTGTCACAATAGACAATAGGCGGGGTAGAATGATTGAGTTTCAAATCGTATCTAAGATATTGGAGCCATGTTCATTAAGCTGTTGTAAAGGCCAAAGCTCTATACTCTTCTTCAGTGCTAGATATGGTGATAGTGGGTTGCTTCTTGGCACTCCATGAGATGTGATTGGTGCCCAAGAATGTGCAGTAGCCAGATATGGACCTCCGGGTGAGTGGATACCCAGCTAGTGCAGTCTACATTTGAGTAGATAAACAAGGTGAGTGTTGTAGCAGTAGTGAACTTCAATCCAAGGGTAAGTATTGTTCCATTGACATATTTGAGGAGCCTGTGTACTAGTTTGAGAGACATAATTGACATTGTAAGCTATGTATGGTCTGGTGAAGGTGATATACTTTAAGGCTCAATCAGCTGCATGTATTGTGTTGGGTTGTCCAAGTGTGGAGAGGCAGGGTCAGGATGAGGTTTGAGCTTCAAAGGAGTGGCAATTGGCTTGCAATCCACCATGTGTGCTTTCTCAAGAATGGTCAAAGCACAGTGTGTCTGAGACAAATGCATGGTATCACTTGCATAAAAAAAATTATACACCAAGAAAATGATGGATAGGACCTAAGTCTTTCATAAGAAACTCAGTGTTCAGTATTTGAATAAAAGAGAAAAATAGTTGATCACTTGTTCCTAGTAAGAGCATATCATCAACATATAAGAGTACATAGAGTGAGCCATGTGTGGAGCGATAAACAAAAAGTGAGGGATCAACCAAACTACAATAAAAACCAAGTGTGAGCAAGTAGGAGCTAAATCTATCAAACCATGTCCTAGGCAGGGCCGGCCCTGGCATTTTTTGGGCTTAAGGTCAAGGCCCCGAATTGGGTCTTTTAGTTGAAGTTGTTTTTTTTTCAAAACACTCTTATCGCGTTTTTAACATCCGTAAATACAAAATTCAATTTATTGATAGCCTCAAAACATGCCTACAAAGTAGTCTTTTCTAGCATATTTAAAAACAAAAACCAAATTCATACGTGTACACAAAACATACTTACATATTACTATTTCAAGATCCCTCTAGCAACACATTTAGAGGCGAAATCACTAATCAAAGTAGAATTGTCGATTTCATTAACCACATTCTTCTCAATTGATATCATGGCTAACACATTCAAACGTTCATGAGTCATCATGCTTGGAAGATGGTTCTTTCGATTTCATTAACCACATTCTTCTCAATTGATATCATGGCTAACACATTCAAACGTTCGTGAGTCATCATGCTTGGAAGATGGTTCTTTATTAACTTCAACTTCGAAAAACTTCTTTCTCCAGATGCAACTGTCACCGGAATAGTCAACAATATTCGGTAAGCAATCTCCGTGTTTGCATAACATGGATTACACTTTTTTCCAAATATTCCAAAATATGGATAGGTCCATCTACTTTTGAAGGCAAAATATGTTAAAGAAGTTGCAACTCCATAAACAACTCATCCGCATCAACATCCTCGTCTCCATCATGTGTCAAAATTCTTGAAACATTGTCACAAGAAATCTTCAAAATTTCATCATCTTGTGAGCTTTTTTTCAAATCAAACAAGAAGCCAATTTTTTTTTCATACACATGAAAATTTTCAAATCTATCTTCAAGTGAGGCAAGAGCTTTGTCAACTACAAACATGAAGTACTATACTCTAAAACTCTCTTCAGAGAAAACATGACTTCTTCACTTGAACCTCATCAAAATATCTTTCTCTACCAACGGTTCTTCTTTCACGGAAAACCGCTCAATACCCATTTCTTGAGCAAGTTTTTTTGCTTTTTTATAGCATTATCGAACCCCTTCTCTCTATACTTATGAAATTGATCAATAAGCCCTTTCAATTATTCTATTGTGACATCAATATGCATGTCCTCACTTTATAAAATCTTGCTTACACAATTGATAGCATCGAGAACATCATACCAAATCATCGTGCTAACCAAGAACTCAAAACTCTGAAATTCATTCATAGCTAGAGTATCCGCTACATGAGTTGCATCGGAATTATCATTTGAATTTTTCAAATCAATCAAAGCATCTCTAATTAAACATTGTTGTTTGATTGGTTTAACACTTTCAATGTGAGTGTGACTCAAAGATTTAAGTGTAAGACCAGTGACATGTTTTTTGAATATGTCCCACTGCTTTGGTGATGATGAAAAAAGGTTATAAAGGCGTTGAATCGTGCCAAAATAATTATCGGCCTTAGGAGATGACCTTGCCATATCACACAATGTAAGATTCAAACTAAGACAAGAGAAAGGCATGTAAAATGCTCTAGGATTCAAGTTAAGAAATCTACTTTGAACACCTTTGTAATGACCTTTCATGTTAGCACCATTATCATAACCTTGGCCTCGTATATCACCAATGTTCAATCCTAACTTTGATAAAGGATTTTCAAGCTCCGTGAAAAGGCTCAATCCCGTTATATCATCAACCTTTAAAAATCCAAGGAAATATTCTTCAACTTTAACGAGTGAATCATCAACATTCACACAACGAATGAGTAAAGTCATTTTCTCTTCATGACTTACATCGAGTACAATCAAGTATAACTCGAAAAATACTTTGCCTTCTTGATCTTTTTTTAATGATAGCAACTTTCACCTCATTGGCAACCATCTCAATAAATTCATTCTCGAATTTTGTGGCTAAGGTAGTGATATCGAATTTCCTTGTTCTTAAACCGTATGTGTGATCTTCCATAATGAATCAAACGTTGAAACATATTCAATTAGACTTAAGAAATTTCCATTGTCTTCCGTGATATATCTTCTCATTGGTCCCCTAAAGGCCAAATTATTTTTTGCAAGATATTTGATAGCACAAATTATTCGGAACATAACTTGCTTCATGCGTTCTTTTTCTTTCATAATTAATTCTTGTGCACTTTTTTCAATTGTTTTTCCATGCTCCAATCTTGTTTCAAAATCAAGCCATTTTGACATACAAAGCATGTGCTCCTTGCTTGATTCATGATGTTTAAGTCATCTTCCAATATTGTGCCAATCATGTGCTTGATTCATCTTTACACTTGAAAAGATTACAACAAAAGTAAAACATTAACGTAACGACCATATCTTATAATCTGGATATCAAGCTCTCTCGAAGTAACTCATTTACTTCCACTTTGCAAAGATTCACGAGAGTAAGACATTCCTTATAAGAAGGCCCTTTCGGATATTCACCCTTACTGATAGGGTACGCGATTTCCAGACGACAAACATGTATACTCCGCATGCTTCAGTATCACACCCAATCACTACCGCATGATCGCCCCGTGGCCAGGGGAAACCTCAATAGTGTCAAAGCATGACAATCCACACCATGATGCCATGTAGACTCCGGTCCTAAGGATAATTACACAACCGTCATATAGTGTGACACTTATCCGTGTAAGTGGGTCAGTCTAACGTACGCATTCTCTAATACACGTCCACGTACAGTCCAAGTGTCTCCACACTTCGATAAACGAGATCTATCCCTGCCCTAAAGATAGAAGACATATAATACGTGCTAGTCTGCTTATACTATCAATGCCCTGCTTAATAGTACATCGACTAGAGACATTTAAGTATCAAACTTATTAAAGTGATTAGAGATCTCATCAACCATGATCGCCTATCATTGTTTCTCTATCACGCTTTAATACTAAGGACGTTATCATATAACAATTCATAATTAGTTCTTTAGAAGAATGTATACATGACAATATAAAAGCCATTTAATATATGTACAAACATAAAGAAATAGTAGAAATGATCCGACCCGGTCGGATCCGGTCCAACCGATTGGGTTTAAGACACTATTCCAACACTTGGTGCTTCGTGCCATACAAAGCCTTTTTCAATCTGCACAAATAATTAGGTTTTGTAGAGTCCACAAATCCCTATGGCTACTCTATATAAACAGGCTCTTGTAGGGTCCATTCAAGAATGCATTGTTGATGTCAATTTGATTCACCGCCGCCCATTTACACAACCAATGTCGATCACTCTAATGGTGGCGATTTTTTGCAGGATCGAAAGTTTCAGTAAAATCTATGCCATTATTTTGGCTATACCCTTTAGCCACTAATCTGGCTTTATGTTTGAGTATGGTACCATTTGGCCTCAACTTCAATTTTAAGATCCATCTGTTTCCAACTATGCTTTTCCCAGATGGTGGCCTTACCAGTTCCCATGTCCTGTTATGCATAAGAGCCATGTATTCATCCATCATAGCTGTCTCGGATTTTATAGCAAAGCAAAACAAACAAGTAATAAATAAATCCGGTTTACCCCAAGTGCAGGGATCGTAGTATAGCGATTAAAAACCGGAGTCGATCCACAGGGAATCGAGGTTGGTCTAGTTTTTATCTAACTAAATTTGTCACGACTAAACTAATACAAAAAAAAAACGAAAACAGGAAACTGGACAGAGGATCTAGAATCCAAAGCCAGGAAAGCTAGTTGCGAACCGGTTTAACTAAGTTAATTCTAATCTATAAACTAAGAAGACAATAAAAATTGCTAAGATTACTACAAAGAAAACGAAGCAAGACAGCACAAACGATTTTTCTCAATTAATTTAATAGCAAACAAGCAATGATCCACCGATTCCCGCAACCCTCAATTTCGACTCTAGATTATCTTGTGGTGATTTAACGAAAATTGTGATTCACCTATCGAAGGTATGAACTCTTAATCTCTTAGAAAAGTTCGCCTATCAATCTTTTATCTTTCGGTTTTAAAGATTAACGCTTTCATAACAAAGGTGTGAAATCTCTCAATTTCGCAATCTAGATATTCAACCTAACAACTCTCGTTAATTAGATTAAAAATCCAATCTTTACTATGGTGATCAAAAGTTTAACGACGATTTTCATCAAACGTTAAACATCAAACAAAGAACCATCTCTCGATTTAAATTGCATAATCAATAAGAACATAGAAAAGATACAATTTTTATTAAAACTTACAAGATAATCCAAATTAAAATCGAGATGTTGCTAAGAATCGGCTTCACAAGGCTTGTTCAACGTGCTTTAGCTTCTCATCATCGCTTTATTATAACTTGATTTATACATACAAGCATATACATATACATACATAGACATATGTATACATATAACTTTATTCATTCATACAAGTATGCACATATTCATACATAGACATATATGTATATTTGCATACATATTACTTCAAGTCTTAAAGAGATAGAAAGTGAAGAAAAAGATGGAAAAAGGGGCAGCCATTAAGGAGAAATGGGTCGGCCATTTCTCTTTTTTAAGGTGAATGGTGGAGTTCTCCTCCTTTGTGTGTATATGTTATATCATATATATAATGGGAGGTGATATAAGGGAGGTATCATTTGGGGGAGGCTAGGAGGTTGTTATGTAGGCTTGGGAGTCATGATGAGTTTGTTATGGAGGCTTGGAGTGAGGTTTGGAGTTTGTTAGGAATCATTATTACACTCCACATGCACCATTTGATACAAAAAATATATCTTCGGTTCGTCCGTTTTTTCCGCTGTTCGGTAAAAAAAACCATAACTTGAGTTGTAGACATCCGATTGACGTGATTCAAAATGCGTTGGAAAGCTCATTTTAGTACTTACAACTTTCATCAAGAACTCTGCCCCTGAAAATGCCTCTAAGTCGGGTCAAATTTCCATCGAAAACAGGTTACGGTAGAAGTGCGTTGGAAAAATGATCCGTTGATCTTGTAAGCTTGTGGCATATTCTTCCATCCTTCAAAATCCATATTTTAGGACTCCAAAACATGCCTTCTTCATCAAATATTCTCTTTGTCTCCAAAATATTCTCTTTGTCCCCTCTTAGATTTTTCTTGCTTCAGTCAGGCAAAACTCTCGTCTCGTGATTCAGTCTTTAGTTCCGTCTCCGCAGTAATTCTTATCTTTTTTACCTGAACACAAAGAAACGAACCACGAGTAAATCTGAAAACAAAAGTTTTAACAGTACAATATTTGTACTGTGGATATATTTTTATACTGATATATTTTTTTTATAGGTTTTTGATAGATGATCATAGATAAATACTAAACGTAAATTCTACATGACACTCCGGCTACTAAACCGGTACAAAAAAACTAGTAAAAACATAATATTTTATATAATACCTACTACTTATACATTTAGATAAATCTAAGGAATTAATGACTTGAAATGATATAATAATGCTCAAAATCTGAACTTTATCTTCTTTTAATCATCTTTTAGATCGAAAATATGTATCTACAAGACATCAAAACATTGCAAAGTGTAATCACATTCATAAAGATAAGAAATCAACAATAAAAACACATAATTCAACCAACTTTGCAAATAAATCATTTAAAACCCCACTTGCTCAATAAACCGATTAAACGCTCATTTTCTATGCAAATTATATAAATGTGGTGGAAATCATTATAAAATATATCATTAGAAATCGTATAAAATCACCCTTAACAACTCCCCCACACTTATCTTTTGCTCGTCCCGAGCAAAACAAAACAAGAATCAAGGCTCGAGAAAAGATAGACACCTCAGCAAATATAACATATATTCAATAAATCAGAGGTTCACCCTGGTGTGTGTGCATAGCCATAGAAAACTTCCACTAAGTCCAAACTTGAAAAATTCAAAGCAAACTAGCTAATACCCCCTTTCAAGCTAGTAATAAATGATACTTATAAGATGTACCCTACAAAACGTGACATATCCCGAAAAGAATGATAGAATATATCTAGGGCCTTTCTGATACACTCAGAGGATAATCCCTACAACATATCTGTCAATTTATATTGGGGATAAGGTATACGATAACTAAGTCTTTCACTCAATTCATACCACTTTCTTATGTAAGTTGATTTAACTAACTTTCTCATTTAAACGCACATCAGAATGAGCTATTGCCCGTCATAGCAGAATAGGATATTCGAGATATACCCTACCTTACTCAAATCATAAGGCAAATTGCTTCGATCGTCGTGAGCTTTTGGTCATCATAGTGGTATAGGACATTCGAGATATGACCTACCGCACTCAAATCATCGACCGACTTCCGACACACACAATTAATTCCATTTAACTCAACTTTTTTAAATACAATAGTTACGCTTTACTTATCATATTCAAACCTAAGATATTCACAAAGATAACATACTTTGGATCTAAACACAAACTATCATAATTCTCACGATACGACGTTAGCACTAAGCACATGACTTATAAGATAATCAAAAATCACTAATCAAAAGGGTATAGCTTTATAATTCTAGCTCATCATTCACTATGGCTCGTGAAAAATATATTGGGTGAAACAACCACCTTACTGAACATACGGAATACAACATCAATGACTATAAAGAACCGAACAAAGATATGCATTGCTTACTCGGGACTAAACAAATTTGAAAATTTTAGCCCTTAGCATAGAATCAAAATAATTTAAGCAAATGGTAGATACACATAAACCAATCCCTCCCCCACACTTAAATCACAACGTGCCCTCAGGTTGTGCAAAATTAAAAGAAAAAAAGAACACTTAGCCGATTGTAGTTCGAAAGTGGCAATTCTGAAGTGGCCTAGAATCACCTCGAAATGCTCGATGAAAGCGAGATCGTGGACCATCCACCGAAAACTGAATTAAATCGAACGCAGCACAAATGCTATCACAAATATCCTCGCACACTTGACAAACACGGAAATATCTCGGGACATGGGGAATATAACATATTGCGCAGAAAAAGTTTGATACAAGCACAGAAATAATCGCTCGATGGAAAAAACACCACACAGGGAAAACACAGACATCTAAGCATATACGTATCACGAGAGTATCACATGAGCATATATCATCAATTCATAGTCGATATTCCTACTAGATCATAAAATGAAATGTAGTGAGTCTTTTATACCCGAGATCCTCAAGGGTTTTGTCAAAAGCAGTCCAACAACCTAAGTCCAAGAAATGATGTATTTGAATTTTCTCTTTGTTATACCTCGGGATTTTCGGATAACCACCTAATCGTTCCCTCTTTAATGATATTCAAACATTCATCCTGGGACTTAGTTGTGTTTTTTTTTTTTTTAAACAGGAAAATGCCTATCCTAAAAAAAACATCCAGTTCTTTAATGTCTGACAGGTAAAAGACTAACCTAATGAAAATTAAAGCACGAAATTTAATATTTTTATGGGCTACCTCCCGGTAGCGCTTTTGGTTAACGTCGTTTGCTCGACAAATCTATTCTCAGCCTGGATCAGGCCACTTCACCTTCCTTCCAGCCACTACATCGTGTAAGCTCGATCATTGGTGTGGTCTGCAGAACAAAGATCTAACACACACATGGATCAAGTTTCGATTGTTTTCCAAACACTTTTAATCCTCCCCATTGTAGACTTCTTCTTTTTCAGCTTTCTCTTTAATTGTGCCTCCCTTTTGAGTTCTTCCATATCCCAACTACCAGCTATAACTTCCTCTAATGAACCACTGCCGTCATCCTCAGAAAACAAGTCGGGTGAAAATTCATCAAACTCAGTGACTTCGGTCATACCACACCCGAGGATGTCGAGGAAATGAACAATCAAAGGTTTCTCTTTGGTTTGTCCTATATAATGTTTGCACCTTTGACCATTCACTCTGAACGGCTGGTCACCATGACCTCTCACTCTAAAACACCTCCAGAATGATTTGCGAGAATTTCAAAGGGCCGGACCAATGCGTCCTCAACTTTCCAGAAAAGCAGATGCAACCTGGAATTATAAAGTAAGACTTGCTCCCCAACTTGAAATTCTCGCTTGATTTTAGCATCATGAAGAAGTTTCATTCTGTCCTTGCTAATCCTGGCACTCTCGTGAGGCCCGGAGTCTAAACTCATCCAATTCATACAATCGCATCGGTCGATGTTCACCACATGATCGGGCATTAAAGTTCAAAACTTAGTGGCCCAATATGCTTTATGCTCTAATTCGACCGGGCAAGTGGCGGGGTTTGCCATACACCATCCGATAGGGTGATGTACCCATGGGAGTTTTATAGGCGATGACGGTATGCCCATAGTACATCATCCAGCTTGAGACTCCAATCCTTTCTATGACTGCTCACAACTTTTTCCAGATCCTTTTCAAACTCGATTACTTCTCTCGACCGCCCACTAGTCATAGGGTGATATGGTGTGCCAATTTTGTGCCGGACACCATATTTCTCAAGGACTTTTTCTAGTGGCTCTGCTGCGTAAGTCGTTCCTCATCACCGATTAAGGCACGGGACATCCAAATCTCACGAAGATATTTTTCTTGAGAAAGTTCATGACCGTTTTGTGGTCATTACGAGAAGTGGCTTGAGCCTCCACCCATTTTGATACGTAGTCAACGCAGACTAAGATGTATTTGTTTCCACAGGAAGATGGAAACGGGCCCATAAAATCAATACCCCATACATCAAAGACCTCACATTCTAAAATGGGCTTCAATGGCATGTCAAAACACCTAGTTAGAGCACCGTTTCGTTGGCACCTATCACAAACCTTGCAGAAGGCTTCTGAATCCTTGAAGATAGTGGGCCAATAGAAACCGGACTGAAAGATTTTAGCAACAGTTTTCTAGGGACCAAAGTGACCACCAGTAGGTCCACTGTGGCATTGTTCAATGATATCACGTTGCTCGATTCGGGACACATCTTCTCAACAATCCATCTTTGCATTTTTAAAGAGGTAAGGTTCATCCCACACGAAGGTTTTCAAATCGAGAAAAAATTTCTTCTTCTCGATATGAAAATTCGGGATTTAAATATCGTGAATGCGGTAGTTGACGATAGAGGCAAACCATGGAACATCCGAGTGCACTCGCCTATATGCATAACATGCTCGAGAGGAAAGTAAAGGTCTACCTCTTCGAGGTTCTTTCTTTTCATCATTCTCGCATTCTAGAAACATGATCTGCTACTACGCTTTTATCGCCTTTTTATCCTTAATTTGAACATCAAATTCTTGCAGATCGTGATCCAACGTAGTAAGCGCGGTTTAGCATCTTTCTTTGTCATAAGATAGCGCAGAGCGGCGTGGTCACCCAAACAATGACTGAGGCGCCCAACAAGTAACTACTAAATTTGTCCATAGCAAAGATTACAACCAATAATTCCTTTTCAGTAGTTGTGTAGTTCACTTGCGTGGGGTTCAGTGTGTGATCATGTAAGAGATGGGCTGGAATTTCCCTTAATTTGTTGACCTAAGACCGCACTAACGGCGTAGTTGGATGCATCGCACATAAGTTCAAAGGGTAGGTTCCAAATGAGAGAGATAAGGATCGGGCGGAAATCGCTTGACTTTTAAGCTCATCAAACGCATGTTTGCAACTATCATCAAAATTGAAAACAACATCTTCTCTGAGTAAAGTGGAAAGGGGCTTAGCTATCTTGGAAAATCCTTAATGAACCTCCTATAAAAACCAACGTGTCCAAGGAAACCTCTTACTTCACGCACACATTTTAGGAATTTCATCTTCTCTATAGCCTCAACTTTTGCCCTATCCACTTCCATTCCTCTTTCGATATCTTGTGGCCAAGAACTATTCCTTCGCCTACCATAAAATGGCATTTTTCCCGCTTTAGGACTAAGTTCTTCTCCACACAAATGGGATAATACTTGATCAAGATTGTCAAGACAAAGTGATCAAAGGATTGACCAAAGACCGAGAAATCGCCCATGAATATCTCCATACACTTTTCAACAAGCCCATCAAAGATTGCCAAGATGCATCTTTGGAATGTAGCTGGGGGCATTGCAAAGATCGAATAGCATTCGCCTATAAGCGAATGTACCATAAGTGGCGGTGAAAGTGGTCTTTTCTTGGTCGATTGGGTCTATGGGTATCCGAAAGTATCCGAATATCCATCAAGGAAACAAGAGAATGCATGTCCCGCCAGACGCCAAGCATCCGGTCAATGAAAGGAAGGGGGAAATGATCTTTCATCGTGACTTCATTAAGTTTTCTGTAGTCAATACAGACTCTATAACCATTTACTAGTCTCAATGCTATTTCTTCACCCTTTTCATTCTTCTCGATAGTAATTCCTCCTTTCTTAGGAACTACTTGAGTAGGGACACACCCATTCACCATCAAAGAATTGCAAAAATAATACCCATGTCCAAAAGCTTGATAATCTCTTTCTTAATCACTTCTTGCATGTGAGGGTTGAGCCTCCTCTGGGGCTGTCTAACACACTTAGCACCCTCTTCAGTTTTGATCTTGTGCATGCATATGTCAGGAGATATCCCTCTAATGTCTCCCACTTGCCACCAAAAGCCTTTTCATTCTTCCTTAAAACATTCAACAACTTCATTTCTTCTAACCGGGATAACTTGGCAGAGATAATTAAAGGAAGCTTGTCACCTTCTCTCAAGAAAACGTATTTCAGTCTTTGAGGCAAAGGTTTCATGCATCAAATCCAGCAGTGGTTCTTCTAAACTAGATTTAAGCTCCCCACTTTTCAACTCAACATCACTGAGTTTACTCAATGGTCCCACTGCCAAAGCTTCACCATTTAACAAACCTTCATCAACTTCAGCTACTAGTTGTTCTAGATTCACCCAACCATGATTATTCAGATTCTCCACTAATCGTTCATACTCAGTCTCAACAGCCATGACTTTCTTTCCTATATAGTCGTTAAAGTCATCAGACATGTCTTCAATGGAAAAGCCGGTTGGATAATCGGAGGTCTCTGAATAGCTTTAGAGACATTGTAGCTCACCTCCGATCACCAACTCAGATAGTCACTTTGCCACCATCACAATCAATAAGGGCTCTGGTCAGTAGAAAGAAAAGGTCCGCGAGTATTAAAGGAACATTCTCATCATTCTCAATGTCTAGGACGTGCTCAGTCCAATCGGGAAAGTGAATCTATCAATTTGAACCAAAACATCCTTTAATATCCCAAAGAAATTTCTTGGAAGATCTATCCGCAAATTGAAGATTCATGGTTGTGGGTTCTAAAAGATTATCTAAACAAAGTCGCTTACAAATGAGACAATGGCATCGACTAATGGATGCACCTAGGTCACATAAAGAATTTGGGAAGACTAAACCTCCCATCAACAATGTGAGCACAAATTTCCCAGGGTCACCCCTCTTGATTGGCAACTTATCATAATCAATCACAGAGCAGTTCTCACCAATTAACTGATCCATGTCTTCGAGCTTCTTTTAGGAGGACACAACATCCTTGATGAACTTTGTATACTTAGGCATCTCAACTAAAACATCAGATAATGGAAGATTTACCTGAGTATTCTTAAGAAGATTAAGCATTTTCTCATACTTTTTGTCTTCATGCAAGGAGATGTTATTTTTTCTGGGTGGAAATGGAAGTTTCTTTAAATCATTCTCAGAAAACACTTGCTTTGAGGATGAACTAACAGCTTTATCTTCCAAATCTTTCCACCTCACCACCTTCTCACCTTTCTTGCCAGTCAGGGGATCAGCCACCTGACTTCCACTAAACTCTTTATTTCTCGTGGATCGACCACCACCGAGTACTATCATCTAGAACCGGGGCATGGATGTAGCGACTTCCCTCCCGCCTCATCATTGGCGGGAGGGGTTAGTGGTTTCCGGTTGGGGACCCACTAACTGAGTGCCGGATCTTAAATTCATAGCACCGGCCTCTTCTCTACCATAGGAATTGTGGGAACTAGATCGGTGCATTGACTTTGATTTAACTCGGTCTGAGCCACTTGACCACCTTTGGGGTTCTTCTCGGTGAAGTTGGTAATCGCCTTAGGTCTGTAGCTTTTGGTCGCCTACTTGCCCGAGCCGCTTTCAAGATTCTTGATTGAACTGAGAAGGAATTGGAAATTATTATTCTCGCTCCTTCCGATAGAATCCAATTTAGTGTCAATATTACTAGATTGAGATGGGCCTTGAGAATTCTGAAAGTTTTGTGGAAAAGATTGGATGTACCGACTTTGAAACATAGGATTTGGATTGTTCGGCCAGTTCTGGTTGAACCTCTGATTTTGATTAGGAAAATTCATATTATGGTTCTGATTGAAGTTCGGATTTTGATTAAAACCCTGGTTTTGAAAATTGCTTTGGCCAGAGAACTGATTGTTGAATCTCTGATTTTGCTGGCCGTTGAAAGTATTAACTTCAGCGTTCTGTCCACCCATGGGACAAAAACGAGCGGTATGCCCCACATTATCACATGTATGACATGTGACTGGACTGAACTGTCCCTGATTCTGGATAGTATTGACTTGATACGTAGGAGGGGAAATAAACTGACACTGGCCAACCACATGGCCAGGTTGACAGCAACTTTCACAAAACAGAACTTGAGAGTTCTGAGAGAATGACTGATCCTGACTCAAAGGATTGGATGATATTTTGAGAGCTGCCACCTGCTGTTGCAGCATGGCGATCTGATTTTGCATATTCACCTCCTCGATCCTAGGTGGAGGAGGTGTCTGGATAGCGTGAGATGAAGGGGCGTAGTTGTACTTGGAAATATCTTCAAATAACTGCCATCCCTCTTCAGGCGTTTTTCTTAAAAATGCCCCTCCTGATGAACTATTGGCCATACCCTTGGTGAGTTCGGTCAATCCACTGAAGAAAGTGTTGACTTGCCTCTGCAAGTCTAAACCATGATGAGGGCATTTCCATGAGAGAGCCTTAAATCTCTTCCAAGCATCAAAGAAAGATTCATTTTCCTTTTGGAAAAATGTGAAGATTTCACTCAAGCAATCAATGTTTTGGATGGTGGGAAATATTGACTCAGAACTCGTGCTCGAGTTCACCCCAGTGTTGTAATCGACTCGGCAAGAAGAGAGTTGTACCACTCTTTCGCTTCCCTCTTAAGGAAAAAAAGGAAACAATTTCAATTTAATTGCATCCTCACTAACTCGATGTATTATTTTTATATGATTGAATTTACGTGATTTTATTACGTTTTGTTGACAAATTCTATGTAAAATATCTAAAATTATGATATAATTAGTATAAATTATTAATCTTTATAGTTTAGTATAGTTAGTAGTAAAAGTTAGTATTTATAATAAAAGTTGTAGTTTTTGTACCGGTTTTAATGACCGAATATTGTGTCTATTTTACACGGGTATTTTTTGTTTATTTCATTGCGTAATCCTAAGATGAATCAAATCCCGAGTACGATACACTTTTGAAGTCAATTCAAGTTGTTGAAAGGGGAGTTATAAAGCGTCCACCGATATAAATGATCAAGAGAATAATTGTTTCAATCTCGAAAAGGACGTATAATACAAATGGCTCATCGAGAATACGTTTTCTGAAGAAATGGTCTTGATGAAAGTTGTAGAGAATTCAACGAGCTTTTCAACGGAAGTTCGATTATGTCATTCTGATATCAAGAATTCAAGTTACGATTTTTAGAAGATAGTGTGTAATTATATATAATTATATATAATTACAACACATGCTAAGTAATGATTAGAGGGTAACATGGGGGGCACATGCTTGCAACTAAATCAGAATGATTGCCATCATTACACCGGACCGATCCGCAGATTTTCAGGACCGGTCCGGGAAGGAAGAAAATCTATAAAAGGGGAGCAGCAGAAACTCATTAGGGGAGTGTACCAATATATATATACAATATTCTATATATATTCTCTCCCTCTTCTTTCTCTTTTTCTTCTCCTTTCTTAGTTTGTAAATAGGCTTTATGCCAAAATAAATTAGTAGTAGTAGTATCATAGTAATGCTCGGGAAATTATCGGAAGTTCAGTGTTGCTGAAGTCGTTGTAATGTCCGGAAAAAGACGATTTCTGAGTCAGCAGTTGTAATCGGGTAATTTCTATAATAATTATGTTCATGTTTGTTATTTTCTTCTTTTTAGTTTTTATAATGTTATTAGGCTAAATCTAATAACTAGCCAAAGTTATGTAATCGTATTATTTCGATCTTTTCGTTAAAAGAATGATGTTAAAATAAAAATGATTAAAATTGAGTTAAAATGAATCTTTTTCTATTTCGCTACGTAAAGATAACATATTCGAATGAAGTAATCAATCGTGATGAATACCACATATAACTGGCGATGAACCCACCGCAGAAGTCGAGGATATGAGTAAAAATAGAAAAACCGGAGGGTAAAAATGGCCGTCTGATTAACGGAATCCTATTTCCTACCCGGGGGCAGATTTGTCCTAGTAAAACAAATCTTATTAAAATTTGTACTCGAGATCTTAATAATGTTAAAATCACAGTTTAATTGAAACTACACCGCTTGTATTAAATCGATCCGCTTGACAACCGGAGCCTCTTGAATAACATCGCCATCCGACAAATGGAATCACCTCTTTTATCCGGGGTAGATTTGTACTGCACTGCTTTTTGACTAACTAAGTTTAGCATGGGGCGCTTGTGGACATTGGATCGATGACAATTTGACATATGACAATTTCATACGCTCGTGTGAGGAGGAATTGTTGACATTAGGAGTACACCGCTTCATTTACTCAATTGGACCTAATAAAAAGAAAGATCGAACACATTCTATTAATTGAAAAGATCGAATAAATTGATTACATATACTTTGGCTAGTCTAGTCTATAAACTATATATTGGTATCTATATATTTATATATATATATATATATTTTACTATTTATGTACATCTATATATATTATATTAAAATAACTTTTAAATTACGCATTTATTTTATGTTGGTTAGAGTAGTAGTAATCTGTGTTATAAAATTGCGGTTTAGATCGAGTTAATAGCAGCTCTTTGGTGTTTAACCACACTTAAAAGAATTACCACTTTTTCCTCGAGGATTCGACACACCGACTCACCACTTTATCACTACGCTTGACCCGGTACACGCCGGTTAGATCCGTCTAACCTAGAAAAGGTCCGCCCTTTCTTGACGCCGCTTCTAAGGTCTGGTTTGGTGACGTCAGCCTTTCTGGGCCGCCGTTGCGGGAGACAAAGTCGCTATTTTTTTTTGTGTCTATGGTTACTACTTGTATTAGCTTAAAATTCTCGAGGATAAACCAACACTCTTCTTATCACATTTCTTTTTTTTTTTTTTTTCGTTGGTATCTACTTTCTTTTAGTACCAATTTTCTTCTTCTTTAAAACTCGAGCATTTTTCTATTTTAATTAGTTGATGACCAGAAGCGGTAAAGCCTCACTTACTCCTTATAAGCCTGATATAAACGCTTACGAAAGGCAGTTGCGGATAGAGAGTAAACGTGGTCAAACCAAATTAGGACTCCTTGGAAAATCTCCAACGGAATCATCTTCTAATAAAAATAAAGAAATGGTCAAACTAGTGATGAAACAAACGAACAGAGGCTAGATCATGCTTTAGGGCATGGACAAAACCTCATTAATATTAATAATAATCGAATAATAATAATAGGAACAATCAAGATCGGAACCGTAATAATCGTAATAATCCGCCAAACCCGAGACCTATCTCGTGATCAAACTGTAAGGAGAAACCGGACTAATAATCCCATACTTTTACCGAATGAAGGAGCGAATAATTTCAAATTAAGTCTCATCTTTTGGTTTAATTGACGCAAGAGCCCAATTTCTAGGAGAAGATGATGAAGATCCACATCATCATCTCTATCTGCTTGAAGAAGAATCAGGCAATACACCAAAAGTCAAGGTGCTCATAAGGAATTAACGAGGATGACTATGTTTCCTTTTTCTTTAAAAGGAAGAGCCCGAGATTGGTTTATGTCTCTTCCACACCACTCGTTAACTAGTTGGGAGGATATTCAAACCGAATTTCAAACAATATTTCACTCCAGGGACGGAATTTGGAATTAAAAGTCGAGGTTGCTAATTTTAGACAAGGATCCAAGAAACACACAGGAATGCGTGGGAAAGGTTTAAAAATTGTTAAGAGCTTGTCCCGATCATGGTTATTCCTTAGATATGCAAATTCAACTTTTCTGTCGTAAATTAAGAAAAGATTCACGTGCAGATGTAGATCATGCATGTGGTGGTTCGTTAATGATGAGTGAAGCTCAAACAGTTTACGATGCTATAGAAAAGATTTCCAAAAACAACGAATGTGGGAAACCGGTTCTAGCACTAGAAAAGTAGCTTTTGCGTAAGGATGTACGTCAAATACGGAAGTTCTAGCACATTTGGAGAATTTAAGTAGAAAGTTTGATGGATTACAACAAGGTAAGAATCAAAATTCGTAAAATAGTACTCCAACCGAATACTCAAATCATGATAATGTGTCATTAGGGATAGAAGAACCAACAGGATATTCAAAAGAGGAAGTGAGTTTTCTTCAAGAAGATAGGAATTTGAACAATGCATATTCAAACTCATTTAATGCTATTAGAAGAGACCACCCAACTTTTAGATGGTCCGAAAACCCTAGTAAGCCAGACAACCGCCGTATCCAGCTCAAAGATAAGAATATGAATAATAATCAAGTTTATCAAGGAAATACATCTAATCGAATTTACTATCATTACCAAGATCCTATCCTCAACATACCACTCAAAGTATACCAAGAACTCAAAGTTCAACTCAACTGCGCAGGGGGGAAAAAATGGGAAAAACTGATGGAAAATATGATGGGTGTAGTATCTACTCAAGCTAAGAATATGGAAACAATGATGACTTCTATAGGTTCAGTCAGTAAGGACATGAGTACAATGAAAACATCTATGAGTGGACATGATACCAGAATGAGAACGATAGAAGCTTCATTAAGGAATATGGAAGATCATTTGAGTAGGGAAGGTGAACGTAACAACAGTAGACCTCCTGGAGGATTACCAAGTAATACTGAAAGAAACCCAAGAGAGGTAAATGTTGTAGTTACGAGAAGTAGGAAACTCTATGGTAGTAATGGAGTAGAAAACTTCGGGAATAATAAAGTAGAAAATGATTTAGATAAAAATGAAGAGACTAAAGATGAACTTGACTTTACGGATGAGGAAGAAGAAATCATAGAGAATTTCTTGAAAAAGGATAGAAGTTTGGGACCTGAGAAGGAAGGTGAAAAATGGGTAAAAATCCCTAGAATTTTGAAAGACCCCATGGATAAAGATTTAAGGAATCTATTTAAGGAACATGTTAGAGTAGAAGATAAAGAAAACAAGGATGAGAAACAGGAAGAACTAAAGAGGTTGAAATAGAGATTGATTCAGGGGAACAAATTAAAAGAAAAAATTCAAGAACCTGAAACATGGCGATCAAGTAATACTCCAAAGGATAAAGGAAAAGAGAGAATGACTTCGAAACCAAAGGTTATAGATTTAGAGTCTTTACCTTTTCCACCTAAAGATCAAATTAAAAGATTAAGACTGATCGTAAGTATGCTCGCTTCCTTGATACTTTTCGTCATATTCATGTTAATATCCTCATTATCGAAGCTCGATAAATATGCCCGCCTATGGAAAGTTTTTGAAGGATATACTATCAAATAAGAAAAAATTAGAGGAATATGAGAATATATGCCTAAATGAAGAATGTTCTGCACTTCATGAAGATAAGTTACCACCTAAACTAAAAGATCCTGGAAGTTTTACGATTCCGTGTGAAATTGGAGGATTTTTGTTTAAGAAGGTCTTATGTGATCTTGGAGCTAGTATAAATCCCATGTCTTATGAGGATTATAGAAAGCTAGGCATAGGAAAGCTTACTAAGATCGAAATGACTCTGCAAATGGCGATGATCGATTAAGTACCCTAAAGGAATTATTGAGGACGATATTGGTTAAAGTAGACAAGTTCTATTTTCCAAGAGACTTTGTAGTTATGGAAATGGAAGAAGGATTTTCAGCGCCGCTTATCTTAGGACGTCCATTTCTAGCTACAGGAGAACTTTAATCGATGTTCGAAAGGAGAATTAATTTTGAGAGTCAATGAAGATGAAGTTGCTTTCAATATTTTCAAAGCTATGAACCATCAATACACATCACCGAATCATGTTCTTTTATAGAAGATATTCATTCTGTCTATGATAATCGATTTACCAACTTTTGAAGATAGATTAGAAGAATGTTTAACTTTATCTATCTATAAAGAAGATGAGGAAGACATTGAAATGAAAGAGATAATCCTTTCTCTAGATAAAGGAAGTTTTACTTTTAAACCACCATGGCATAAGTATTTAGAATTAGAACTAGAAGGACCAGTTCTTAAATCATCAATAGAAGATCCGCCTAAGAATGCGAATTGAAACCGTTACCTTTAAATCAAATATGCTTTTCTTGAAAATGATAACCTTTTACCAGTTATTATTTCATCAACTTTAACGGAGCAACAAGAAGATCAATTACTAGGAATGTTGAAAAAGCATAAGAAAGCTTTTGGATGGACAGTTGCCGATATTCAAGGTATTAGTCCGAGATATGTGTTCATAAGATAATTCTAAAAGAAGATGCTAAACCTTGTATTCAACATAACGCCGCCTCAACCCGAATTTACAGCTTAATCGTTAAGAAAGAGGTTATTAAGCTATTAGAAATGGGAATAATTTTTCCTATATCGGATAGTGAATGGGTAAGTCCAACTCAAGTTGTACCAAAGAAAGGAGGTTTCACAGTAAAAGAGAATGATAAGAATGAATGGATTCCAACAAGGGAAATTACAGGATATCGAATGTGCATTGATTTTAGAAAACTAAATGATCATACTAAGAAAGATCATCATCCACTTCCATTCATAGTGCAAATGTTAGAACGTTTAAGTGGACATAAGTATTACTGTTTCTTAGATGGTTATTCAGGTTATTTACAGATATTCATTGCAGCAGGAGATAGGGAAAAGACAACTTTCACATGTCCTTATGGAACTTTTGCGTATAAAAGAATGCCGTTTGGTTTATGTAATGCTCCTGCTACGTTTCAAAGATGTATGATGTCTATATTTTCTGATATGGTTGAGAAATTCTTAGAAATTTTTATGGACGACTTTAGTGTTTACGGAGACTCTTTTAATGGTCATTTGTTACACTTAGAACGAGTGTTACAACGCTGTGAGGATACCAATTTAGTGCTTAACTGGGAAAAATGTCATTTAATGGTATCAGAAGGAATTGTACTAGGTCATAGAATCTCTAAAGTAAGAATTGAAGTTGATAAAGCTAAAGTCGAGGTAATCGAAAAATTGCCTCCACCAGTTAATCTAAGAACGTTAAGAGGATTTCTTGGACATGCAGGATTTTATAGGAGATTTATTGCAGATTTTTCAAAGATAGCAAAGCCTCTAAGTCATTTGCTTGAAAAAGAAGTATCTTTTAATTTTGATAGTAAATGTATGGAAGCATTTAAGACCCTGAAAAGAAGTTGATTATCGCACTATGATTGGTGGCACCAGATCGATTTACCTTTTGAGATTATGTGTGATGCAAGCGATTTAGCTGTAGGAGCTGTTTTAGGTCAAAGGTATAATAGAATTCTCAAAGCTATTTACTATGCATCTCATACGTTAAATGCAGCTCAACTAAACTATGCAACTACAGAAAAAGAACTGTTATCTGTAATTTTTGCCTTAGATAAGTTTAGATCGTATATTGTTGGCTCTAAGGTAATAGTTTATACTGCACCATTCAAATTGAAATATTTAATGAGTAAGAAAGATGCGAAACCACGCCTTCTTAGATGGATTCTACTACTTCAAGAATTTGATATTGAGATTAAAGATAAAAAGGAAGTGAGAATGTAGTAGTGCATCATCTAAGTAGAATGGAAATCGAGGAAGAAATAGGAAATGAAATTAAAGATTCGTTTCGATGAACAATCGCTTAGAATCGATACTCCTTCAACCATGCAGATTATTAAAGAAAAGAATTCCTTCTAAGGAAAATTCACCTTGGTTTGGAGATATCATTAACTACTTAACTTTGTGATTACATTCCGTCTCATTGGACTTGGCAAATGAAAAAGAAGTTCTTTTATGACTTAAAATTTTATTACTCGGGAGGAACCGGATCTTTTCCGTAAATGTTCGGATGGAATAATCGAGAAAATGTGTGCCTGATAATGAAATTTTAAGTGTTTTATCGTTTGTCATGATCGTGAGGCGGGAGGTCATCATGGAGGTTGGAAAACCGCTTTTAAAGTCTTGCAATGTGGTTTTATTGGCCTACACTTTATAAAGATGCGTATACATATGTTAAATCTTGTGAATCATGTCAAAAATGGGGAAATATATCGAAAAAACATGAAATGCCTATGCAACCTATTTTAGAATGTGAGTTATTTGATGTTTGGGGTATAGATTTCATGGGACCTTTCCTATATCGTTTGGAAAAAGATTTATTCTTGTAATGGTAGATTATGTTTCAAATGGGTAGAAGTCAAAGCTCTTCCCACTAATGATACCAAGGTTGTCATACGATTCCTTAAAAAAACATATTCACTAGATATGGCATTCCAAGGCGATCATTAGTGATAGAGGTTCGCACTTTTGCAATCGACCATTTACTAAGTTAATTGAAAAATATGGTGTAACGCATAAGTTAGGAACGCCTTATCATCCGCAAACCAAAGGGTCGTGTAGAGTGTCGAATAGAGAGATTAAAAGAATCATAGAAAAACAAAGTGGATTCAAACCGTAAAAATCGGGCGCGCTTAGACTAGATGATGCGTTATGGGCATACTGAAGCGCCTTTTAAAACTCCAATTGGTCGTTCTCCTACAAATTAGTCTTTGGTAAATCTTGTCATCTCCCAAGTAGAGTTAGAACACCGAGCATTCTCGGCTATTAGATTTTTAAATTTCGATCCTAAGGTCAAGCCGGTGATCATAGACTACTTCGATTAACAATGTAATTAGAAGAATTTCGCCTTGATTCATATGAAAATGCTCGAATCTACAAGAACGCACGAAATCCTTCCATGATAAGAGAATATATAGTCGTGAGTTCCATATAGGTGATCGAGTGTTATTGTACAATTCACGTTTAAAGTTGTTTCCGTGAAAGCTTAAATCAAGATGGACAGGACCATTTAAAGTAACACGAGTTTATAAATCTGAGTCGTTGAACTAATCGATGGGAATACAACTTTTATAGCCAATGGTCACGGGGTGAAGCTATTTTTGGAAGGTGAAGAAGTCTCTCTCATAAATGAAGTGATGTTGCTTGATCGACCCTCCGAAAGACTAAAAGCAAAGGTTTTAAAAGTCGAAAGTATCAAATTACCAGGTTTTATCTTTACTTTTATATGTCTAAACTAGTTTCGCTCTTTTACCGGATAGACGTAAAAGAACCTGGATGTCTTTTTTAGATAGATTAGAGTTTTTGTTTTGCTTTTGAAGTTTGGTTTTAATAGAGATATCGCTTTACTATAGAAGCCTTAGTTTTTGAAAAGAACAAGCAATTGTTGAGAGAGAAAAAATTGAAAGAAGTTTGTAATGGTACGTCGAGAAGCTCGATAAAGAGAAGGGCTAAGTTTTTAAGGAAGTGCAGAATCTGTGGAAAGATTGAACACAATGGGCAATGTGGGAAAAATATAACTCAATCTCAGAGTGAGTGTTTGAATGTAATTAAGAAGGGAACGATTAGGTGGTTAACCGAAAATCCCGATGGACTTCCAAGACTTAATTCAAACGCTACATTTCTAGGATATAGTTTGCTTGAACGGTATGTTAGAAATCTGGAGTTTATAGAAATTGAAGAATTAGAAACCCCGTAAGTTCAAGTCTTTTTCTTTTAGTTTTATAAAATTTTTTGCATAACTTTGAAAATTTTATAAAATTGGATCTTTATAAAATTAAGGAGTTTTATAAAAGTTTTATAAAAAGTTCTTTAAGTTTTTAGATATTTTATAAGAATTAATAGAAATTTATTGAATTTTTATAAAATTTTAAATAAGTTTTATAAAGATTTTATAAATTTTGAGAAATTGTTATAAAATTTATAAATTTTATTTTAAAGTTTTTATTGAGTTTTATAAGTTTTATATCAAAAATCCAAAAAATAAAAAAAAAAAAAAAAAAAAAAAAAAAAAAATTCGACCCGATCCGCCCTTATCGACCGCCCGGTTCGAAAGTTAACCTAAAAGGACGGATCTTTTCTTCTTCTTCATTTCTCCTCTTTTCTTCAACAAAGCAATGCACAAGACCATCATCTCCACCCCAAAAATTTTTTTTTTCTTCTCAAAAAAATACAAATTACACTATACCATTACATACATTCTTCCTCTTTTACTCTCCTCTCTTCACCAATAGTGAAAAATTTGAAAAAGATCGAACACAAGCTCCATTTCATCCCGGAGGCTTATACGACTTTTCCGGCCACTTTTCACTGTTTTGTTCACTATAAGGTATAATTTGTTTACTCTAGTTATCAATTTCATGATTTTTATAATTTTTAGATTTATTTTCAACTGTTTTGAATTTTACGTGTGTTGTGACATTTTATTTTGTGTTGTTTTTCTGTTGTTTTTATTGTTGTTTTGTCAATTCAATATCGTAGAATGGCCTCATCCAAATAAAAATCTCTAAGAAACGAAAGCCTAATATTCCAATAGAAGTACCGGTCGTAGAATTAAAAGATTTAACACCGGAAGAAGAATCATTTAGTTTTGTCGCTATGACTTCACCTCAAGCTAAGAATGCTTATAAAAATATCTATAGTAAATGTGGAGTTGTGTTGGAAAGAGGTTTAGATTTTGATGACTTAGGAGAGGAGGTTAGGCGTATTTTGCGAGACGCCAATGGTTGGATTTTGCAAACTCGTGAGGGCAGAGAGATCAATACTACCTTAGTGGCGAGTTTTTATGCGCTTTGTCTACTTTGACACCCACCGAGGTAGTATGATGAGTCTATTCCCTTAGGTCTAGACATGTTTCTTTTAGTCCGAACTGATTAATCTTGTTTTAGGGGTAGAAGTTTTTCCAGATGAAGAAGATTATAGAGTCGTTCATAGATTAGATGATCCCGCTATGTATGAGCAGATTGCCTCTGAGCTCGAGAGGGAGTTTGATGCTACAAGAGAATGGGTGGATAAATGAGATTTAATTATGGGAAGTGTTTTAGAGATCCGAGGGCAATCAAAAGATTTTTGAGCCATACTCTCTATCCCACTACCAAACACACCGCCTTTGGTAAAGAAGATTTATGCATTACTTGGGCGATGATTCATGATGTTAAGGTGGATGTGGGGAAGATCATGTATAGAAGGGTTTTCGAGTTTATTGTTACGCAAAGGCGGGGAGTCACATGTACTTTCCTGGCTTTATTTGATTTATGTCGTAGATCAGAGTTCCTTTCTGCCTAACGACAAGTTGATTATGGCGGAGATGAGTCCCTGATAGGCCCTAGTCCGAGGAGGTCTCCAGAGGGTTCGATAGACTCGATAGTTAGGCGTAGTGCACCTCCACCCAGCCTCACCACGGTTTGACATTTTCATCTTTTTTCGAGCAACGGCAGGACTTCTCTCCCAAACACTATTACATACGATATGTTTCAATCCTTAGTATCGATGTAGCCCGAGGACAGGCTAATATGGCTTTGTTTGTTTGAGCAGAGTAGTAAGCGTGGAGTGATGATTTACGTAGAGGATGTTTGAGACATGGCGCAGATGCATCTTGATCCTTCTTTCGATAAAACCGCCTATCCGCCTGTCAATCTAACCCATATACGTTACTGTAATGGATAGCACCTATTCCACCATCTCGAGCTTTCATCATATACCAAATCCTTTTGAAAGCCGCCTAGTGGTCGTGGTGTCTTTTATACTGTGTTCTCGGGTGTCTTTATTACATCTAGCTGGGGAGGATTTTCGGATTTTGCAAGGATGACGTCAAGTATGAGTTCGATGGATCTCGACAGTTCAGTTCGGACCACGACTACGTTTCCACAGCCAGTTACGTCATCGGTTCCAAGTTTAAATGATCCAGTTTATCCAGCTGAGGATGATGATGTTGACATTATTTGATTTCGTACAACTTTGTTAGTTTTAAACATTTTCTATCTGTTTATTTTATTTTCCGCATTTTAAATACTAAGTTTGCTAATTTAATAGTTTTTCGTTTTCATAATCGTTTTATGTCGTAGTAGTAAATTTAATCATTTTTAATAGTATTTAAATATTTCATAAAAAATCTATAAAAAAAAAAAAAAATATTTTCGTATGTCGTTTTTAAAATATAATTCGTGTATCATTTATCCGTATCATTTAAATATGTTTTATTAACTTATTTGAACACTAATAGCCATGAGCCTATTAAAGATAAACAAGCAAACTTGAACTTTACAACCTGTACACGGTAAAAATATCTTAAAACGGACCGGTCCGGTCAGTTTCAGGACCGATCCGGGAGTAAAAACTGCTGAGTCATGTTGAGAGTTTTAATATGCAGCCACGTACACTCTCCATACTTGTCCATTTAAGGCAAGAAAGCTGAAAGTAAAAACTTGCAAATTCACTCAAGAACTTTCACCTTTCTATCTGCTTAATTATTTTCATCTGTTTCAACTAAAATGTCAAACCGATCATCACCATCACCAATTCATACGATCCGGAGGCGCTTGATGTTTTTGTCCCGAGTCTAGCGCTTCAAATGTTAATTTGTTGGTGAATGCGAGGTTTGCAAATTCTCCTATATTGATGGAAAGGGTATCAATTTTGAAAAATTGATCGATTCGAAGGATTTAATTCGAATCAAGGATGGAAAAAATTTGTTAAGCATCCTCGAGGAAGAATTAATGTTTCTATTGTTAGGGAATTTTATTCAGCTCTTTCTACTGTTACTACGGTAGATCCGTCACAGCTTATATCTGTTCGTGGTACACTTATTCACTGTCACCTCATATTATCAATCATATCTACGAGATACCGATTTTCAATCAAATCCATAATCTTCATTATGAATATCAATGGGCATTAAAAACTCTTGTCATGTTGTTAACTATGTCACGGAAGCTTTTCCGTATTTGTTTCCGAGTTCGATCAAAGTTACGACTCTACCACTTCCGCTCTACCGCTCATCCGAGAGCATGGAAACACTTCATTAACTCACGAGTCTATCCGACTAGTGACTTTGCATGGGTTAGTGATAGTGAGATACTTTTGTTATTTGCGCTGATAAGCGGAGCTCATGTGGACTCCAGGGGATTTTGATTTTTAGGACGGCAAAGAAACTTTGCAAAGGGAACGGTATAATAATGGAAGGCCGATGCCTTTTGCTTGGTTAATTTCAAGGTTATGTATTCATTTGAATGAAGTCCTCAAAATTGCTTCGATGAGATATATCCGTCTCGTGATTGTCGTGAGGATTGCTACCGGTAGAGAATCTGGGTTGTTCGTCAACTATTTGAGATAGTTGTTAGTGGTTTTATTTAATTTAGTTTAAGTTTCGCTTGCTTTAATAAGTTAGAGTTGATTAAGGTTAGTAAATTAATAGTAAGTTTGTTTTATTTTTATTTTATTTTTTTAGTCTGTAATAGTTTCTTTTTGTTTAATATATATGTTGTTTGATTTTAATATACGTGTGTTATCGATGTTTATAACTTATCATCTATAATTTTAATTTAATTTTCGAACCTACTTTTCATACTCATTGAACATCGGACGATGTCACTTAAATAAGTGGGGAGTAGAGTTAGGTTTGAAAATTCATTAAAATTTTCAAAAAAATAAAATAAAAATAATTATAAAATATAACCTTTTCATATAAATTAGTACTTTAATTACTTATTTCTTAGTTTTAATTTTTCTTGAATAATTTAAGTTGGTTAATATATGAATAAAAATGATATAATTCGAGAGGATTAATTTTTGATTTAGTAAAATATATTAGATATATAATGAATATGTTTTATATCTTTTATAAGATTTTAAGATTTTGAGTATGTATAACTAAATAATTTTTGTCAAATATTTCTTTTATGGAATTATTCAAGTAATTTTTATATTTATAAATAAATTTTTAGATAATTTTCTTTTCAAGATTAATTATGAATTTGGAATCAAAATTAGAATGATGATTTTTAAGGCACCACAAAATATAACTATAAATGAAATAAATTTACCCGAATAAAATTTCCAATTTTGACCCCACCTCAGCTTTTTAAAGAGTGATTAAGACCTCACTCGGAATTTAGCCATTTTGATTAACTAGAAATTTCCGACCCTTAGCTTGTTTTGGTCTACATTTCTTTGACATCCTTCAAGTTTGTACGTACTTATGAGAGGAGATGATGACAGGAAAAGTTAAGAGTTGAGAAAAATGGTATATGATTGGAATGAGTTCAGATATGTTAGTGTCCTATGAACAATTTATATTAGGAACAAAGCACCATTTTTACACAGAATTAATCAAATATCAGGTATCTTCCCTATCTTTGATCGACAATATAAAAATAAAATATATCGGTAGTAGCTACCAATGATTTGAGTGCAGTAGGGTGTTATCTAGAAACGTCCTATATCACTATGAGGTATAAAGCTCCCGATAAAAATTCGAATCATAAGATCTCAAGAATAATTACGGGTTTAAGGAAACCGGACTCGTAATTTTAGATCGAAAGAGTAGTACTCCGATCAATCTTGATGAAGCAATGCTTGTAAAATTTGATTATTTACACACACTCACGCTTTAGTTCTTAATGTTAAAAAAAAAAAAAAAAAAAAAAAAAAAGAGAAAAGAAAATCTGAAAATAGTTGGAATAAAAGGATGTTACTAATCGAATCGTTTTTGATCAAGAATGTGAAGACGTAGTGTACGCATTTACTTGCATCTTTCTCTTTGATTTCCTTTTCTATCTTTTCGATTAACCAATGTCCTATCCTAATATATTAAGCCAATATGTCTTCTATCTGACTTAGTTAATGATTCCAGAAATTCGTAATAATCGAGATAGAAAGTATTTCTAATATTTTATTTATATTTCTGAATTATTGCATGCATGTTTCCATCTAATTCATATTTGATACTTAATTCATTTAAGTTATATAATCTCCCTTTCTTAAATTTCTATAAAATTTATAAATTATATGTTTGTAATATTGACGATATATATTACTTTTGAAATTTTAATCGATCAATTATATTATCTCATTTATTTATATATTATCGCTTATTTTTTGCTCGAGGACGATCAAAAGCTAAGTGGGGAGTAATTTGATGTATTATTTTTATATGATTGAATTTACGTGATTTTATTACGTTTTGTTGACAAATTCTATGTAAAATATCTAAAATTATGATATAATTAGTATAAATTATTAATCTTTATAGTTTAGTATAGTTAGTAGTAAAAGTTAGTATTTATAATAAAAAGTTGTAGTTTTTGTACCGGTTTTAATGACCGAATATTGTGTCTATTTTACACGGGTATTTTTGTTTATTTCATTGCGAATCCTAAGATGAATCAAATCCAGTCTGATGCACTTTTTTTTGAAGTCAATTCAAGTTGTTGAAAGGGAGTTATAAAGCGTCACTGATATAAATGATCAAGAGAATAATTGTTTCTGAATCTCGAAAAAGGACGTATAATACAAATGGCTCATCGAGAATACGTTTTCTGAAGAAATGGTCTTGATGAAAGTTGTAGAGAATTCAACGAGCTTTTCAACGGAAGTTCGATTATGTCATTCTGATATCAAGAATTCAAGTTACGATTTTTAGAAGATAGTGTGTAATTATATATAATTATATATAATTACAACACATGCTAAGTAATGATTAGAGGGTAACATGGGGGCACATGCTTGCAACTAACTGTAATGATTGCCATCATTACACCGACCGATCCGCAGATTTTCGAGACCGGTCCGGGAAGGAAGAAAATCTATAAAAGGGAGGCGTGAGAGACTCATTAGAGAGTGTACCAATATATATATACAATATTCTATATATATTCTCTCCTCTTCTTTCTCTTTTCTTCTCCTTTCTTAGTTTGTAAATAGGCTTTATGCCAAAATAAATTAGTAGTAGTAGTATCATAGTAATGCTCGGGAAATTATCGGAAGTTCAGTGTTGCTGAAGTCGTTGTAATGTCCGGAAAAAGACGATTTCTGAGTCAGCAGTTGTAATCGGGTAATTTCTATAATAATTATGTTCATGTTTGTTATTTTCTTCTTTTTAGTTTTTATAATGTTATTAGGCTAAATCTAATAACTAGCCAAAGTTATGTAATCGTATTATTTCGATCTTTTAGTTAAAAGAATGATGTTAAAATAAAAATGATTAAAATTGAGTTAAAATGAATCTTTTTCTATTTCGCTACGTAAAGATAACATATTCGAATGAAGTAATCAATCGTGATGAATACCACATATAACTGGCGATGAACTCGACCGGAGAAGTCGGGATATGAGTAAAAATAGAAAAACCGGAGGGTAAAATGGCCGTCGATTAACGGAATCCTATTTCCTACCGAAGCGATTTGTCCTAGTAAAACAAATCTTATTAAAATTTGTACTCGAGATCTTAATAATGTTAAAATCACAGTTTAATTGAAACTACACCGTTTGTATTAAATCGATCCGCTTGACAACCGGAGCCTCTTGAATAACATCGGCCATCTGACAAATGGAATCACCTCTTTTATCCGGGGTAGATTTGTACTCGGTACCTGTTTTGACTAACTAAGTTTAGCATGGGGCAGTTGTGGACATTGGACTGATGACAATTTGACATATGACAATTTCCATACGCTCGTGTGAGGAGGAATTGTTGACATTAGAGTACACCGTTTCATTTACTCAATTGGACCTAATAAAAGGAAGATCGAACACATTCTATTAATTGAAAAGATCGAATAAATTGATTACATATACTTTGGCTAGTCTAGTCTATAAACTATATATTGGTATCTATATATTTATATATATATATATATTTTACTATTTATGTACATCTATATATATTATATTAAAATAATTTTTAAATTACGCATTTATTTTATGTTGGTTAGAGTAGTAGTAATCTGTGTTATAAAATTGCGGTTTAGATCGAGTTAATAGCAGCTCTTTGGTGTTTAACCACACTTAAAAGAATTACCACTTTTTCCCTGAGGATTCGACACCTGACTCACCACTTTATCACTACAGTTTGACCCGGTACACTGCCGGTTAGGATCCGTCTAACCTAGAAAAGGTCTGTCCCTTTCTTGACGCCGTTTCTAAGGTCTGGTTTGGTGACGTCACTAACTCCTTGTATGCGAATTGTACCACATATTTCTAAAAATGTGTGTACGTGAGTGTGAGGATTCTCAGATTGAAAACCATGAAAGATAGATGCGTGTTGCATCATTTGAATAAGACCTGGTTTAAGTTCAAAGGTTGCAGCAGTAATAGCTGGTAAAATGACAGCTGGGTTGACTCTGACTTCACCAGGCATGGCGTAGTCAGCCAACGTGCGTCTTTCATTCGCAGCCATGATAATGATTTCTTCAATCTCCTCTGCTAAACGTCGTTCGAAATCTTAATCGGCCGTGTTCTTTTCGTCAGGAAGAGCCGATGGACGGACTCTTCGCCTGTTTGGTCTGACTATGGTTCGTTCGAGGTCGTGGGTGTAAAGCGAAGGACATTTCGACTCGAGTTTGCATAAACCAATTCGAACACCAACACCTAAATCACGAGGTTTCGGGATTTTTTTTTTATTTTATTTTTTATTCCTTATGCTTCCGCAGAGTGGGATTCACCGAGAATCCATCACCCAACCTCGACGATTGAAACGTGTTCCTTGTATTTTTTATATTTTTTTCTCTCTCGGTAATTACCGACTCCACTCGTATTTACCGAGTGCATTTTTTTTTTTTTTTTCAAAAGGTGAAATATATATATAAGGATGTATATATATATATATATATATATATATATATATATATATATATATATAGGGGACAAGATAAGGGAGGGGAATATTTTTTTTTATTTTTATTTTTTTTAAACCTACCTACGAAAAACTTGATAACAAAACTATAAAAATTAATAAAACTAGACAACTGTATCGAGTCCCCGAAACGGCGCCAAAAACTTGTCTCGATTTTATAGCAAAAGCAAACAAACAAGTAATAAATAAATCCGGTTTACCCCAAGTGCAGGGATCGTAGTATAGCGATTAAAACCGAGTCGATCCACGGGGAATCGAGGTTGGTCTAGTTTTTATCTAACTAAATTTGTCACGACTAAACTAATACAAAAAAAAAAAAAAAGCAAAAGCGAACCGACAGAGGATCTAGAATCCAAAGCCGGAAAGCTAGTTGCGAACCGGTTTAACTAAGTTAATTCTAATCTATAAACTAAGAAGACAATAAAAATTGCTACGATTACTACGATGAAAACGAAGCAAGACAAAGACAAACGATTTTTCTCAATTAATTTAATAGCAAACAAGCAATGATCCACCGATTCCCGCAACCTCAATTTCGACTCTAGATTATCTTGTGGTGATTTAACGAAAATTTTGATTCACCTATCGAAGGTATGAACTCCTAATCTCTTAGAAAAGTTCGCTATCAATCTTTTATCTTTCGATTTTAAAGATTAACGCTTTCATAACAAAGATGTGAAATCTCTCAATTTACGCAATCTAGATATTCAACCTAACAACTCTCGTTAATTAGATTAAAAATCCAATCTTTACTATGGTGATCTAAAGTTTAACGACGATTTTCATCAAATGTTAAACATCAAACAAAGAACCATCTCTCGATTTAAATTGCATAATCAATAAGAACATAGAAAAGATACAATTTTTATTAAAATTTACAAGATAATCCAAATTAAAATCGAGATGTTGCTAAGAATCGGCTTCACAAGGCTTGTTCAACGTGCTTTAGCTTCTCATCATCGTTTTATTATAACTTGATTTATACATACAAGCATATACATATACATACATAGACATATGTATACATATAACTTTATTCATTCATACAAGTATGCACATATTCATACATAGACATATATGTATATTTGCATACATATTACTTCAAGTCTTAAAGAGATAGAAAGTGAAGAAAAAGATGGAAAAAGGGCAGCCATTAAGGGAGAAATGGGTCGGCCATTTCTCTTTTAAGGTGAATGGTGGAGTTCTCCCTCCTTTGTGTGTATATGTTATATCATATATATAATGGGAGGTGATATAAGGGAGGTATCATTTGGGGGAGGCTAGGAGGTTGTTATGTAGGCTTGGGAGTCATGATGAGTTTGTTATGGAGGCTTGGAGTGAGGTTTGGATTTTGTTAGGAATCATTATTACACTCCACATGCACCATTTGATACAAAAAATATATCTTCGGTTCATCCGTTTTTTCCGCTGTTCGGTAAAAAAAACCATAACTTGAGTTGTAGACCTCCGATTGACGTGATTCAAAATGCGTTGGAAAGCTCATTTTAGTATCTACAACTTTCATCAAGAACTCTTCCCCTGAAAATGCCTCTAAGTCGGGTCAAATTTCCATCGAAAACAGGTTACAGTAGAAGTGCGTTGGAAAAATGATCCGTTGATCTTGTAAGCTTGTGGCATATTCTTCCATCCTTCAAAATCCATATTTTAGGACTCCAAAACGTGCCTTCTTCATCAAATATTCTCTTTGTCTCCAAAATATTCTCTTTGTCCCCTCTTAGATTTTTCTTGCTTCAGTCAGGCAAAACTCTCGTCTCGTGATTCAGTCTTTAGTTCCGTCTCCGCAGTAATTCTTATCTTTTTTACCTGAACACAAAGAAACGAACCATGAGTAAATCTGAAAACAAAAGTTTTAAAAGTACAATATTTGTACTGTGGATATATTTTTATACTGATATATTTTTTTATAGGTTTTTGATAGATAATCTTAGATAAATACTAAACGTAAATTCTACATGACACTCCGGCTACTAAACTGGTACAAAAAAAAACTAGTAAAAACATAATATTTTATATAATACCTACTACTTATACATTTAGATAAATCTAAGGAATTAATGACTTGAAATGATATAATAATGCTCAAAATCTGAACTTTATCTTCTTTTAATCATCTTTTAGATCGAAAATATGTATCTACAAGACATCAAAACATTGCAAAGTGTAATCACATTCATAAAGATAAGAAATCAACAATAAAAACACATAATTCAACCAACTTTGCAAATAAATCATTTAAAACCCCACTTGCTCAATAAACCGATTAAACGCTCATTTTCTATGCAAATTATATAAATGTGGTGGAAATCATTATAAAATATATCATTAGAAATCGTATAAAATCACCCTTAACAACTCCCCCACACTTATCTTTTGCTCGTCCCGAGCAAAACAAAACAAGAATCAAGGCTCGAGAAAAGATAGACACCTCAAAGAAATATAACATATATTCAATAAATCGAGGTTCACCACGGTGTGTGTGCATAGCCATAGAAAACTTCCACTAAGTCCAAACTTGAAAATTCAAAGCAAACTAGCTAATACCCCCTTCAAGCTAGTAATAAATGATACTTATAAGATGTACCCTACAAAACGTGACATATCCCGAAAGAATGATAGAATATATCTAGGGCCTTTCGATACACTCAGAGGATAATCCCTACAACATATCTCTGTCGCTTTATATTGGGGATAAGGTATACGATAACTAAGTCTTTCACTCAATTCATACCACTTTCTTATGTAAGTTGATTTAACTAACTTTCTCATTTAAACGCACATCAAGAATGAGCTATTGCCCGTCATAGCGAATAGGATATTCGAGATATACCCTACCTTACTCAAATCATAAGGCAGCTTCTTCTGACTGTCGTGAGCTTTTGGTCATCATAGTGGTATAGGACATTCGAGATATGACCTACCGCACTCAAATCATCGACCAGCTTCCGACACACACAATTAATTCCATTTAACTCAACTTTTTTTTAAATACAATAGTTACGCTTTACTTATCATATTCAAACCTAAGATATTCACAGTATAACATACTTTGGATCTAAACACAAACTATCATAATTCTCACGATACGTACGTTAGCACTAAGCACATGACTTATAAGATAATCAAAAATCACTAATCAAAAGGGGTATAGCTTTATAATTCTAGCTCATCATTCACTATGGCTTGTGAAAAATATATTGGGTGAAACAACCAGCTTACTGAACATACGGAATACAGCATCAATGACTATAAAGAACCGAACAAAGATATGCATTGCTTACTCGGGACTAAACAAAATTTGAAAAATTTAGCCCTTAGCATAGAATCAAAATAATTTAAGCAAATGGTAGATACACATAAACCAATCCCTATATATATATATATATATATATATATATATATATATATATATATATATATATATATATATATATATAAGGGACAAGATAAGGGAGGGAATTTTTTTTTTTTTTTTTTTTTTTTTTAAACCTACCTACGAAAAACTTGATAACAAAAACTAGAAAAATTAATAAAACTAGACAACCGTACCGAGTCCCCGGCAACGGCGCCAAAAACTTGTCTCGGATTTTAAAGCAAAGCAAAACAAACAAGTAATAAATAAATCCGGTTTACCCCAAGTGCAGGGATCGTAGTATAGCGATTAAAAACCGGAGTCGATCCACAGGGAATCGAGGTTGGTCTAGTTTTTATCTAACTAAATTTGACACGACTAAACTAATACAAAAAAAAAAAAAAAAAAGCAGAAACTGGACAGAGGATCTAGAATCCAAAGCCAGGAAAGCTAGTTGCGAACCGGTTTAACTAAGTTAATTCTAATCTATAAACTAAGAAGACAATAAAAATTGCTACGATTACTACGATGAAAACGAAGCAAGACAGCACAAACGATTTTTCTCAATTAATTTAATAGCAAACAAGCAATGATCCACCGATTCCCGCAACCCTCAATTTCGACTCTAGATTATCTTGTGGTGATTTAACGAAAATTGTGATTCACCTATCGAAGGTATGAACTCCTAATCTCTTAGAAAAGTTCGCCTATCAATCTTTTATCTTTCGATTTTAAAGATTAACGCTTTCATAACAAAGGTGTGAAATCTCTCAATTTCGCAATCTAGATATTCAACCTAACAACTCTCGTTAATTAGATTAAAAATCCAATCTTTACTATGGTGATCTAAAGTTTAACGACGATTTTCATCAAACGTTAAACATCAAACAAAACCATCTCTCGATTTAAATTGCATAATCAATAAGAACATAGAAAAGATACAATTTTATTAAAACTTACAAGATAATCCAAATTCAAATCGAGATGTTGCTAAGAATCGGCTTCACAAGGCTTGTTCAACGTGCTTTAGCTTCTCATCATCGTTTTATTATAACTTGATTTATACATACAAGCATATACATATACATACATAGACATATGTATACATATAACTTTATTCATTCATACAAGTATGCACATATTCATACATAGACATATATGTATATCTGCATACATATTACTTCAAGTCTTAAAGAGATAGAAAGTGAAGAAAAAGATGGAAAAAGGGGCAGCCATTAAGGGAGAAATGGGTCGGTCATTTCTCTTTTTTAAGGTGAATGGTGGAGTTCTCCCTCCTTTGTGTGTATATGTTATATCATATATATAATGGGAGGTGATATAAGGGAGGTATCATTTGGGGGAGGCTAGGAGGTTGTTATGTAGGCTTGGGAGTCATGATGAGTTTGTTATGGAGGCTTGGAGTGAGGTTTGGAGTTTGTTAGGAATCATTATTACACTCCACATGCACCATTTGATACAAAAAATATATCTTCGGTTCGTCCGTTTTTTCCGCTGTTCGGTAAAAAAACCATAACTTGAGTTGTAGACCTCCGATTGACGTGATTCAAAATGCGTTGGAAAGCTCATTTTAGTATCTACAACTTTCATCAAGAACTCTTCCCCTGAAAATGCCTCTAAGTCGGGTCAAATTTCCATCGAAAACATGTTACGGTAGAAGTGCGTTGGAAAAATGATCCGTTGATCTTGTAAGCTTGTGGCATATTCTTCCATCCTTCAAAATCCATATTTTAGGACTCCAAAACGTGCCTTCTTCATCAAATATTCTCTTTGTCTCCAAAATATTCTCTTTGTCCCCTCTTAGATTTTTCTTGCTTGATCGTGCAAAACTCTCGTCTCGTGATTCAGCCTTTAGTTCCGTCTCCGCAGTAATTCTTATCTTTTTTACCTGAACACAAAGAAACGAACCACGAGTAAATCTGAAAACAAAAGTTTTAACAGTACAATATTTGTACTGTGGATATATTTTTATACTGATATATTTTTTTATAGGTTTTTGATAGATAATCATAGATAAATACTAAACGTAAATTCTACATGACACTCAAGCTACTAAACCGGTACAAAAAAACTAGTAAAAACATAATATTTTATATAATACCTACTACTTATACATTTAGATAAATCTAAGGAATTAATGACTTGAAATGATATAATAATGCTCAAAATCTGAACTTTATCTTCTTTTAATCATCTTTTAGATCGAAAATATGTATCTACAAGACATCAAAACATTGCAAAGTGTAATCACATTCATAAAGATAAGAAATCAACAATAAAAACACATAATTCAACCAACTTTGCAAATAAATCATTTAAAACCCCACTTGCTCAATAAACCGATTAAACGCTCATTTTCTATGCAAATTATATAAATGTGGTGGAAATCATTATAAAATATATCATTAGAAATCGTATAAAATCACCCTTAACAATAGCATCCTTCCAGTCTCCTGATTTCAATGCTTCTGATACACTAGTTGGTTCAGTAGGAAATGAATGAATATTGTTACTGGAAGCAGAATAAACTTTGGGTTTAAAGATGCCACTTTTAGATTTAGTTTGTATAGAATGACCTAGAGGTACAGGTCTAGGAGGACTAACAGATGGTGAATTTGATGGACCAGTGGAAATTTGAGTGTTAGGACTGGAAGTAGGACTTTGTGAGGGAACATGTGTATGATTATATGGTGAGGGAGTGTTTTGAGATGGTGATTGTGTATGTGGACTGGGAGTGTTTTGAGATGGTGATTGAAAAACATAATTATGTAAACAGTCAGTATGAGAAGAACTTGGATTGGAACTTACCTGATCAGCAGCAGGGGCAACAACAGTGTTGTCTTCATCAGCAGGTCCACTCAGGATAGTGCTTTTCTCCCCTTCATACTAAATGGATGGAAAAGTAGAAAGAATGGAGAAGGAGGTGTAATCAGTCAGAATTTGAGTAGAGGGCCTTGAGTAAACCCTTGGGAAAAGGGAAAAAGAGTTTCAACAAAAATCACATTGTTAGACATGTAAATCCGGCCAGTGTCATCCAGACACTTAAAACCTTTATGATAGGAACTGAGGCCTAAATTCACACACCTTTTTGTGTGAAACTGAAACTTAGTAGTCTGAAAGGGCCTTAGGTTTGGGTAAACATCACAACCAAACACTTTAAGCTTCTTCTAATCAGGTTTAACAAACATCAGACACTCAGTAGGAGATTTGTAGGCAAGGACAGGTGTAGGAAGGGAGTTGATGAGATGGACAGAGGTCTGGAAGCTATGCCACCAATATCTTAAGGGCATGTTGGCTTGTGCAAGAAGGGTGAGGCCAGTTTCAACAATATGCCTATGCTTCCTTTCTGCCCTATCATTTTGGGCATGATCATGAGGACAAGGAAGTCTAAAACGGATTCTTGCAATGTCAAGATAATGTTGAAGTGACCAATATTCTCCCTCCAATCAGACTGGACACATTTGATTTTGCCAGAAAACTGTGTTTTATCATGGCCTTAAACATGGTGAAGGCACTAAAAGTCTCAGATTTAGACTTCAAGGGGTAGATCCAAGTAAACCTAGAATAATCATCTATGAAGTACACATAATAACTATATCCTTCTAAGGAATTAATGGGTGCAGGGCCCCACAAATCTATGTGAGATCAATGGGTGTTGTGACATGAGAATCAGTGAAGGATGAAACTGATTATGGACTTTACCAAATTGACATGACTCTCAAAAAGATAAAACACCATTAGTCTTAACATTACAATCCTTCAAAATGGAAGACAAAATATGATCAGAAGGATGCCCAAGCCTTCTGTGCCAAACATCAGGGCTAGCATTCACATTATTACAGGAAATGGAATGTTTGGAAACATAAAAGCAGACAGAAAGACATTTGGAGTGAGGGGAGTTCTCAAGATGAAGAGGGATCTTGTAGAGGCCATCCTGCAGTTGACCCCTGAGAAGTGTTGTCCATGTATGCTTGCCCTTCACAAAACAAAAGAAATCATCAAATTCAACCAGAATAGAATTATCAGATATAAGTGTGGATGTACTGAGAAGATTTATGGTGATGTGTGGAACATGTAGAATATTGTGGAGGTGTAATGATCCATGAGGTGTGTGTAGGAAGGAATGTCCAGTGTGTGCTATTACTAATCTTTCACCACTTCCTACAGTTAATGTATCATTACCATTGTAATTAGGATTGATGCTCATATTGCCCAAGTCAGCAGTGACATGATTTGTTGCTCCACTATCCAAATACCATGCATTATCATTAACTGTGCTAGGACTTGCAACAAATGCAGAATTCTGTTTTGAGCCACCTGCATTTCCACTTGAAGCTGGTTGAAAATCCTGCTCAAATCTATGCCAGCAATCAATAACTGTGTGGCCATTCTTTCCACAGAGTTGACAAGTCATTTTGGGGCCAGATCTACCACCATTGCCATTCCTACCACCACATCTATTTCTTCCACCTCTATTACCCCTCAACCTCTCAGAATTCCCACGATTGTTATTAGAGTGCATCTTGTGGTCTATTTCCTGAACCTCTAGTTCCATAAGTGACCAAATGTGCAGCAGAATTAGGTTGAGCAGCATTTGCTCCACTTGCAAGGGATAGAGTTGGATTGAACCTTGCAAGGAGTCTTTCATGTGTCATCAACTGTGATTGTACCTCTGGCCAAGTAAGAGAGCCAATCCTAGAGGTAATGTTAACAATAACAGCCTCATAATCTTTGTCCAACCCTCTCAGTGTAGCCAAGATCAGTTCAGGTTTAGATATGGGGTATCCTGCTGTAGTTAGACTATCACTATAGGTTTTCATTTGAGCCAAGTAATCAGACATGGATCTGCCTCCTTTTTCAGTTTTGGTCAGGGCACTCTTAAATTCCAACATTCTAGCTTCAGATTGACTGTTAAACAAGGTTTCTAATGTAGTCCAAATTTCATGAGATGTACCACATCCCATCACTTCAACTAAGGCTTGTTCAGTCATAGAACTCAATAACCATCCCATTAACAACCGATCCACTATATTATATTCATCAGCAGGAGAATGAGACAAACCCAAAAACATACCTGTGTTTGGAGGTCTGGGGATGGTGCCAAGAAGAAATGCTTCCAGTTTGCGGCCCTTCACTATTGGTAATATGGTGTATTTCCAAAGCAAATAGTTGTCCCGATTGAGTTTCACTATGCATGTCTGATTTAAATGACCTTGAAATGGAGATCCTGTTTATGGAAATGAGATGGGTGAGGGAGACTGCATAAAGGTGGATACGCCTGGAAAAGATGCCGGAATAGATGGTGGCACCATTGTACTGGAGAAAATATATGGTGAAGTTCCACCAAAAATCGGTGGTGGATACATGAAACCCGGGTAGGGAATGGATCCAAGAGTCGATCTGTAGTATGAAGGTGTTCCAGAATCTGTTCATGCAACTGTGATGGTTGTAGTGGCCGGAATAGCAACAGAGGCAGCTGTGATGGTTGTAGTGGCTGGAATAGCAACAGAACTCGTCGGAACTATGCTTCTATGGCTTTCTCCAGCTCCCTGAGCTTCCAGAGCTCCATTTGTAGGTACAGTCGAGGTCCCAGTACTCATGACGCTAGTCTATCAGCTCTGATACCAAGTTTGATTTTAAGATGGTGAATGCAAGGTTTCCATGAAGAAAAAGAAGAAAGCAACGGATAATTCTTTCATTCAATGATAAGGATTATAGACTTGTACATCCTATATTCTCTAGGATTTGTACAACCAAATCTAAAAAAGGATAATACTTAGTCTAAGATTGTGACACTTGTCACTACATCCAACCACGCATCTAATTACTAATTCCCTTATTCTTTTCTCTTTATGAGATAATGACATGCATGTGAGAGGTTTTAGGACTAAGTCCCAAGTGTTGTTGAGGTGTAGGGCTTGAAGTCTTCTATCATGGCTTTTTTCTAGCCATGGTGTTTGAGTGCTTCAGACACATGTGGATGTCAGGAAAGGTGGATACTGTAAGAGCGTAATTATGATTGGTTTTGAGTATTCCACGCTTGGTCCTAGTGAGCATAATGTGGGTTATTTCGTGAACTTGGACAAATGGTGGAGATTCTGGTGTAGGTGTGGTGTTCTGAGTAAGAAGTGGAGAAAATGATGAACCAGAGGCTGGTTCTGAGGGGGTAGATGAAGTATGTGAGATGGAAGGGTCATTGGTAGGGTAAGAGACCAAGAGAGTAGTATCATTCAATGGATTCTCAGTATGGGTAAATAGTGGTTCATGATCAGGGGTCATATGAGTGGTAGAAGGCACTGGTTTATTAATAAGAGTATATGGTTTTTCAGATGTAGGTGTGGGAGATCCTAGATTTGAAGTGATAGGTATTGAAGGTTCTGATGAGATGGGAATATTAAGGGAGGCTGAACATGTAGTTGTATTCCTTAGAAAGACTGTGTCACCTTGTTGATCAAGGTGGCGAGTATGATTGGTGGCAGATGGGATCCAATCTTCAAAAATACTGATGGTATGAGTCTGAGTCTCGGTGGATGAAGATGCCTGGTATTTGTAGAGGAATTGAGACTCATCAAAGTAAACATATCTTGAGATGATGGTTCGTTGGAGGGTAGTAGCATATGTAACCTTTGTGTTGAATGTTGTAACCTATAAAGACACATGAAACAGTCTTAGGGTCAAATTTGTTCCTTTTGTGTCCCATATATGTGTAAGGATAACACATTTGTGCTAAAGACCCCAAGAGTGGTGTAGACAGGGTCTTTTTGATAAAGTTTGTGGTAAGATGACATGTGCAAAGAGGAGGTTTGAATCATGTTCATAATGTAGGCTGCAGTGACAAATGCCTAAGTCCACAGAAACATGGGTAGATTGCTTTGAAAGAGCATGGTCATGCCAAGCTCTCTGATGGTCATATGTCTACTTTCAATAGTATTGGTTTCTTGGGGTGTGTGAGGTCAAGATAGCTGATGTAAGATCTCATTTATCTGGAAGTGATTGGCAAGTTTTTTGTTAACAAATTCTGTTGCACAATCTGAATGAATTTTTTTAATGGTTTTGTCTAATTGTCACTTCACATATCCTTCAAAGTTAAGGTAAGTCTCATAAAAATTAGATTTATGAATTAGAGGCACAAACCATGTGAATTTATTGTAATCATCCACAAAACATGCATAATAAGAGAAACATCCAATGGATTTAATAAGCGGGTGTACCACTAAAAGATCACATAAAAATTATTTCAAAAGGACGAGAACCGACATGTTCAGATTCATAAAAGGAAGTCTAATGAGTAACTAATAGCTCTCACAAATATGATCCGTCTTTACCTAACACATCTATGAAACCATTGGCCTTCAAATATTGGACAATAGCCATTTGAGAGTGTCCTACTCTTTCATGCCATAGCTCACTTGAACCAGACGTGAACTGGTTTGAGAAATGCAGTTCGGGAGTGTTCTTTAGAACATATAGATTACATTTTCTCGATCCATGTGATCAATATACGTCATGTAGTTTGCTTCTTAGCAAAAACATTATTGTCGATAAAATCACATACAAAAAAATCATCAATAGTAAGTAGTTTGCTTCTAACAAAAACATTATTGTCAGTAAAATCACATACAAAAATATCATCAATAGTAAGTAGTCTAACATAAAGCAATTTTTTTTTTCTCAATTGTGGTACCAATAAGACATCATATAATGGTATAAAAGTTTGTTTGTGTTCTAAGCTAGCCTGTCCAACTCCTGTGATTGTTAGTGTGGAACCATTGCCAATTATAATTGCATTTGAACTAGTAGGTTTGTGAACATTATGTAACATAATTAACTTACCAAGAATGTGGTTTGAGGTTCACGTATCAACAATCCATTCTATGTCGGCAATGGAATTGTCCGGAGTGAGAGCATCAATGCTTGAGGTAATTCACTAGTTTGTTGGTCCTTCTTTGATGTCCATCAACAAATTTTTGATATGTCCCACTACTACACAGTATTGGCACCTCTCATTCTGATATTTCTCCATTTCCTCAATTGTCATTCTCCGGTGGTCTGGTGGTGGTGGTCTTCTTTGATTGGTTCCAGCTGAGGGGTTGCCCTTAGATTGATGAGCTTGAAAGCCTCTACCAGACAACACAAACCTGCTATCTTGTGTGGTAGGGCCTTTGAAGTTGTGTGGGGATCTCGACTTATTTTGGCCATAAAATGCCATCTGAGTGGTAGTCTGGTGATAAGTTGGTGTCATGCTTGTGGAGAAGGCCACGCACACACACAAACACACACCCACACCCATACCCTCACACCTTTACACCCACACCCACCCACACACACCCATATGTCCCCACCCACCCACACGTACCCACACACGCACATGCACATACCCACACATACACTTACACGCACACACTCACACACAAATAAACACACACGCCCACACCCACCCACATGCACCCACGGACCCACCCACACACATATGCACCCGCACGCATTTACACGCACACCCGTGCACCCACACAGGCACCCACACATACACGTCGCATACACTCACTCACTCACGCCATGCGACTGACCAAAAGTTTATTTCTGAGGCCAAATTAAAAAAAAAAAAAAAAAAAAAAAAAAAAAAAAAAAAAAGTGGAAAAAAAGAGTCAATTGCAATGTTTTGACTCATAACCTTAAGATAAATAACTGTTTTTTAACAAATTGAACTAGGTGAATAATCATATTAGAAATTATGCAAATAATATACATGCATGAGTTTAATATTATAAGAGGAGTATATATTAAGAATTTTAATAGAAAATTTAAGTGGGGTCCATGCACTTTTACCTTTCAAAAGTGAGTCATTTTCTGACTCACGCACGCGCCGCCAAGCACACATAGAGCAATATATATAAATCTACGTATATTTATAAGAACATATTTATATGCACACATTTATATATAAACATATACGTACTCCCTTTGTCCCAGAATATAAATGACTCTACGTCTTTTTGTTTGTTTGTTTGTTTGTTTTTTTTTTTTTTTGAGGGTTACATCTTTTTGTTTGTCCTTAATATAAGTCGATATCATTCTGAAAAGCATTTATTACATTTTCTATATTACAGTTGATTTATTAACAATCTCACTACTTTTAAATACTTTGTAACATTTTTTTAATGATAGTCAAAAGTTATTTTAGGCATTTCTTCTTAAAAAATATTGTATTCAACAATTTTCTTAATCTTTGTAAACACTAAAAATAACTTATATTTTTAAGACGGAGAGAGTATTTATCTAAGTGTATATATATGTGCAGACAAAAATACATTCATATATACACTGACATATAGGTGTGCTAATATGTGTGTATGTACGTATATATAAAACACGTGGATATAAATACGAGCATACATATATATCTGTTCATACACTGTATTAGGGCAAGTCTAATGGTATATGTAACAAAATTTAAATTTAAATACTGTCAACACTATTCATATATGTATCAATTTTTATGTTCAATCATAGGTATCAAAATTTGATTTTGATATCTATAAACCACATCTCCAACCATAAATATCAAAATTTAGTAGTATCATTTTTAGTTTGATTAAATTTATGATGTTTTTAACATTATCAATACAAGAAAATGTTATTATCCTATTTAATAATAAATAATGTGAAAAAATTATATTCGTGTTCTATGTAGTTTGATCTAATACTAATTTCAAAGAATTTAAATTTCAACTATAATGTATCTTAAAAAAAAATGGTTAAAACCATAGTAACATTGTATTTATGTTTTCATGTTCTATAAAAAAATTTAGAGTGTTTCATATAATTTGATGCTAATTTATGTTTGTATATTGAGGAAGAAATATACACTTGCGCGTGAGGTGTATAAAGCACTTTTAGAGAGAAAATGTAGCTCACTTGCGCCCGTGGGTGTATGGAAGGGTATTAGTCAAGAGATCAAATTTGGTACCTCGTTTAGTATCATCACCAATTTAGATCACCTAAATTTTTTTAATTTGAGATCTTTAATACATTCACTATAAAGTTGAAATTTGATTTTGATTTTGGCCTCTGGTCGGACTTCCTTGCTTAGGAAGAGAATAGGGTTGAACCCGGCTCTCATCAGATTATATAAATCTCAATTGTCAAAAACATATTCATAAAATAGAATATTAAGTGACGCGTGTGACCCGGAAAAACGTGGCCCGGCCTGTGAACTGGCAAAACACGACGGGTAACGAATCTGGCTGAACCTGCCCAACCCATGGCCCACAAGGCTGAGTTTCTTTTCCCCCAATCTACTAGTCCTCACCCATCCCAGCTAACCCAGAACATGTTTGCTAGTTAAGCGTAATCAACTCTTTGTACTCCCTCCGTCCCAAAGTTTAAGTTTATTTAGTTTCGTTTTATCACATTATATAAATCAATTTATAATACAAATTAAACATTTATTACAATTTTTTCCTTTTATCCCTCCATTTAATGTAACATACTCACTTTTCACTACCTTACGATTATTGCATTAATGGCAGTCAAAAATTATTTTAGGTTTTTACTATAAGTTTTTTTTTTTTGTCTCCGTCCTAAAATATAAGTCATTCTATCTCTTCAGATTTGTCATGATATAAGTCATTCTAAATTACAAATACAACATTTATTATTCATTTCTCCATCTTACCCCTAATTTATTATTAATTTAATAACTTTTCATTATTCAACAACTACTATATTAATAATAGTCAATGACGTTTTACACATTTAATTTTCAAATTTATAACATTTAAATATTTTCTTAATCCGTATAAAAATATCCAAAATAACTTATATTTTGAGACGGAGGTAGTATACCAAATAACAATTTAACATACTTTTACACAGGCAGAATTGCATTATTGCTACCTAACACCTCATATTATTGCCACCTGGCATATCACACAAAACTAAGAGGTGAAATAATATTTTAATATTTCCATTCTTTTTTTACCAGCCGACAGTTTGTTTGTGGGGAAATCTATAAAAAAAAATATGAAATGAAATGAAAGAGCTCTCAAATGTTACCGAATACCAACGTTGGATGGGCAACAGTGTAATTTTCAAGAAAAAAAAAAGAAAAAAAAAGACAACAGAGTAATTTTTCCTTCAATCAACAGAGAGAACCAACAACCACATTTCAAGATACATACGTACTGCAAAGTCTAAGCTTTAACCATGGCTGTAATGTCTAACTCCAAAGACGAAATCAAAGAAACCAACCTCTTTAACAAATTGGAAAAATCATCGGAAACCTTAAACTGCAAAGGAAATGAGGATTCGTCAAACGACGAAACCACAGATTGCAAACTCGACAGAACCGAAATCAGCATTTCCGATCTCAAACCACCACCCAACACTCGACCTCGAGACTCATCATGATTATACAATAATGACTCCAGAATTGAAACCAGTGCTAACACCTCCCTGACGGACTCCACTGTCTTCTTCACATCATCATCCCCCGCCGCCGCCGCCGTGGTATCATTATTATCAATAATCTGTGCTAATGTAGACGAGAGCTGTACCAAAATCCGATGCAATCTCTTTGTAGTATACTTCAAATCTACTACTACAGTTGCTGGAGATTTCTCCTGCAGAAACTCTTGAGCTGCAGCCGGAGTTGATAACGGTGAAGATAAAAGGAAGAATAGCACCAAAAAGTTGATCTTTGATGCAGAAGCTGCCATTATTGTTTTGATGTTTTTTCTTTTTTTTTTTTCACAAAAACAGAAAAGCTTCTCAATGTAGATGATAATGTTTTGGGATATGTGGCCGACAGGAAAATTGGATCGATATGATTCTTGTAGTTTTTTTTTATTAGTTTGTTGTGTGGCTGTTATCTATAAAATTGAATAACAGCGAAAGTAGTAGTTGCATTATTTTATTATATACAGCGATGTGAGATCTGAAATCCATCCACTTGGCCGGGTGATTCTGATGAAGGGAGTTACCATATATCTGCGTAGTGCAGATCCGTCAATTTGAAATCCGATAAATCTTCCCGCATCAGAATTTCCCTGCTTGGCCATGTGATAAATTGACATTTTTATTTGCATCACATCTATTCTATCGATGTATCAGTCACTGAGAGACTTTTATGGTCAAGAATCGGTTGTAAGAAAGTGTAAAGTGTAGCATACATTAAATACTCTTTTTTTACTCTCTTTCATGTAATACACTTTTATCGTGTGTGAGAGGTTAGAAATAAATGGTTATAATGTATGCCACTTTGTATGGCCTCTCTTCTGACGGTTGTATTATAAAATTTGTCATCAGTCAGTTAATGGTATATTACAATTGTTATGAGTCGATCCAGGTTCGAAAATACGAGAAATCATTATGGGTTCGAAAACGACTCCTGTCAAAAAAAACAAGGGTGTTATACAACCAGCCAATGGAAGAATAAAAACCACAACGACGAACCACTATGGGCTTCAAAGATTAAAATTTTTAAAATTAATCTCCAACAATTCTATAAAGATGTAAGAAGAAATAACAACTAGTACCAAAAAAATGGAAATACCTATACATAACAAAATGATATGTCATAATCAATGATTGTTCTGCAATTGAAAATAATAGGTGCAAACTTTGTATATGATGTTGCGTTGAACACCAGATTTGCGGTAACAGTGTTTATCTTGAGGATATAGAAATGTGATGAATGATTTCAACGGTGAGGACACGGTGATGATCAAGAAGTGTGGTGGCGGTTTTAAGTGTTTGTGAAGAACAAGTAAATCGATCGACAAATTGGCGAGAATTTACAACTTGTATTAGATTAATAGCTTAAAGTTTTACGAGGAGAGATGGATCCCTTTCTATTACAATGTGATCCTATATATAGGCTAAAAAAGGTAAGTCGGTTTCTTGTTCACCGATAAGACAACTAAGAGTACATAGCTAAGTTAAACATGCATGCAATACAAGTGTCTTAGCAAATTGTAAAGTGTTGCCGGATTGGATTGGCCACCGACAACATGGCGTGGCGGCGGCGAGCGGCGAAGTATGGTCGAGCAAATGGGCTCGTCTGCATGCGCCCAGTATATTAGCTAGAATCACATGGAGAGAATGAGTCCGGCTTCTTGTTGGCGGACCACGATTTGGCTTGTAGCTAAGCGGTGAGAAGAAGCTTGGCGTGGCGTGGCGCAAGCCGATTATCTATGTTGATGGGCCAAGATTGTAGGCCCAATATGGTTGAACAGGGCCCCATTCCAATCCGGGTATATCAATGACCCCCTACTCTGTGGCTGGCGTGTCCGCAAAGGCGGGAGTAGAATTTTGAAGAAGAACTTTAGGTGAAGCTCCTTTGTAGTCGCTCGTGACAGAGGATCGCCGATAATGCTCTATCGGGCTTGAATCAGTGTTGGTGAAAACCACTAGATATATGATGTGCATTTGTAGCGGACAGGCTTGATCGCCGATAATGTTCTATCGGGCTTGAATCAGTGTTAGTATCGCGTAGCGAATTACCGATTATATGCTGTGCATTTGTAGCGAACAGGCTCGATCATCGACAACGCTCTGTCGGGTTCATTTAGGTGATCAAAGGTGCTTTGTCAAGATAAGCCACAGCGGGCATTGATTGGTGTCAGCCGCTTGAATTAAGGTTGGGAGATAGTAATATGCTGAAGCCGCTTATTCGGTGGATGAGCTGATGGTCGTCGAAAGAGTTTTGAACGGTTGGAAAGTACAAATGGATGTATCGGTACACGAAACGTCACGTCAGTCATGTGTAATGACACGGCGGTTGGAACTGAACCGTCCCTTGCTCTGATTGGCGGAGAAAAATCGGTAACCGTTCCAGTCATCATTACATTTGAATTTCGAATCCCAAACGTCGTTCCCTCTCAATTCTCCCTCTATAAATAGAGGAGTCACCCTCAACTTCTCCACTTTTCCCTCTTCTTCTTTCTGATAAAAATCTCCGGTCGATAAAGCAAGGAAATTCCGGCGATTGCAAGCAGGTTCCGTCGAGTGCTCGTTTCAGTAAAAGCTTAGCACTTTATCACCCCATTATCAATCAGGTATGAAATTTCACTCCTTTATTTGCTTTCTGGATCGATTTATGCTTTTCATTACCGTCTGTTCTTGCTAGAGACATAAATGATGCGATTTAGCCTCTGTGATTTTGCTTCATTTGTTTTCTGATGAACACCATGAGCCCAGCCTGAGTTTTACGATTTTGTGCCTCTTTTTTCCCAGAAAAAACACCCAAATGCATGTATGTTTTGATTGCTAGTTCGATCGTTTGTTGGGTAGAAGTTTGAATGTGTGTTGCTTGAAGCCTTTTAGTTTGAATTTAGGGTTTTATGAGAATTTGGGGGTTTTTCTGGGTAGATGTTTGGGGTTTTTCTATTTGCTAAGGAAGGTGGAAAGGGCGAGGTGTCGGGGTGTGATCGATTTCACCTCGACCCGATTTCCATATCCGGGTGACAAACTGATCCACCTTGCCCTTTTTCTTTCTTTTTCAGAATGTCGTCAGAGTATACCCGGTCGGATGAAGAGGTCAGGGCCGCTGCGGGCTACGGGTCGGAGGAGGTGAGTATAGAGGACGCTAGTTCTAGCGGCGACGAGGAGGAGATTCCAAACCCTGGTCCCATTAACATAAAATCTGGCCCGGAGGTATCAATTAGCAGTGAGGGCGCTGCTGAGGTCGAGGGCGAAAACGACGATAATATAGTATTGAGCGGCCTTATTACCAGGATGGAGAAAGCAATCCACACCAGAGCCGCCAAACGTAGCGGCAAGCTCAAGGAAGCCGTGGAAACTGTTGTGATACCGGAGAAACCTAAAAAATCTCCAAAAGTCGTCGTTTGAAGAAGACCACAACATTTGGTGAGCCGAAAAGAAGAAGGACCGCCCAAGAAAAGGTCTGCTGCATTGCCGAGAATGAGCTCGCAGAGCAAAAGCGGCGGATAGTGCTCTTATATCTCGATGGAAGGAGTTCAAAGATCGGAAGACTATACCTTGGCCTTGGGGCGTATGATGTTTCTGCGGACTACCGGTTCGTCGGCATGATGGCGCGACCAATGTATCGTGGGTTTGTGGTCGGGAACAAAGAAGATTATCTGTGGTTGCACTATGATCATTTTGCAGCGGATTCGCACTCTCCTTTGACCCATTCTTTGTTACATTTATGGAAGAGTTGAAGGTGATGCCTTGCGACCTTAGTTTGGGAGTTTTTCGCGTGGTCATGTCCTTCATCATAATCAGTAGGTTGAGCGGGCGCGAACCGTCGATGCCGGTGCTTTTATATTTTTATAGCTTCTCTCGGAAGGGCGGCGCCGGCCAAATCCAACCGCGTAGTCGATCGAGTCATGGTCGGCCCCGTTTACTGTTCGATCTCCCTGATAAAGTGGCGGAATGGGACAAAAGATGCATGAAAGTGGAGTCCCGGATAGGCTGGCCGTTTGAGAAGCTAGCGGAGAATTCGGTCAAAACTGAGCACTTGAACAAGATAAGAACTCAATTCGATGATGATGAGTTTATCTCCGAACTGAAAGACGATCTGGGTTACACCCGCAAAAATGAGCCTCAAGCTAGGGCGTTTAATCGGAGATTGTTGCTGAGCGTTGGCGACCCTATCTCGCACAGGCCGGACTTTCGGAGCCGGTGTCGGCGAACCCTTAGTTGTAGTCGACTGTTGCCGACTCATCCTGGCCGGTATGGCGAGAGTGTCATCATGGCGGTTCATGCCTTCTCAATGTGAAATCTGCGGCGGTTATCCTAATATCACGAGCACCGAGTAGGACTTTTGTATTTTTCATAGCATGTTTCTTTTCATATCTTACGTCGCTAATAAACATTTGTTCTTCGCAGTACTATGGATAGATTAGTTCGACGCAACCCGGTGACGAAGAAAAGACCGTCGACGAGGTGCAGAGGGCCGCTGAGCTAAAGGGGATCAAAACATCCCTTCCCATGGTCGACTTACAGACATCGGCGGCCGGAGCTTCTGGGGCTAAGGTCGTGAAAGCATCCCAGCCGCCAGTAGTAGAGAAAGCCGCGGCGGGCAAAACTATGAAGCAGACTACTCTGATAAAGCCGCCTGCGGGTGATAAGAAGAAGAGGGCTGTTGTTGAAGAGATTGAGCCCGAGGGAGATGATAGTGGCGTGCAGGAGGTCCCTCATCTTAAAAAATCCCGAACTGATAAAGGTAAAGAAAAGGTTCTTTGATCAAGGGCAAACACATGGGTGATGAGGTGGCACTGCGGGCACAAAGATAGTGGTGCCTTTTCTTTGAGTTCTATTGGGCCTGAGGTTGTCCCGCCTTTGGTTGGATAAAGAGTTCATGCGGCAACAACCTCTCGACCTGCCCAAGGAAAGGACAATTTCAAAGGGTATCGCTGATGTGCCCCCGCTGAGACATTTTAGATGGGGCATCCCTAATGATATCCAGCTGGAGATAGGCCGTGGGATAGCGGACAGGGTTGTTTTGGTGGATCAGACTGATCCCCGCCGTGCCTTTCTTGGGAGTATTGAAGACTTGTGGGGCTTATACGGCGCCACGATGAGCATGGTAAACCTCCTTTCTTGTTTTTGTTTTTCATTCTTTTTATTGTCGTTTTTCTCATGTCAATATTGACTCCGCTGTTTATTTTTCTTCCATTAGGTTGGCAATTGCTTGGCATTCGTCAATGATTATAGAAACACCATAGCTGAGAGTGCCGATGTCAGAAAAGAGCTGGTCGAAACCCAGAAAGCTCTTGGTGCCGCAAATACAGTGTCTGCCGGTCTTCGTGGGCGATTAACCGCTGCTGAGGCGGAGAATGAGAAGCTGAGAGCACAGCTTGCTGAGGCTAACCAGATTAATGCAAAACTTATTGAGCAGAGCAAGTCGATTGATCAAACTATGGAGGAAATGAAGCAAAAAGTATCGGAGGCTCAAGCTCATTGGGAGGCCGAGCAAGCAGCGTGTGCGGACCTGCGGAAACAACTTAAGGATCTGGGCTCAAATGTTGAAGGTCGGATCAGGGCCGCTAATGATGATGGCTTTATGATGGGATACGACCAAGGGTTTTATCACATCGCGAGGTGTGTTCTGGCTCATGACGGTGGTACCCCCGATCTTGATGTCTTAGAGGAGTGGATTCTCACCCATCCCTTCTCCGATTATCTAAGAGAGTTTCATGACCGCATACCCACTTTCGATATTGAGCTTCAGCGCTATGTTCCCGAGTGTGATCCTGATTGGGTGGCCCATTTGTGATTGAAGCGAATCGAGGAGGCGTGTGCGTTTGGCTCTGAAGCGAGAGAGAGCCGCCAAGAGGGTGAGCAAACTGGGGAGAGGCGAGCAAAGAGTTGAGCCGACGGTAGAGTCTCATGAGTCTCGAGACAAATGCCGATCAAATCTTTGCACCATTCTCTCTCGAAGAGAATGTCCATAATGAAGAGATGCGGCTGAGAATTCTTAAATTTGTGCTCCCTTTTTGTAAAACATTATTTTGATTTCGCATATGTACAACTCTTTTCCTTTCCGCATTTTTATCCGTACATTTGCTTTTTGTAATAATAATTCCCAAGTTTGCTTTCAGTCCGCTTGATGTATGTTTGTTTTTGCTCGAATTTATTGTCTAACTTGAGTCCGATTATACGGTTATCCGGCCCCCTTGTTTTAGATAAGATTTCAGATCGAACTTGTGCGGACTCAGCTTTGAGATATGCCCCCTCTTGAATCTTATCTGAAATAATTTACTCGCTGGATGCTCGTAGCCTCTTTAAATTTTCCCAAATATTGCCCCCCCTTGAATCTTATCTGAAATAATTTACTCGCTGGATGCTCGTAGCCTCTTTAAATTTTCCCAAATATTGCCCCCATTTTAATAAATATGAAGTCTGATATTTTATCCGCGCATACTTATAATAATTTGTATAAAAAGAGAATGTAAAATCGGGCTTTATTAATTTCGACTCATCCCGCTAGATGAGTAAAGATTACAAGCAAAATAAGAAAGCCTAACCACTCACGTTGTAAACGAGAGGATAGCCATAACCCTAACCGATTTATTACATGTAGTACCTTTTGAGGTTGTCCGCATGCCAAGGTCTATTGAGTTCGTAGCCTTGATGATTTCTGAGAACATAAGTCCCGTTTTTGATCTCCCTCGCGACTTGATAAGGGCCTTCCCAATTTGCTGTTAGCTTCCTTTTATTGGGCTCCATGCCCGTGGCCTTTCTGTTTCGGAGAACAAAATCCCCGACTTTAAATGAGTGGTCGCGGATTCGCATGTCATGTTTTTGTTTAGCGATTTGCTTGTAGTTCGCGAGTCGATGGTATGTCGCTAGTCTCTTTTCCTCCAATAGATCCAAGTCGATTTGTCTGTTTAAAAGATTATCCGCTGGGTCATACAAAGCGACCTTGATGTTGGGTAGAGCCATTTCAACTGGAGTCATGGCCTCTGATCCATAAGTAAGAGCAAAAGGAGTTTCTCCTGTGGGTGTTTTGATAGTGGTGCGGAGTGCCCAAAGTATATTGGGTAACTCATCCACCCACCCTCCTGCTTTTACTTTGTCGTCCACGCTCTTCTTCAACATTTTGATTATTTGTTTGTTGCCGGCCTCAGCTTGGCCGCTTCGCGAGGATAAGCTACCGATGATCGCCGGTGTTTGACTTTGAATTAAATCGCAAAGATTTGAGAAGTCCTTCCTAAATTGTGGGCCGTGGTCCGATACTAATGCCAGCGGGGCGCCAAAACGTGAAAAAAATTTGATCGTGTAAAAATAACCGCCGCTTTTGCGGTTATCTTGACCATAGGCTTTGCTTCAATCCACTTTGTAAAATAATCCACGGCTACTATGATAACTTTGCATCCGCCTCTTCCTGGTGGAAAATGTCTCGATGAGATCGAGTCCCCACATGTCGAAGGCCAAGGTGCGACCACAATGCTTTGTTCGACGAGATGGTATCCGGGGATGTCGGCGTGTTTTGACACTCCGACATTCTCTTACTAGCTTTTCTGAGTCTTTAAGAATGGTAGGCCAATAATACCCTGCGGTTATAACCTTCTGTGCCAAGGAGCGGCTAGCGGGGTGTCCTCCACACACTCCTTGGTGAAGTTCGATAAGGATTGTTTTGCTCTCTTCCTCTCGAACACATCGTAAAAGAGGCCTAGTCGCGGACCTTCTGTATAGTATTCCATGGTTTATAATATACCTGGCCGCTCTTTTCTTAAGAGCGCGAGTTTTGTCCGCCCCCTCTGGTAGTATGCCTGTTTCTATGTAAGCTTGAACCTCATCAATCCAACATGTAGTCGGCGCTGGTGTTTCGATTTCCATGATTTGTGTTTCCTCGATAGCGGGTGCAGACAGATACTCAATCATTATGGAAGGATCTGCAATTTCCTCTTTGAGTGATAATTTAGAAAGATAGTCTGCTCGCTCAATTTCTTCTCTCCGAATTCTGATGAACTTACAATAGTTGAAGTCGCCTTTTAATCGTCGAACAATCTCACCATACCTCTCAAGAATACCACAGTGTGTGTCATAGTCCCCTGAGATTTGATTGACGATGAGTTGAGAATCACAAAATACTTCAACATTTTCTACGTTTAATTCCTGGGCTAGTTTGAGACCGGCTATAATCGCCATACTGGCTTGATTATTTGTGGCGGAAATTCAAATCTCAAAGCTTTTTCGATTTCTTCCGTCGTTCCGGGCTCCATCAAAATAACTCCTGGCCCACAACCATTTCGACTAGATGCTCCATCAACATATAAGTGCCAGCACTGATTGGGCTTAACTCTGGCCGCCGCGGACTCTTGTGATAATGGAGAACTAGGTTGTGGCGAGCTGAAACTTGTTTCTACAATAAAATCCGGTAATGCTTGACCCTTGATAGCTTTTCTTGGTTGATATTGCATGTCAAACTCAGTAATTTCTATAGCCCATCTGAGGAGTCGGCCTGAAAGGTCAGGTTTATGAAGTACTTGGCGCATTGGACTATCCGTTAAGACAATAATTGTATGTGAAGTAAAGTAAGCCCTGAGCTTGCGGGCAGCAATAACAAGCGAGTAGGCTAATTTTTCAATATTAAAATAGCGACTCTCCACCGGACTGAGAGCCTTGCTTACATAGTAGACGGGATTTTGGAGGGTTCCGGCCTCCTTGACAAGAACGGCGGCAACAGCCCGGTCTGAAGCCGCCAAGTACAAAAACAAAATTTCTCCCTCTACAGGACTAACCAAAAGAGGTGGTTTCCCTAGATATTCCTTCAAAGCTTGGAACGCCTGCGAACACTCTGCGTTCCATGAGAAAGTTTTGTCACCTCTGAGAATTTTGAAAAAAGGAAGACACTTCTCCGCTGACTTTGATATGAACCGACCCAACGCGATGATGCGGCCATTAAGTCTCTGAACTTCTTTGATAGTTGTAGGCTCTTGCATGTCGATTAAAGCCTGAATCTTTTCTGGATTAGCCTCGATGCCACGACGACTAACCATGAACCCTAGAAATTTGCCTGCCTGGACACCAAAGGTACATTTGGCCGGATTGAGTTTCATTGAGTGCTTTCGAACATTGTTGAAAGTTTCCTGAAGGTCAGCGGCGTGATTGTCCCCATCGGACTTGACGACCATATCATCTATGTAAGCTTCCATATTCCTTCCTATTTGCGAACTGAAAACCTTGTTGACCATTCGTTGATAAGTCGAACCCGCATTTTTCAGCCCGAATGGCATCATTTCATAGTAAAATAGACCTCCAGCGGCTCTGAAAGCCGTTTTCCTTTTGTCGGATTCTGCCATCCGTACTTGGTGATATCCAGAATATGCATCCAAGAAACTTAAAACTTCAAAGCCAGAAATAGAGTCTACTAACCGATCGATTCGTGGAAGCTGATAAGGATCCTTGGGACAAGCTTTGTTGATATCGGTGAAGTCGACGCACATCCTCCATTTGCCATTGTGCTTTTTTACCATAACCACGTTTGCTAGCCAGGTAGGGTAGGCGAGCTCTTTTATTATCCCCGCTTGTAAGAGTTTTCCAACCTCTACTTTCACCGCTGCCTCCTTTTCACCGAAAATTGACGCTTCTATTTTGTTATCTTGGCTTGAAAGTAGAGTCGACGTTAAGATGATGAAGAGCGACGTCAACCTCGACCCCTCGCATGTCCGTGACAACCCCGGCAAATGCGCTCATTTTCTTTGAGTAATTTTACCAACTTTTCCTTTCAAAGGAACTCACCGAGCTCAATTTTGACTTTACGATCGGGGTATTCATCGTTGATGATTACCTCTATTAACTCATCCTCTCTTTGTAAATCGAGGCTCGTCCCTCGATTTGCAATGTTCGCACTCCACTTTAACCGCCACATGTTCGGCGGCGACCCTGATCATGTCAATGTTTTCCATGTGCGGGGGCTGCTCGATTCGTGCTCTCTTGTTCCCGTTCTCATTTCATGTATGTATGTTAGGGCAACGGCGCAGCTCGCCGATCGACGTTCGATCCCGTCCCCAACATAAAACTTTATCACGACGCGGAATGGAAGCTACCATCTGAAACCGTTTTAAAGCTGGTGTCCCAATTATCATATTATAATTGGACTGAAGATCAACTACCAACAATGTTACCTTTTCTGTGCGAAATGGCGCGTAATCTCCCATTTGTACATCTAAGTCTATGCCCCCCTTGACCTGTATTTTGTGATTTGTGAATCCTCGAGGTGCCATTATGCGGCCTCAGTTGGAGTCGGCCGAACCCCACCCTTTAAAGCGCTTATAGTACAAGATGTCGCGGCAAGCTCCTGTATCAACCATCACTCTGTTGACACATGCCCGATTGATGATCACTGAAATGCATAAGCACATATCCTCTGTGTTGATCGAAGTCACCAGCTCACTTCGAGTAAAAGCCAGAGGCTGCTCACTTCCACGCAAAACTATAGGCATCTCCACATGTTTGTTGATGGAGCCGATGCGATTCTTAATCTGATTGTTACTGGGAGGAGGCTCAGTTATCATTCTAATGTTCCTGTCGAACTGACGAGCTTGTTGATTCCTCCTATCTGGACCACCATTATCAAGCTTGAGGTGATCATGGTGTCCACGAGCGAGTAACTTCTCTATTGCCCGCTTGAACCGGATACACTCATCGTGAGAGTGTGACCACTTATCCTGTGATAGCCACAAAATTTGGATGCGTCGCGGCGGGTGTCAGGGACCATCGGGTATGGTTCAGGTATTTCGTCCCTTATTTCATTCAACACCTGAGAATAGGAAATTCTAAGCGGCGTGAAGTTCTCTTCCTTAAATCTTTCAGGTTTCTTGACTTCCCGATCTGCCCCTCGGCGGGTATCTCTTGGCGGGCTACGCTCAGCCCTCTGTTTGCCTTTGTTGGACGAAGGCACTCTTCGCTTCCCAGCAGCTTGCAATGTACTTCCTAGTTGAGCTCAACATCTCTTGTAGGTTATTTGGTGGCGACAAAGCGAAATAGGATTTCAAATACCCGGCTTCAACCCCTGTTTGGTTGGGTCATGACAACGTTATCTGCTATGCCCCTGGTTAGCTCATACACTTTATAAAACCGCTCATAATAGCTGCGGGTAGCCTCGTTGTCGCCCTGTCGGACCTCATGTAGGTCAATGTGTGTCTTTTTAGGTCCTCCCACCGACCTAAATTCAACAATAAATTTGTTGATCGAGATCATCCCATGATAATATCGAACCGGGAGGAAGATCATGGATCCAAGATGCTTTGCCTATCTTGCATTGATCCCACAAATGCTATACACCAAGCCTCATCGCTAGAGGTACATAAACCGATTACGCTCTGGAAAGTCGATACCAATCCAAAGTGGATCTGTGGCTCCATGGTAGTTAATGAAATGGGTATTTGTTTAAAAGGACTGATTTAGAGACTTAATTAGGCACTTAGGACACCTGAAAAAGATAATTGTTTATAAGGACACATTTCATTTATTTTCCCCATTCTACCCTCCTACTTTCTCGAGATCTACACGTAGCCGGCATCGGTCCATAAACATTAACATTCTATGTCCGTTTTGCTCTCGATGCTCTTCCCTCCCTCCGAATCGTGGAAATTCGGCCCGACTTGGTTTCCGACACGGTGGAGGAGCCGATGTGTTATTTGGATTCCAAGTTTCAGACCCGCCCGTTCTTTGCCGAAGGACAGAGGTAAGAATCACCACCCTAGCTTGAATCGATCTTCAAGGAAAGTCAAGGAGGCGGCGGAGACATTGCCGCGGGTTCCGCCCGGCGTCGATCTTGAAATGCACGTCTTCCTACCATCACATTGGTAAAGCCACTCATCGCTCCACTTGTTGAAGATCTCAAGCGTCATTTCACTAAACGCCATTGAAATAAATTCACAAAATATCCAATGAAATTGCAAACACGATTTGCTAATAAAAATTAAAATAGAAACGAGTTATTAGAATCTAGCTAGTGCAAGGCTAGATTGTTGATAATAAAGGGGTGAAAGAGTGTGAGAGAGAAAAGGAAGGGAAGAGAATTGCAGATGCAAAATCGATGAAAAAAATGAGTCACCTAAAAATAATGAAATGCATTTATTTCGCCAGGTAGATTGCTACTCATTTGGTTTAATATACCCTGCAACTTTTATCCTTGATGAAAGATGTAATTATCCTTGCAATTCAACAAAGAACACCATATAATTTTTTTGGCATTTTGTTTGTTTTGTTTGTTTTAAGCATGAGGCTTAATTTAATAAGATATATATTATAAATTCAATTCTTGCTATTTGCCGGGTTTATCCACATTATTATAGGTTTTTTATATTCTTACATTGCTACATGGTGTTGTTTATGTATAGTTTGTTGTATTATGAATATTCATTAACAAACTACAACTATTGTGTCTAAATTATATAAGAAGTTGCATAAAAGAAATTGGCCTAAAAGACAATCTAAAAGTTACAACTCGCTTTACGAGCCTTTGCGATCGACATCTTTTACAAACTAAGTCGAAAAATATCAAATATCATCGCGGTGTCGTTGCATCACGGTGGTCATCGCATCACGATGGTCAATGCATCACGGCGCCTCTCGCATCGGGGCGGCCACTACATCGCGGTGGTCAATGGATCGGGGGTGGTTAATGCATCGCGATGTCACTGCATCGGTGGTGGTCACTGCATCGCATTGTCACTTCATCCTGGTGTCTCTGCATCGCGGGTGGTCACTGCATCGCGGTGTCTCGTGATCGGAGGTGGCCACTACATCGCGGTGGTCAATGGATCGGGGTGGTCAATGCATCACGGTGGTCAATGGATCACGATGGTCAACGTGCGTCGGGATGGTCACTATATTGCGGTTGTCGCTTGCATCGAGGTGTCTCTACATCACGGTTGTCACTTCATCCGGTGTCTCTGTATCGGGGGTGGTCACTGCATCGGGGGTGGCCACTGCTTCGGGGGTGGCCACTGTATCGCGCTGGTCAATGGATCGAGGGTGGTTAATGCATCGCGATGGTCACTGCATCGGAGGTGGTCACTGCATAGCAGTGTCACTTCATCCCGGTGTCTCTGCATTGGGGGTGGTCACTACATCGCGGTGTCTTTGCATCGAGGGTGGTCACCGCGATCGCGTGTCTCGCATCGGGTAGTCAACGCATCGCGTGTCTTTACATCGGGGGTGGAAACTGCATTGCGGTGGTCAATGGATCGGGGGTGGTCAATGCATCGTGGTGGTCAATGCATCGAAGGTGGTCACTGCGTCAAAGGTGGTCACTACATCGAGGTGGTCAATGCATCACGGTGGTGAATACATCGTAGTGTCTCTGCATCGCGGTGTCTCTACATCGGGGGTGGTCACTGCATCGTGATGGTCAATGTATCGAGGGTGGTCAATGCATCGCGGTGGTCAATGCATCCTAGTGGTCAATGCATCGCGATGGTTACTACATCGAAGGTGGTCACTGCATCGGGATGGTTACTGCATCATGGTGGTCAATGCATCACGGTAGTCAATGAATCGTGGTGGTCAATGCATTGGGGTGGTCACTGCACCAGGCTGGTCACAGCATCGCGGTGTCAATGCATCGAGGGTGGTCAATGCATCGCGGTGTCACTGCATTGGGGTGGTCAATGCATTGGGGTTGTCACTGCATATATGATTGCCGATGTCACTGCATAAAATGTTGATATCATGGGTCTCTTTTGCTTAAAATGATGCTCGAGTATTTTTTATTTTAGTATTGATATCAACTCTGAGGTTCTGGTTTGGATTCAATTGCCCAATCTTCATCGCAGTGTCTCTGCATCGCGGTGTCTCTGCATCGGGGGTGGTCACTGCATCGCGGTGGTCAATAGATTGAGGGTGGTCAATGCATCGCGATGGTCACTGCATTTGAGGTGTCTCTGAATCGCGGCGTCTCGTCAGATCGGGGTGGTCACCGCATCGTGGTGTCTCTCAGATCGGGGTGGTCATCAGCATCGTGGTGTCTCTCGTGCGTCGGGGTGGTCATCGCGCATCGCGGTGGTCAATGGATCTGGTGTGGTCAATGTATCGTGGTGTCACCGCATCGCAGAGGTCAATGCATCGGGGTAGTCAATGGACTGGGGTGGTCAATGCATCGCGATGTCACTTCATCGAGGTGTCTCTACATCGCGGTGTCTCTCGCGATCGGGGTGGTCACTACATTGCGGTGTCTCGCGCCGAGGGTGGTCACTACATCGCGCGTGTCAACTTCATCGAGGTGTCTCAGATCGCGCGCGTCTCTGCATCGCCGTGTCTCAGCATCGCCGTGTCACTTCATCGCGTGTGTCTCTTCATCTCGGTGTCACTTCATCGCGTGTCTCGCAATACGGTATCATTTCATCGCGGTTGTCAATGCATCGCGTGTCTCTGCATCGGCGTGGTCAATCGCGGTGTCTCTGCATCGCGGTGTCACTTCATCACGATGACTTTGCATCGCGCGGTGGTTAATGCGGTGTCTCTGCATCGCGACGTCTTTGCCTCGTAAAATGTCATACGATCCCGATGTCTCTGCAATGCGGTGTCACTTGATAGCGGTGTCTTTGCGTCGCGGTGTCTCTGCATCGGGTGGTCAATGCATTGGTCACTAGTAAAAGAAAAACTTAAAAAAAAAAAAAAAAAAACACTTTACAGCGCCCAGTAAAAAAAAAAAAAAAAAAAAAAAAAAATCAACAACAACAATATTCAAGTTACATCTCCAGGGAAAAATAAAATATAAAAGAAATAAACACAACAAATAGCTTGTGTTTCATAAAATAAATAATAAATTTAAAAAAAAAAACAAAACAAAAGCACACACGTTCAGGTACGCGCCTCTTTCCCTTTTTCTTTTATTATTTTTTTTATTTTTTTTCTTCATTAAGGGTATTTGAGTCTATTTATCTAATTTATGTCCTTATAACCAAATAAGATTCCTTAGTGTCCTATTTGCCTAATTAAGTCTATTTTATGTCCTTTTGGACCCTTGCCCCATAATGAAATTGGGGTAGTGAGTCCCCCCTCTTGGTGCGGCTTTCAATATACTCGGATGGAGCACACTCGTTCCCCATGTCGGAACCACCTTAACACTCTTTGTACCCTTCTGCAGCTCCTCTATCTGTTTTTTCATGATGCCCATTTCCACCTGAGTTTGGGGAATTGGCGGGAACGCCATATGTCCTCCCTGATCTTGCGAGTCCCCATGTCCCTCTGCAATGCGAGTGCGGACTGTCTAGATTCCTTGGTCGGCTGAAATTTGCTGTTGTCGTCGACCACGGGCCCCAACCGACCAAATCTTGATCTCTATCTCCCTTGGATGTGAAGTCGCATGGGCGCTTTCTTTCTTCCATTTCGACCGTTGGGATTGGGCGGTTTTGGAGGAATGAAAGTTGGTTGTAGCTCTGTTTGTGTGGGTTGAGGAGGGTTGAATTTGCGGATAAGGTGGGGTGGTAATCCTTGACAATTAGTAATGCATTTCCGATTCGCATTTCCTCTACGTATTCCATGTGTGCCTGTAGAGCTATTCTATATGCATCTTGCTTTGTGGGAGCTTCCCTGCTTAATAGCCTCGTGTTCGTTATTTGGGTTATGTCCCGTCCCAATTCCTTTTCCTTTGTTTTTCCTAACCGCCTCCTCATGTATTTCAAGGGCTTTAGTTCTTTCCCCGTATATATGCTCGCATGTCGGTCGTGAGGCGGGGTTGACGTCTCGCCTCGTCCCGACGTAACCGCCCGGGCTAGCCTCTCCACGCGGCGTGCTCGCTCCACGTGTCGGTCGTTGATTGACTGGTCTAGTCGGTGTTGCTGGGTTCAAGTTTTTCCCGCCAGCCATTACTTATGATTTTTGTGGGTATTTCTGGTTCAGTATATCGAGGTAAAAAGTGTTTGCGTTTTCCTGGCGGCTTATAGCAAAAATGACCAAACTTTCTTTACTTGAAGATCTGAAACCGCCAAAGAGGGTGTATAAACCAACCTGGATATTTAAAGATGGACTCAAGCGTGAGTATGCGATGAAGTTGGTGATCTCTTCTGTGTAAGTCGTTGAGATGAGGAGAGCATCGATTTCTGGGTTGTTTTATCAAAAAGGTCAAAGCTTTAGTGACCGACAGACTGATGATAATGATCTTCCTCGCCTGAGACACCGTGAAATCATCCTTGTGGTGGAGTGAGTGATCTCCAAAAGCTGAATGATGATGAGGTTCCCGGTAACGGAGCCAACTGATGTTGCGTTGAACACCAGATTTGCGGTAACAGTGTTTATCTTGAGGATATAGGGCTGTGATGAATGATTTCAACGGTGAGAACACGGTGATGATCAAGAAGTGTGGTGGCGGTTTTAAGTGTTTGTGAAGAACAAGTAAATCAGTCGACAAATTGGCAGAGTTTCTGCTTGTATTAGATTAATAGCTTAAAGTTTTTTGAGGGAGAGATGGATCCCCTTTCTATTACAATGTGATCCTATATATATAGGCTAAAAAAGGTAAGTCGGTTTACTGTTCACCGATAAGACAACTAAGAGTACATAGCTAAGTTAAACATGCATGCAATACAAGTGTCTTAGCCAGCTGTAAAGTGTTGCCAGTTGGATTGGCCAGCTGGACAAACATGGCGAGCAGCGAGAAGTATGGTCGAACAATGGGCTGCAAATGCACTTCTTGAGTATATTAGCTAGAATCACATGGAGAGAATGAGTCCGGCTTACTGTTGGCGGACACGATTTGGCTTGTAGCTAGCGGTTAGAAGAAGCTTGGGGGCAGCGGCCAGCGGGCGCAGAAGCCCATTATCTATGTTGATGGGCCAAGATTGTAGGCCCAATATGGTTGAACAGGGCCCCATTCCAATCCGGGTATATCAATATATAGCTAGGATCTTCTTTGCAATCCATTCGTTGTACTCAACCTTGGGTTATACACTATAACTTAGCCACAATTAAAACCTTACTTTGTCCGTCCTATATTTTGTAGGACCATTTGCACGAGTTTTGCAACTAATTGACCAATCCTCTGGCTTTGTCCTACCTAGATTTTGTAGCACCATTTGCACGAGTTTTGCAACTAATGGACCAATCCCCTGGCAACCAATCTGGCTTGTTGACCAGATCAACGGAGGCGGGACTTTTCTCTACACCTACATTTGGCCCGGGAAAGGTTTCCGCCGAAGAATTATTTTGGCCGGTTCCTGGTGTATCTCCATGGTAATATTATGTAGTCTTTTTAACAAGTTACTACCTCCGTCCCAAAACGGATTTATATTTTGAGACGGAGGTAGTATTACATACTTTTGTAAGTGCTACTATACTTTAATTTCTTGGCCATTAAATTGCTCTTTGATTTGTCTATATTTTAAGGTGAAAACATCTTGGAAACTTTTCATATCAGCGATTTACGAGTTTCGAAAGATTGGATAGACAACGAACAGAAGGAAATACCCCACAAGCTGGACATTTTGTCCGTTATGTCCTCCATGCTCGCCGCCGCCAATGCAAACCCTTCAACGACTGCTTAGGCTTGTGAATGACATTTGTTGTTTCTTTTGATTGGAAGATCCACACATAATGATATGTCATGATCAAAGATCGTTTTGGAATTGAAAACAGTACGAGCAAACTCTGTTTATAGCTAGAATCTTCTTTGCAAATCACCATTTGCAATCCATCCATTGTTCTCTTTCAGTTCGACATCAGCAAAGCATAAAATGAATAAGAGTAGAAAAGTGACGTAAACAAGAGCAAAATTTTAACCTTTCGCCAAACATATAAACGGCGAGAGATTTCTAAATCAACCATATTTAAATTGTATCAAAATATTCAAAGTCCAAAATGTCTACTTCAAGCAAGTCGACATACACTAGTCTTCGTTGTCACAAAAAAAAAAAAAAAAAAAAAAAAAAAAAAGAAGAAGACGACGATGACCTCATTGCACACAAACTGTGATGTGCCTAACCTATATCATTTCTGGAAAGTCGTTGCTATATGAACGAGAGGCAAAACCATGTAAGAGAGAATGAAAATGAAAATGAAGATCAAGTCCTTAATCGGAAAAAAAAAAGTGCCTATACTATTCAATGAGATTTGAATAAAATGCTCCATCTTGTCAAAGATAGCAATGAATCATTGAATCTTGTCATATCAAGATGCGCGAATGGAATACTAAGTGTGGGTCATTATTACGAAATCTCTATCTTTAACCATCCAGATCAATTATTTTTCGATTTGTATGATGCAAGGGCACAGCCGCATCATTAATTTTATAACAAGCAATGCTGAGTATAGTAATGTCCCATATAGGAAAAATAGTAGAATGATCACCCCATATAAAGTGTGAGGCATAAAGCCGCTCATTCACCTCGGGTTAGCCCTTTTAGACCAAGCGAGGGCGATCTGGTTCAGCGAAATGACCGGACATTTATGACTCATCATTTACATTATCGCGCCAAAGTGCAGGGCGTTACAAGTATATTCTATGTCATTGTATCTAAAGAAAAGTTTTAGTAATGCAGATTCATGTGAAAAGAAATAGAAAACAAAAATCTATACCAGGAGTCCCGACACTTTTGAGTGCAGATCCTCTATAGTGAAGAGAGTACACTAATTTGTTTGACTCCACTTCTTATTACCACTATTTTTTTTTCCGATTCTAGTGATTTTTCACAAGCCCGAGATTTAAAATTTCAATCTCGGTGTTGGAGATTTGAAATTTTCACCCGATGTCGGAGAAAATGCTCTTGCTTATGTAAAATATATTGCTAGATACGAAAAAAGTTGACGGGAGTCACTGAACACATCTGATTAATGGAACATCTAACTCAATTGAGATACAAAAAAACACACGCACACAAAAAAGGAAAAACCAACAACAATAAACAAACAAACAAAAAACACACCTACAAATCTGATAACTGGTTTTGCTTAGGCAACTGATAACTAGTTTTGCCCAGCGCTACTACTCTTGCTTCATCCATTTGCCTAAAAGTGGTTTTTAACGAAAAGAGTGTGTTTAAGCGGAGAATGGGAAACAAAAAGGGGCGACAAAGGGTTAAATAGAGGTGCGGACCACTCTAGTGTGTTACCCTAGACTAGAGCTACACCGCCACTTCAAACACAAAAGATCTCGGCCATGGGTTTCTTTTGTGTTTTTTTTCTTTTCAATAGTACATTCTCTATAATAAAATAAAAAACAATTCACCCACGGACCAGCTCATTAATTTTAATTATAAGTCAAATTTTCCTCCAATAAATAAAAATCAAATTTTGTTAAATGCTCTATTTTTCTTCAGTGGCATATATAGTTGAATTATTGTTAACCTAATAGTTTTTTACTACACTTAATGTCATTGTTTTCTTTTTCTTCTTACAATAATCAAAATCTATAAAGCACGTATACGGACACATCACGTCCCATGATATCACACAGATACTGTGACACGATTAATTTCAAAATTTATGGTGACAACATATCAACAAAACATGTTAAAAGTATATATAACAGAAAATTATATTATAAGGTATCCATAAAATTAAAAAAGAGATATGTATAACTAAATTTTAATGTATGTAATTCAACTTTGTAAATATCTAAAATAGTTAATTATTAAACATGTATAGGGTTACAATACCTTGTTTGCCCTTCAAAATTTGAGTGTTTATAGTTTATCAACGTTAAACACATAAATTAAATAAGATATAGTATTATTTGAATTATAATAAGGTTGAAAATCATTTTCATTGCAATTTGTATTCGACTTAACTTGTCTTTGAATTTTTCCATGTAAAACTGAAATTCGAAAATAAAAAATCTGTGTTAACAAGTGTCAGAGTGCAAAATATAAAAATATTAATTAATACTACCTTCTTCCAAAAATGAAAGTCCGTTTAGTTTTTTTAATTTGTCCAATAATATAAGTCTATTTATAATACACATGGAGCGATTATTACATTTTTCTTCCATTTTACCCCTAATATGTTATTCATTACCTACTGTACAACTATTACATTAATGAGAGTTAAAGGGTATTCTCGACTTTAACCATTAAAATTAATGACACTTAACAACTTTCTTAATTCGTGTGAAAATGTCTAAACGGATTTACATTTTAGGACAGTATTACTTAGGTTGCCGACACGTGTCAGAAATATGACACTACGCGCACACGACACTCAAATGAAGTGTCGATGCTTCCAAAATCAAAACACTCTTTTACGATATGTCCGTATTCATATCCGTGTTTCATAGGTTTTGTTTCATGAAAATGAAGGGCCATCAAGTGTTTGTAAAAATTGTTAGATACTTAGAGCAACAAAGTCAGCGAGAAAAAATTGAGCATATAGAAAATTTTAACTTATAAAAAAAAATTGGTCACAGCGTGATTTGTGTTATAAAACTAAGAAAAAAGTCAAAGAAACAATATAGAGGAAGAAAGAAAAGACAATGATGGTTGACTAGAGAATGCCTAGGAAGGTCACCAGTTCGATTCTCCTCTAAGACGTCATGTTGAAAGAGCTTTTGGTCAGGCCTTACCCCTGAGTAAGAGTCAGACTCGGCAGACACGTCCCATGCCGAACTCCGAATTAGTCGGACCAGTAGATTCTGGATACCGGGAGCTTTAAAAGGAAAAAAAAAAAAACAATGATGGAGAAGAAAGAATGCTTGTGTACTATTCTAAAGGTATAATGAGTACTAATAATTGAGATATAATGTGAACATAATAATACGATTGAATAAAAAAATCTATGTAAAATAATCAAAATAATAAATAATCCATCAATAATTTATTTTACATAATATTAGTAACAGATATAATATTTCTCATGAAAACACTAATTAAAACGCCAATGGGAAAAAATCTTAGTTAACGAGAAAATAGTACTTATTTATATGTGTTTGATTTACTCCACATCAACCAAACATCAGTTTAGATCCTTCAATCGTCACATTCTAATGTCTTCACAACTCTTTCAAATGTTGTAATCGGCAACGTTTTGATAAATAAATCTGCTAGATTATTGATTGATTGGCCGTATATGTTGCACATCAATCGCTTCATTCTTTTGCATGTCATGAGTAAAGAATAACTTGGATGGAACATGTCTTGTTCTGTCTCACTGAATAATTTGGATGTGTTCTATTTTTAAACTAAAGAAAATAGATTTTTCTTTTATGATAAACATAAGATTTACCAACTAACTTGCTGATTATACTAAAGAAATAATTGAACTTAAGTAATTGAAGTAAAGACTATAAGCATATCCAACCAGAGAAACAACATTTATTACAACATATTTTTATATACTAATCAAGTGTTAGATATTTATTTTATAAATTAGGGGGAGGGGCCATAAGGACAAGAATTAACAGAAATGGGTCTGGAAGGACATTTTCCATTTTCAAAGATTATAAAAGACAAAAACAAATCTTTTGGACAAAAATACCCATTGTTAACTCTAACCCACAGCAACATTCATCCAGATGCAAGAACATTCATGAATAATCAAGTAACATTCACAGTAACATTCATCCAGATGAAAGAACATTCATGAATCATCAATCATCAAGTAACATTAATGAATGAGCAAGTAACATTCATCCGGATGCAAGAACATTCATGAATTCATGAGTCATCAAATACCATTCACACAGTGAAAGTAACATTCATCAAGTAACATTCACAAACAGATGCAACATTCACAATGAGTAACATTCATCCATGTTACTATTTGATTATGAATAACGATCTGCAAAAAAAATAATGATCTTTTCATGGATAGAATTGGGTTGATTTGTAACGAAATTTACGCAAATCGGGAATGAAGAATGAGATTTAAACCACATGTCAATACAATTGACATGAAACCCATGAATGCAATTTGGTAAAAGTCTAGCCTTTTCTCCTTCCGAAACTTCACAAAGACAAACCGCACACTCAATCCTCTTTAAACTCATTCTTTGAAAAAACCACAACAGGATGGTTTTTAACACGCATTTAATCAAGACCACGCCGTGGAAGCTATAAAATTCAAATCATCGACGAACCGGCGGTGGGTTGCGCCTCGTTTGAGTTTATTAATGCCTCACGGCGGCGGGTCCAAAGACCTTGCTAGGAAGATGCGGCCGCTATGCATTTGGCGGTCAGATGAGAGTTAATTAGGTTAAATTAGAAAAAGGGTAGTTTGGTAAGTTTACTTAAATTTTGTCCTAATTAATCATCTATGTACTTGGATCCCGATTTATTTATTAATATGTCCTTGTGGACAAAAAACTATATAAATTAAATATTTTATAATCGTTTGCATACAAGTTGTCGTACAGATTCCGTCACGAAATGGGGTTCGACCTGGGGGCTTGGGGGCAATGCCCCCGAAAGCTAAACAAATTCATGCATCAGTTCGGATTCATGCATTTACGAACTGATGTGCCTCTACAAACTTACATGCATTTGTGAACGGTGATGACCCTTACCCTTTCGTGCACGAGCACCTAACTTCGTGTATGAGGTATCTTCGGCCTATAAAAGGCACAAGCATTCAAACGAAATTATTCTGAAGTTTGAAAAGCATCATCATAACCTATATTCTGAGTGTCATTGGGTTTGATTCAAACAAGTTACTGTTTGAATCAAACACCTCCATCAATATCCTCGAGAGATTTTTGTTAGTTTCCTAAGTGACAATTGTGAGAGACGAAACATCTCTTTAAAAACAAAGCTTATTGTGTGCCTTAGAATTCTTCTTAGTCTGTCAAATTCATAAGTATTAATTTTTTTCCAACATCAAGCACTATTAAACAGAATCATATATATATATATATATATATATATATATATATATATATATATATATATGTGTGTGTGTGTGTGTTTTAATTACTCACAGAAAGTCAATTATAAGGTCTAAAGACGGCTTTTAAAATGTCAGATCGTGTGTCTGGGACAAAAGAGTAAAAACCACCGTACTAATATCACCGCTTTACTTGATTAAAAGTAAACCTTTGCTAACATAAACCAATTTAGAGAATTGTTTAAAACAATGTCAATTATCTAGTTATCTCAATCACTTAAGCATTTATCAATCATAAAATTGTGAGATCCAATGGCTTATTTACATTTTTCAAGACCTAAAGATTCCAATCCAACTTCATGCTTTGAACTATTTTGTGACAATGTCGATTACTCTTCACATTACTCACAACCTTGTGTTTCCTGAAAGAACCATGCACATTAAGATTGTTTGTCATGTTGTCAGAGACAAAGTTAAATTGGTCTTGATCAAATTCAATCATATGCATACCAAAGAGCAACTTGTTGAAATCCTCACCAAGGCTTTGGATACACTTATATATTATTTCTATTGAATAAGCTAGGCATTTCCAAGATTTTCCAACCAAGTTCCAGTGTGTAAAAGAGTGTTAGAGCATGCATGATGTGCAAGTTGATTCATTGATCACTCTCGATTTGGGAGGGATGTTAAAATATATGAATAAAGCGGTGTTGGATGTAAGAGGATGTGAACACACTCAAAATCCAGAATAGTCACAAGATAATACTTGACCTGGCCTTCTTGTCGAGACCAACAAACACCCCATCTGACATTCTCTCGAGCTTTTTATCCTTCCCAAGCAGCGCAATATCGGAGCCCTCCTGAATCAATATGGCCTCCTCTTCAACTGCCACATCCCGAAGTTGACATTTCTACCGTCATGATGGCTAATTTCTCAAAAATCTCGGAAACAACCTCGGCTTTGATACCAATTTGTTTGGGAAAAAACAAACCGAGCGATATCTCTTAATAACGGTAACACAAATAACAAATCGGAAGTAAAAAGACAAAACACCAAATTTACGTGATTTCCAAAGAATGTGCCAACTAGTCCACGGGCGAAAGAGAAAATATTACTATAAAGAAGAAATACAAAAGATACAACAAAAATATAGCCAAAATATCTAAGGAAATTGAGAGTATATCTTAATTAATACAAATTGGTACAACTCAATGGCTAAAGGCCTATTTAAATAAGCCAAGGTCGGATGTTCTATTCCTAATTGCCGATACTCGCTTGATGACGTAATACTAGAAACCTGCTCCTCAATTTGTAGTTGTAATCTCGTAGTTGTAGTTTCAGAAAGCACAGCTTCCTGAGCGGCCATGTCTGAGTCAGAAAAGGAGGGCGGTGGCAATTCCGGTGTAGTCGGAGAATCAAAGTTTTCTTGCCGTGGTGATAGTGCGGGGGCATCTTGGAAGAGATTAGTAAGTGCCTCCGTTCCTTCACTACTGGCATGAGAATCCTATTGGCCTCACTTGAAAGGAAAGGAACACGAATCCACGCAGAGAAGCGTTGAATAAGCAGTAGTTTAAGTTCTATTCCGAATTGCCGATGTGGGATATAATCAAATGAAGAGATGTGGGATTTTGGCCCACCAAACATAACACAGTGTAACCTTCAGCTGCCTAAAGGATGAGGAAGTGATTACAACAGCAATAGCAATGGTTGGAGAAGAACATGATCATCATATTGATCGCGCTTTCACTTTTTAAAAAGCTTACCTCGATATTAATTGCCTTGTGTGACTCAATTTTATCGACCAATGAAACGCGAATATGGCCCTAATTATAAAGCAAGAACAATTCAAAAATCAGGTTATGTGTGTCATATATAGTTGTATCAATGGTTATACCAATTGATACTGTTTAAAAGAGCGTCAAAACAGTCATGTCATGTCATTTATATACTGAATTTCACCTAAACAATATCAATGCTTACTATGCACATTAGAGATCAAATTCAAACTCGGGTTCCATCTTTGGAAGCAATTTATGGTAAACATCTTCTATTTGATCACCACCAGAATTCTTCGGTTCTCTATTGTTGTTGTTGTTGTTGTTTGATCTGATTCTGGTTTGATGGGAGCTCCTCTCGGGTTCTTCCGGGTTCAGATCAATCATCATCATCAACCGGCAATCAACTTCACTTTTCATAGCTGGCTCATTATTTGAGCAATTAACTTCATTATTATTATTATTAATCTCTAGCCCATTATTTGAGTTATCAACTTCACCGGACCTGATGATGATGGGCTAGCTCATTTGTGATCAAGGTATTAATATAGCTTTCTAATGGAGTTAACTCTCTGCAGGGGCACCCCTTTCGTCATGCTTTTTGTAGCTTCTTTTCGTGCCATTCCATAGATTTTTGATCGAGTTTTGACTCCTTCCAGGGAATCTTCTCGCCAGCTCGGCCCATCTGCTTCTGACTTCCTTGTGGCCTTCTATAATTTAAAAGGGAGTCAAAACGGTTACATAATGCCAATCCACATTAGAGATCAAATTCATATTTATCATTCGTTTCTTGCCTTGTTTTGCCACTGGATGATGGATATGTGATGTACATTATGATGATGGTACATATGAGGGCAAGGTGATCGTTGATAACTAATCGTTGAGTGATAACCTGCAATACAAAATGTAATTGATAAAAATAATTAACGAATCACTATATAAATCAGGTAAAAGTAAAACTCGAAGTCCAGATAGTCCTCATTTCTTGATTATACTATGTTAAATTACTGTCTTTTTTAAGAACTTAAGCCGTTACGTTAGCTATGCTTATACCATGTTAAATTACTGTCTTTTTTAAGAACTTAAACCATTACGTTAAACTATGCAATTTATTTACGTATTTAAACTCGAGTTCACTTTAACAGTCAATCATCATTTTCCAGGTTCAATCTTTGGAAGCAATTTAAAGGCTAGATACAAGTAATTATTGGATCTCAAAATTGATATGATTTGTTGGTCAGTATGTTCTCCATCTAAATACAATACATCTCTTTAACTTACTTGATGTTATGAATATATGTATGAAATTTGCAGCAACTCCAATGAGTTTTTTTTAACACAAGCCATAAAAGAGACGAGCGGTAAATATATTTTCAAAGATGAAAAAATATAAAAATGTACTTCCAATTCTATAGGTATTTGAGAGGAAATAATAATTGATACAACATACAATGGAGAATACCTATCCAGATCCGGACAATATGATATGCCATGATCGATGATCGTTTTGCAATTGAATATAGTATGTGCAAACTCGGTATATAGCAAGAATCTACTCTGGTAATCATCTTCAATTTGTTTACATATACTTGTTCTCCTTCAGTTACACAATCTGCAAAAGCAAGCACAAAAAGTGATGTAAGCCAAAACATCTAAGTTTGTATCTAGAAACTGGATGACGGAAACAAACTTTTAACCTTCGGTAAGAGAGAATAAACGGCGAGAGCTTTCTAAATTAGCCAAATTTAAATTGTATCAAAATATTCAATGTCTAGAACTTTTACGTTCTAGCAAGTCTCCTCCTTTCTAGCATTCCTCCTATAATTAACAATGAAGAATGATAGATACATACCTTTCTAGGGGCTAAATTACAATTTTGGTCCTCTAACTAGACATTTTTTCGATTTTGGTCCTGGTTTTTCTCCGGCAACAATTTTAGTCTTGTAAGTGGTCTTTTTTTTTTTGAAAAAACTTACAGGACTAAAATTGTCGCCGGAAAAGACCAATTTTAGTCCTGTAAGTGGTATTTTTGCAAAAAAAGACCATTTACAAGACTAAAATTGTCACCGGAGAAAAACCAGGACCAAAATCGAAAAAGTGTCTAGTTAGAGGACCAAAATTGTAATTTAGCCCATTTCTAGGTAATAAAATTTCTCACATGGAAATGAACGCGAGAAAGTTCTCCACATAATCTAGAATAGCACATTTGCATAGGATAACATATAGAAACAAATTAGCAAACGGTTGAAGAATCTATCATCCACAAATAGTTATTACGTAAACTTGAAAAGTAATTTTATTCAATGCGAATAAAGATTCTGTCAAAACTTTTCAAGTTAACATATTAGACTTTCAAAGTGAACAATGAATGTAGCCAATTGAAGAGAGCTGTAGCCAAAGATTTTAGCATATAAATTTCAAAATGTTAAAAATAAAAAAATAAAAACATGCAACTCTCTGAAGTTTTCTCCCCGGTATCGGAGAAAGATTAAAAATTTGTCTCCGACGCGGAGACCTGAAGTTTTCGGTTTTCACTCCGTGCCGGAGCAGCCCGTGCCGGAGAATGAAATTTTTCACCACGGGTGCCAGAGAGTGCCAGAGAATCTTTTTTCATCCCGGTGCCGGAGAATCGAATTTATCACCCCGATTATCAGGCATGCAAAAAAAAAACACCTTGGATGCGGGAAACAAAATGAACAGGCGTCGGTGAGTCACCAAACATAAATATTCAACTGATATTGAAATCAGGACAAGGAAGCCAAAGCTAGGCATCAAAACAAAAAACAAAAAACAAAAAAAAAAAAAAACAGCTGTTTAGCCTGTTTTAACTCACCTGCAAGCTATATATATATATATATAGCTATATATATATATTACTTCATTCGCAGCGAGGAAGAACCACCTGCTCTGCTGCAACCTGCAAGTGAGTCCGTAAGTGCTGAGCCTATGAGTGCTTTTTAGAGAGAAGCGGCTGAGTTACTATGACCTAATTGGAAATGAGCTATGCCTATCATATATATATATACACTCGAAATTTATGAATATACTTCTTTACAAAAAATTACCAATATACACGTGGCTTCTATGCACACTCGAAATTTATCAATATACTTTTTTAAAGAAAATTACGAATATACACATGGCTTCCATGCACTCAGCATTGATCCATCATCATACACGTACATGCTAGTACATGCTAATAAGACATTAATTCAGTGGTAATCAATGAGGTTGTTAATCTGGAGGTTTCGGGTTCGAGTCTCAGTGAAAACAAAAACGTGTGTTTCACTCATATCTGTCAAAAAAAAATATATAGACACGTAAAAATATTACTTCCTCCGGATTTTATGTGACGCAACCGGATTTTATGTGATGCGGTTACATTTTAAATGCAGTATTTATTGTGTTTTTCAAACATCTACCATTATTTATTAGGAAGTAAAAATAAAAACAACATTTACAATTATCAAAATCATTTGTTTCATTTTATATGACGAAGTTATATTTTAAATGCAATATTTATTGTGTTTTTCAAACATCTATCATTATTTATTAGTGAGTGAGAATAAAAACAATATTGTATTGATCATACACTAGAGGTTTTTATAGTTATTTTGGCATTAAAATTAAAATATTAAATTGCCACCTTAATATATATATATGTTCTTGCTTGCAATCAGTCAATTATTTTAGACGGATGGAGTATTCATTTTTGGTGTGGGCATATAGTCTAAAAAATTGATTAATATGTCTGAAATATAGTATAATATGATTAGATTGTTCTTTTTTATTCTTTTGAATATATTTGCAAGTACTCCCTCCGTTCCAATTTATATGATGCAGTTGTCAAAAACACACATATTAAGAAAGTAAATTAATGCATTGACTTTAAGAATGAAATGGCTAAAAAGCCCTTGAGTATAATTAATGTAGCCTTGTTTTTTATCTCTCATGTTGTAATAAATAAGGGTAAAACAAGGAAAAATACAATAAATACTGCATTGGAAATGTAACTGTCTCACATAAAATGGAACAAATAATTTTGGCAACTGCATCAGTTATTTTGGAACGGAGGGAGTATTAATAAACTATATTGGAAATGTAAATATGTTGTGATAGTAATACAATTGGAGTTCCAAAATGACATTTTGTGCATTGAAAATGTATTTTTTATTATTTTAAGTGTAAGACTTTTTTTTTACGGATACGAAAGAAAAACATGCACGCACATTTTTGTCCCCAATGCGACCGAACACGAACATTTGGGTTAATAACCTTAGCACTTCAAAAGTACACTCGAATATCTATGAAATGAGGTGGAAAAATCTATTTATAGGTCCCCAAAATGTGCAGGTAAAGAAACTTTGGCGCGCTCCAAAGCTGTCGGCGCGCGTTGAAGTGGTTCTGTGACTTTCTGTAGTCTCTGTTGCTCTTTGGCACGCTCCAAACCTGTCGGCGTGCGCCAAAATCCTGGACTGATACATCTTTACTAATCTGGCAATATCTTTGCGTGTAGAGAGTTTCAATTTGAGTGATTCAAAATGCGTTGGGAAGTTGATTCGATTATCTACAACTTTCATGGAAAACACAAGTCCAAAAAAAGCTTTTATGAGGGATCAAACCGTAGATTAAGTAAACATATGGTGAAAACACCAACTATATTTGATCTGTTTTTCATTCTCGGCTTCGGTTATGCCACTCTAAGTCTCATGCCTTGTCTTCCGGGCTCATAAGTCACCTAGATCTTGCATCACAACATTCAAACACATACCGAGCATAATTCCACAAGATAACTAGGGATCGAAAAAGGGTCAAAACACTGTAATATGTTGAGATTTTCCATCTATTTGACGGTTTACCTCATGGTGGGAGTGCAATGTGATTTTGCCTTATATATGGTCTAGAACTACCCAAAATAAGCGAAAGTGTCATAAACGGGGTTAAAACATGCACCGAGCATGGTAAAGTTGACTTTCATCAAGCACCCCACAGTTAGCGTTTGCTCGCACTTGAGCAAAAAAATGAGCATTTTAAAATAAACCAAAGAGTCAACGTTACACGCATAAGGTAAGCCAATCACTTATCAAAGACAACCGGAGAGTAAAAGAGTAAAAACATGCCACTTAACCCTACCTTATCAAGTAAACGGGATGTGTGTGTGTGTGAATAGCTTCTTCTACATTTACCACGGTTCACCGGTTTGGATTATGGATGCTTGGTTATTGCGACTACACCATAGGCTCATACTTCATAAGCATCTCTACTAATCGGGGCCAACGGAGGCTAAGCAAAGGTCGAGTAGGACTTGCACGGTTGTAATGCTAGGCTAGGGATGGGGCTAACCTAAGGGAATCAAAGAATAATAAAGAAGAGAAAAGTACAAGCGAGCTTAATCACGGGGTGTCTCAAAACATAAAATCATACAAAACGAAGCCCTCCTCTTCATTGGCTCAAAACAACTATAGAAACATGATTTATAAAGTAAGGTGTCATATGATACTATGTCTCAAGCACCACTAGGCATAAATGAAGTGTGATCATGCTTATACACTAAAGGACTCATCCCCAACACCAACTTCATCTAACAAGTCAATACAAGAGCACCACACTTGGTTTTCTTTGGCTCAACCTTTTATTCACTTTGATACTTTATTCTTGTGCTTTTTGAACTTTTGATTGACTTTGATCTTTTCTTTTCTTTTCTTTTTTTTCTTTTTTTTTTTGAATCACTTTGAATTTGAATTTGACTAGAAACTTGTACCAACGGCGCACAAGTTTTGTCAACTTGTACACTATCGGGGTTAGCCCGTGGCTATCAGTGTAATCCACTAATAGGTTGCACCCAACTACTTAGGGGCAAGTTGCACCATGCGTAGTGGCCTTGAATACTTATGTAACAAAGATAAGCTAAGCTAGAAACAAGTAGGATCTCATGACATGTTGTTGAGTATGAAGTGAACCCTAGAGTTTGAGTCGTGTTCATAAAGATAACTTAATAGTAATAAAGCGTTTGCCTTTCGTTATAAAGCATAATTGTTCGATAGCTTTTACCTTTTACTAATTACTTTTGTAGTTACCCCTTTGCATATTTGTGTATTTGCTTTTTAGGAGAAGATGTACAGGTTGAACCGGATGATGATGACTTTGGTGATGACATTTGATGATGTTGTGCCATGATTAATTTGTATACTTTTGTAACTATGTTGTACCTGTTAAATATCAAGACATGTACTTCTTTTCTAAGACTTGTAGTAGTATAAGATGCTTTGCTGTAAGATACGTTTGTTCCTGTTTGTAAGAGTTTCGTACAATGTAAGATATTGTTGTTGTAAGCTTTCTTTTTCTACCTTTTAAAGTCGGATGGCATTGTAATCTAGTAGCATTTATGGTTTGAACCGAGTCTTCTTGGCTTTCATTTTGCTTAACTCGATACGACGACGTAGAGGCTTACGTATAAAGTTGAATTTATTTAATGTTATATGTGCCCAACGTTCTTTTGCGGATAAAGACTCAGTATCCGAGAACGGGGTGTTACATCGAAAATCATGTCTGTCAAGCCTCTGACACATTTTTAGGTTGTGTGGAATTTTATTTTCGTAAATAAGGTTTTTTCGGATAATATGGAAATCATGTCTGTCAAGCCTTTGGTGTTTTTTTAGGTTGTGTGGAATTTTTCTTTTGTAAATCAGGTCATCCATGAGAATGTTTCTACGGTAATATTTATTTCCGTAGAAAATTCCTTCGAAAACACCTCTCCCATGAAATTCAAACTCATATTTTTTGTGCAAACATGTGAGTTCTTTTTCAGAGAAAATTTTTATGGGAAAAATACGTTTCCATAGAAAGTTTAATTTGTGGGAAGGATGCCCATCCGGTTCTACTCATACAATCTACACATGTATACTAGTGCGGAAAATAAACACCGAGATGGACCGTTGGCACCCCCGTAACTAATCTATTCGAAAATAAATGAAAACCCTAATCTGCAGCTGTTTAGAATCTTCGACGATCGGCATATCAAACGAACTTGGATCGGGACGAAACTTTCCAGATCTGATCTTCATTCTTCGGACTTCAAGATGGACGGTCGGATCGGAGCTTTGACTTGTCAATCTTCCTCAGTGAGCCGCCCAACTTGCTGCTGAAACAGACTCTTACAGCAGCGCATCATATACTTCCCGAGGCCGATCAGGGATAAAGATGAATCCCGATCGTCCTGAAAATTTTATCTCACGTCCAAAACTCCATGATTATCTATCTGACCGGTCGGATATTCGTTTCAACGGTCCAATACTTTCCAGAAAATCGAGGAAGTCACAGTTAGGGTTTCTGTGAATCCTGCGTTTTTTCTGTTACAGCTGCCTCTTCTCATCAACAAACGGACATCCAAACGGACTCTGATCGACGCCAAATTTTGTGGGATTGTTCATCAACTTCAAATCTTGATTATGACCGGAGGGATCTTTGTTTTAAAGGCTCAAACAACGAAAAAAACGAAAAGACTAAACAGCTACTGTACAGATCTATTTTCTGGAAATTAAACTTGCAATAAAAATAAATTACATAATTTCCTATACTCATGTAAACGAAATTTTCATCGTTCATATGAGTTTACAATAGATCTAACGGGTAAACAGTGCCAACCCCCAATCCATCTCTTCAACCATAACAATTTATCACTATCAATGCATAAAACAATAAATAAGATTTACCTACATGCAATTCAACTCCTTTAAGTCGTTTAATTACGATTATGACTATATAAATCGTGGAACCTTTCTCTGATACCACATGAAGGATGCAGGTTCTTAGATCTAAACGAGTTAGATCTACGCGCAGCGGATGGATCACGATTTATATATCAAAACACATAATTAAAGGACTTAAACTACTACAAGGGGGTTTAAGATCATGTTACCAATAACGGGAAGAGAAGCCTTGATCTTCCGATGTGTTCTCCAAACGGCGGTTGGTGGACACCCTTCTTGATACACGAACCTCCTTGATATGCAACACCACTTCCAAAACCCTAGGCAAGAAGAAACTAATTTTCCTCTCCTTTTTCAAGCGGTGGTCGAAATTATGCCATGTCTATTTCCTTGGAATAACTCTCCTTTTATAGGAAAAGACATCATTAACCTCAAGTATTAATTAATTAAATAAATAATTAATTAAACAAAATAAAAGATATTTTCCTTAATGACTAATTGTGACATGTATTGACCAATAGGAAATCAAATAACAAGTCATCCAACCAATCATATAACAAGAATATCTTTTATTTTCCACATCACAAAAAATTAATTCTTGTGATAATTCAAGGAGAAATGGCGCCACCTAACTAGGGTTTTAGCCCACATAAAATGTCTTTTATGTGTATTATATTATTTAGCCCAACTAAATAATATCCATGCATATCAATTAATTAGCCCACCAATTAATTATCACTGAGGCCCAAAAACAAGAATATCATTCAATTACGAAATACATCGGGGACCATGGACTATAACCGTGAGTAGCTCAATAATTAATTATTCATCGAATGTAATAAATACATTAATTATTAATTCCGGGATTACGCCACCATAAACCCGAAACTGAACTCTACCGATTATAGATGTATACTTATACTCAACCCATAGAGTGAATAAGCGTCCATTGATATAATCACTACATAGATCGTCCATTCGGTGTGGAAGTCTCTGTGAACCCAACTCAGAATATCTTATCCTTATTTACCATCAACCCCCTGATGATCAATTAGTACACATATCGACTAGTAGCTAATTAGTCAAATGTGAACTCCGGGATCGATCACTTTCTTAGGGCTAACAAATAAGGGGAATCGGTCTCTCTTCCCGCAGAGGAAGGAATGGATTCCATGTCCGTGAAAATCGAACTACTCACTCATCCGGAGATAGTGCCAATGAGAAGTGGCTTGGAACACATATTTAAGTGAACCGTAACTAACACATCAAACACTACCCGGGACAAGCGACACTTGTGATCACCTCGGGATTAAGGTTGATCCATATATGATCATCTAATGATTTAATAAGATTCCTCGATTACGGAATTATACCGAGAAATTCAGATTAAATCGGTCCAAATCTATATGAATGCCATCATATATAAATGCCCCACGTAGGTAACCTCTACCGACAATCCGGATAAGACTATCACACCCTAAGGTGTTCAGGCGCATTATTGGTGTTTTAATCAAGAGACCCTAAACTCGATTAAGTTCACCACGGGCTAACAGGTTTAAGTATATCACCACTAACTCAATCCTCACGTGCATGCCATACACTGAGTTAAGCGGTTACATACTGATATACTTAGGGTTTGCAGCAGTGTATTATTTACAAGCACAAAGCAAGTAATAAGGTGAGATAAAATCATCATCCATTACTAAAAACAATTACACAAATTGTCTTTCGGCACTACACCTAACAAAGATAAGCCAATCACTTATCAAAGACAACCGGAGAGTAAAAGAGTAAAAACATGCCACTAAACCCAACCTTATCAAGTAAACGGGATGTGTGTGTGTGAATAGCTTCTTCTACATTTACCACGGTTCACCGGTTTGGATTATGGACGCTTGGTTATTGCGACTACACCATAGGCTCATACTTCATAAGCATCTCTACTAATCGGGCCGGGCCAACGAGGCTAAGCAAGGTCGAGTAGGACTTGCATAGTTGTAATGCTAGGCTAGGGATGGGGCTAACCTAAGGGAATCAAAGAATAATAAAGAAGAGAAAAGTACAAGCGAGTTTAATCACGGGGTGTCTCAAAACATAAAATCATACAAAACGAAGCGCTCCTCTTCATTGGCTCAAAACAACTATAGAAACATGATTTATAAAGTAAGGTGCCATATGATACTATGTCTCAAGCACCACTAGGCATAAATGAAGTGTGATCATGCTTCTACACTAAAGGACTCATCCCCAACACCAACTTCATCTAACAAGTCAATACAAGAGCCCCACACTTGGTTTTCTTTTGCTCAACCTTTTATTCACTTTGATACTTTATTCTTGTGCTTTTTGAACTTTTGATTGACTTTGATATTTTCTTTTCTTTTCTTTTTTTTTTTTTTTTTTTTTGAATCACTTTGAATTTGAATTTGACTAGAAACTTGTACCAACGGGCGCACAAGTTTGGTCAACTTGTACACTATCGGGTTAGCCCGTGGCTATTAGTGTAATCCACTAATAGGTTGCACCCAATTACTTAGGGGCAAGTTGCACCATGCGTAGTGGCCTTGAATACTTATGTAACAAAGATAAGCTAGGCTAGAAACAAGTAGGATCTCATGACATGTTGTTGAGTATGAAGTGAACCCTAGAGTTTGAGTCGTGTTCATAAAGATAACTTAATAGTAATAAAGCGTTTGCCTTTCGTTATAAAGCATAATTGTTCGATAGCTTTTACCTTTTACTAATTACTTTTGTAGTTACCCCTTTGCATATTTGTGTATTTGCTTTTTAGGAGAAGATGTACAGGTTGAACCGGATGATGATGACTTTGGTGATGACATTTGATGATGTTGTGCCATGATTAATTTGTATACTTTTGTAACTATGTTGTACCTGTTAAATATCAAGACATGTACTTCTTTTCTATGACTTGTAGTAGTATAAGATGCTTTGCTGTAAGATACGTTTGTTCCTGTTTGTAAGAGTTTCGTACAATGTAAGATATTTGTTGTTGTAAGCTTTCTTTTTCTACCCTTTAAAGTCGGTGGCATTGTAATCTAGTAGCATTTATGGTTTGAACCGAGTCTTCTTGACTTTCATTTTGCTTAACTCGATACGACGACGTAGATGCTTACGTATAAAGTTGAATTTATTTAATGTTATATGTGCCCAACGTTCTTTTGCGGATAAAGACTCAGTATCCGAGAACGGGGCGTTACATCGAAAATCATGTATGTCAAGCCTCTGACACATTTTTAGGTTGTGTGGAATTTTATTTTCGTAAATCAGGTTATTTCGGATAATATGGAAATCATGTTTGTCAAGCCTTTGGTGTTTTTTTAGGTTGTGTGGAATTTTTCTTTTGTAAATCAGTCATCCGCAGAATGTTTCTCCGGTAATATTTATTTCCGTAGAAAATTTCTTCGGAAAACACCCTCCCCGCAGAAATTCAAACTCATATTTTTTGTGCAGGGCGAGAGTTCTTTTCAGTAGAAATTTTTTATGGGAAAAATACGTTTCCATAGAAAGTTTAATTTGTGGGAAGGATGCCCACCCCGGAGAAAATGTTCAATTGAATTTGTAGGGGGAGTTGTTTTCTCGTATAACGTTTTATGGGATTTTTGCTTTTCCAGATAAAATTTGTGTGGAATGAAAGCTCGCCCCAAAAAAAACATTGTGAATGAAGAGTAATTATACATCTGATATCTACCACTTTTTTAATTTTCAAAATGGACGCAACAGCTCAATTGAGCACTTCTTAAAACATGGATCTTGCCGTGGATGCCCCTTCCACTCTCACATTCTCTCACCTTTTGTGTTAAGTGGATTTGGCCGTGGATGTTTCCTTCCACTCACCTTTTGTGTAGTGCTATTAACGAGCCGAGCCGAATCAAGTATCACTTGTTCAATCTCTGTTCATTTAAGTCACGAGTTTGTTTATACTCGTACGTTTAATAAACGAACATAAAAATATGTTCAAGCTTGTTCATTATGGTAACAAGCTTGTTTGCGTAACTTTGCTTAATAAACGAACATAAAATTATGTTCAAACTCAACTCATTTATAAAGAAATTTTGTTCGAACTCGTATTCAAGTTTGGCATGCTACATGTATTCTTGTCTCTCAATTCAAGTTTGGCTTGTTAACGTATAAAAAATTGGGTCCAAATGAATAAATAACAAAATACAAAGCAATGTTCAAACATTATAGTAATATGATAAGAAAATTATGACAACTCTATCAATATTTTATAAAATTAATCTAGTCTATTTATTAGATTAATAGATGTCTTTATCATCTTATGAGTTAAAGTTCAATTGTACATTGAGTTATCTATATAAGCAGGTTTGCGAACATAATCGAACGTTCACGGGTAAGTTCGTGTTCGTTCACTTAAGGTCCCTTCCTTTGCCAACGTTGTAGAATGAGCCATAGCATTAAAAATGCGTATCCAATGAAAAAAATTAAGTATGAGATCGCAAATCACCCTCATCTTTCGGTCAAGTTAGGGACTTGACACTCATCTTCGATTAGATAAATTTGTCACCCATGTTGTATCATGTTTTGTAAAATTGCCATTTTTCAAAGAGTTATTTGCACAAATCACCACATCTTTCGGTCAAGTTAGGGATCATTACCCATCTTTCGATTTGTCAATTTGTCACTTGTGTTGTGTCATTTTTGCGAAATTCACCCTTTTTCAAATTTACCGCTAACTTTAACGGGAAACGCACTTTTGTGCCTCACCCTCCTCCAAATCGATCACGTTGCCAATTGACAAGCATTTTTACGTTCTTCTTTTTAATCAGCTTTTGAACTCTTTTAATTCCTATCCTTAATGCACTTGATGCAACCATTATATATTTAATTTCACCTAAACAAAGCAATACTTACCATACACATTAGAGATCAAATTCAAACTCGGGTTCCATCAATACAAACTCGGGTTCCATCTTTGGAAGCAATTTAAAACTATAAAAATATACTTCAAATTCTATAGGTATCTGAGAGGAAATAATAACTAATGTATACAACCTATAAACATAAAGTATGTTCCGCTGGCTCTGTTGTGCATCATGCGCTGCAAGTAGGCCCCATGTAGTTCCAATATTTAAGGTTTGTTCTGTTGGCTGTGTTCAACATCATTCTAATCCCCGGCCATCACGTGGAGGTTGTTGAAGATTAAAAACATATTAGGATTTTTTTTGGTCCCTATCAAATAATCGATATTATGATACTGTCATTATTCTTATTGTATCTAGAACCTCTTCACAGGGCCGGCCCAACCCTTAGGCAAGCCAGGCAGCTGCCTAGGCCCAATGTCACCGGGGGGCCCAGCACATATATGTCTTGCTTATACCCGAAAAAAAAAAAACTATAAAAGGCCCAATGTTTCAGAAAAAAAAGCCCAATAAAAAGCCCAATAAAATGTTGACAAAAGGTGCACATGAGGATATTGATTGGGAAGAGTTGTATTATGAGTTACAACTTCTTATACATGTTTTGCCCAAAGATGTGGATGAACCTCTCGAAATTTTGAATTTTTTGAAGACATGTCCTCTAAGTTATGAAAACACACAAGTTGTTTACCGGATATTGTTGACTATTCCGGTAATAATTGCATCCCAGTGAACGGAGTTTTTCAAGTTGAAGCTAATAAAGACCCATCTTGAAGACACGATGACTCAAGAAAGCTTGAATGGGTTGGCCATAATATCGATTGAGCGGAAATCGGTTGATGAAATTGACGATTATACTTTGATTAGTGATTTCGCTTCAAAGTGTGCTTCAAGAGCGTTGTTGAATTGTTGAATACTTGAATTAATATTTAGTAATATGTATATATATATATATATATATATATATATATATATATATATATATATATATATATATATATATATGTATATGTATGTTTTGGGTATGAAAATGATGAAATGAATTTGAATACTAGAAAAAAATCATTTTTCGGTCGAATTTTTTTTTCGTGTTAATAGGCCCTATTTTTTTTCTCCGCCTAAGGCCTCTCAAAACGTAGGACCGGCCCTGCCTCTTCATATAGGTGTTAAGAACCATTTACTGTGAACAATATTCATCAATGAAAACATCTTCTATTTGATCACCACCGGAATTCTTCGGTTCTCTGTTGTTGTTGTTGTTGCTTGATCTGATTCTTGTTTGATGGGAGCTCCTCTCGGGTTCTTCCGAGTTCAGATCAATCATCATCATCAACCGGCAATCAACTTCACTTTTCATAGCTGGCTCATTATTTGAGCAATTAACTTCATTATTATTAATATTAATCTCTAGCCCATTATTTGAGTTATCAACTTCACCGGACCTGATGATGATGGGCTAGCTCATTTGTGATCAAGGTATTAATATAGCACGTATTGGATGTCTTCTATCTTTTAGAAGATAGGGATAGATCTCGTCTATCGAAGTGTAGAGACACTTGGACTGTACGTGGACGTGTATTTGAGAATGCGTACGTTAGACTGACCCACTTACATTAAGTGTCACACTATATGGCGGTTGTGTAATTATCCTTTTGACCGGAGTCTTCATGGCATCACGGTGTGGATTGTCATGCTTTGACACTATTGAGATTTCTCCTAACCACGGGGCGATCTTGCGGTAGTGATTGGGTGTGATATTGAAGCATGCGGAGTATACATGATTGGTCATCCGGGAATCGCGTATCCTATGATTGGGATCGAATATCCGAAATGGCCTTCTTACAAGGAATGTCTAGCTCTCGAGAATCTTTGCAAAGTGGGAGTAAATATGTTATTCCGAGAGAGCATGATATCCAGATTATAAGATACGATCGTTAATGTATTGACACTCGAGATACGATCGTATGGATATTATTACAGCGATAGGATTGTATGTTACACGGTAACTACTTCACCTGAAAGGTAGTAGACATTGCTTTTGACTCTTCCGATGATTGGGGGTCACGGTGTGTTGCTAGACGCTATCCCGTGATCGTTATGCATGAAGGGCATTTTAGTAAATTGCACTTTGTGTCTACGGCCAACATATTCGGAAGCCTATCGGGTCACACACATATGAACATTGAGTCGGATTAAAATGCGGTCATAGTTGATAACCAAATAAGCAAAGTTTATCTCTAGACTATAAAGGTTATAGTGGTAAATAAATATGGTGGTATTTATTTATTATGAATAAATAAAATACAAGATATTAATTATATATACAAATTATATTAATTAAAGAATATTCCGGAAGTCAATTAATTGACTAATGGGCGCAATTTTAAGTGTATGAGATACACTTGGATTTTGCACTTTAATTAATAAGATTATCATAATATTAATATAAGATATTAATTGATTTTGGAAAAATAGATTTATGGGAATAAGATAAATATATTCAATATAAGATATTGGCAAAATTAATTATCATTAAAGAGATAAATCAATCTAGAAGATTTTCCTTATTTTATTAGGAAAATGTTTTCTTCTCTCCACACACTATAGGGCGCCACTTATCACTATAAATAAGAGGTGGGTGTCAAGCTCTTTTGTACATCACAATTGCAAGAGCTTATAGTTCTTGTGTAAAATAGAGAGCAACCTATAGTGAGTTTGTGAGAGAAAAAGGCGGTCTAGCAACCGGAGTTTTCCAATAGCAATCCAATGAGGATTCCGGCAAGGGGTTCGTGTGGATTAGCGATAGAGGCCGGACGCGTGGACGGTTTGCGCACTGAACTACTCTCCGTTGACGGTCAAAGCGACGATCTTATTGATCATCTAAGTTATAACCGTCAAACTACTTAACGTGTTTATTGCATTAAAAGAAGAATGATCTAGTAAAAGGAAATCAAATTTTAAATTCCTCTGCGTTAAACTAGTGATTTCCTAACATGTATCATACTGAAAATGCAATAAAAATACATGAAAACATTGTGGAGATAATATGTGATTGAAAATCGCTCTATTATATTATATGCATTTTTTAATCAAAGAGAAAGACAAATTGTATATTTAACATAATTCAGACTTCAAATGAGTAATGTTATCAAACACACTACCAGTTTCAACACTTAAATGATTCAGTTACTTAACGTATTCAGACTTCAGATTTTTGGACTTGGACTTGGACTTGGACTTGATTTAACAAATTTTCAGACTAAAACCTAATAACTTGGCCATCCAAGCTATAGCACCATATAAGATTTAAAACACAACATATTTTACTTAAGAGCACGTTCAATATAAAAATATTCTAGACAATCTAATGATACATACAATTTTATTTTTGTAAGTATAGATAGTATTTGTTGCGTGGTGATACATTTATTAAACGTTTATTTTAAGTAATATGAGATATTCTTAATTATTTATTGTTCTTTTTTATATGTATTTTAAGTAAATATGCAATATCTTCTTGTAATGTCATTTTCTTCATTTGTTCCAACTCTTTTTCAAAGTCTCTAAACTGAATAATTAATTAAATTAACAAATGAAACGTTAAAATAAATGTACTAGTTTTAATTATTTTAATGAAACAAAAGCAGGTCATTGACAAAATGGGACAATAGGAAACATTAATTACTATGATTATATCTAATGATATTGTTACGATCAGTCTAAAACAACAATTAACTATAACATAATGTAACAGTGAAACATCGAATGATATTACATTTCATCAAAGGTATATAGTACCTTTGTCACATAATATTGCATTATTCGTTGTGTTAGAATTGTTCATTAAATTACGAGATGCATTGTGTTAGAGTGATTGTAACAGTAATATTATTCAAAAATTTAAGATAGAGAAATAAACTAACCGGGAAATTAGTAGTGATACTAGTACCCCAATACTTCAATGATGCAAAACCATATGATCTAGCTACCTTTTTCTTCCTTGTCTTAATCACCTTATTCAACAAATTTGAGAAAAAATATGCAAATATTAAGTCACATTCATTATACAATACATATTACACATAAAAAATAACAATAAATAATTAAGAACCTCTCACATTACTTAAAATAAATATTCAATAAATGTATCATCGCCTATAACAAATACTATATATACTTTATAAAAAATAAAAATGTTTGTATCATTAGATTGTCTAGAATATTTTTATATTGAACGTGTCTTTAAGTAAAATATGTTGTGTCCTAAACATTGTATGGTGTTGTAGCTCGGATGGCCAAGTTCAGTCTTAGGTTGGAGATTCGAATCTCATTAGAAGCAAAATTTTATTTTTTGTAAAAAAATGCTGACATGGAAAATATTGATGATGTGTTTGGGTGACATGTCAATATAGGATGACATGTTTTTTTTTGCGGAAAAATGGTCCATCGGCAATTTCGGCATCGAGAACTATTTTTGCAAAAAAGACCACTTACAGGACTAAAATTGTCGCAGGAGAAAAATCGGGACCAAAATCGCAAAAACGTTTCCGAGTTAAAGGACTAAAGTTGCAATTTAGCCTTTATTACTGAGTGGGAATAAAAGCAATATTATATTAATCATAGACTAGAGGTTTTTAGTTATTTTAGCATTCAAATTAAAGTATTAAATTGCCACCTTAATATGCATGTTTTTGCCAAATGTATCAATTATTTTGGAGCGGATGGAGTATTCATTTTTGGTGTGGGCATATAGGCTAAAACATTGATTAATTTGTTTGAAATATAGTATAATATGATTAGATTTGTTTTTTTTAATCTTTTGAATATATTTGCAAGTATTAATAAACTATATTGGAAATGTAAATATGTAGTGATAGTAATACAATTTGATTAATAGATGTCTTTATCATTTTAAGAGTTAAAGTCCAATTGTACATTGATTTATCTATATAAGCAGGTTCACGAACATAATCGAACGTTCACGAGTAAGTTCGTGTTAGTTCACTTAAGGTCCCTTCCTTTGCGAGCGTTGTAGAATGAGCCATAGTAGTAAAAATGTGTGTCCAATGAAAAAAAATTAAGAATGAGTTGCGCAAATCACCATCATCTTTCAGTCAAGTTAGGGACTTAACACTCATCTTTCGATAGGATAAATCTGTCACCTATGTTGTATCATGTTTTGCGAAAATCACCATTTTTCAAAGAGTGATTTGCACAAATCACCACATCTTTCGGTCAAGTTACTGGATTTGTCACTTGTGATTTGTTACCCATCTTTCGAATTGCCAATTTGTCACTTGTGTTGTGTCATGTTTGCGAAATTCACCCTTTTTCAAATTTACCGTTAACTTTAACGGGAAACGCGCTTTTGTGCCTCACCCTCCACCAAATCGAACACGGTGCCATTTGACAAGCATTTTTACGTTCTTTTTTAAAGGTTAAAGGTTGTAAATGATGTTTTGATTTAAAATGAGGAAAAGGACAAGAAAAAGATAGTGGTCGAGAAGGACAAAAAAGCGCCAAGATGTTACTACATGTGTTACTACATGTTGCTACAACCAAATGTAGTAACACATGTAATAACAAAGCGCCGTTTTTCCTTCTCAACCATTATTTTTTTCTCTTCCTTTTTCCCATTTTGTATCTTTTTTGTCATTCGGCCCTCGACCTCTTTTTTAATCAGCTTTTGAACTCTTTTAATTCCATTTAATTAATCTTCATCTCTTCAATAATAATGGTGCATGAATCTTCTGTGTATCTGAGTTCATTAGAAGCAATGGTGGCATGAATCTTCTGAGTATGCTGAGTTCATTAGAAGCAATGGAAGTGTTTGCGACTATGGGAAATTGATGAAGGTGACAACCTCCTGAACTGATGACAATCCTGTAAAAGTTTCTTTCCTGTCCAAATCATGTCCAAATCACGTGGTAAGCCAATTTTTCGATGCTAATCACTCTTTTCATATGGAAAATTGAGCTGAAATTATATCAATGAAATTATTGTGTGGCTTGAATTTGTTTATTTCTTTATTTTTTTTAATTGATTCAGATTCAATCTATGAGGTTGGTGATAAAAAAAAAGGAAATAAAATATATCGATTTGTTTTAGTAACTAATGCATGACATTACATGGCCCTAATTATAAAGCAAGAACAATTCAAAAATCAGGTTTTGTGTGTCATAACTCATATATAGTTGTATCTATGGTTATACCAATTGAGTTCTCATATATGATGCATTCAATTTACTATTTAAAAGGGTGTCAAAACGGTTACGTCATGTCAATCCACTTTATACAACACTTGTACCTTAAAGCGTGTAAATTCCTATCATTAATGCACTTGATGCAACCATTATATATTGAATTTCACCTAAACAAAAGCAATACTTACCATACACATTAGAGATCAAATTCAAACTCGGGTTCCATCAATACAAGCTCAGGTTCCATCTTTTGAAGCAATTTAAAGGCAAGAAGTATTATTGGATCTCAAAATGGATATATATATATGATTTATGGTCAGTATGTTCTCCATCTAAATACGATATTTCTCTTTAACTTACTTGATGTTATGAATATATGTATTAAATTTGCAGAAACTGTTATGATTTTTTTAGCACAAGCCATAAAAGAGACGAGCGATAAATATTTTCAAAGATATGAAAAAATATAAAAATATATATACTTCAAATTCTATAGGTATCTGGGAGGAAATAATAACTAATATATACAACCTATAAACATAAAGTATGTTCCGCTGGCTCTGTTGTGCATCATGCGCTGCAAGTAGGCCCCATGTAGTTCCAAAATTTAAGGTTTGTTCTGTTGGCTGTGTTCAACATCATTCTAATCCCCGGCCATCACGTGGAGGTTGTTGAAGATTAAAAACATATTAGGATTTTTTTGGTCCCTATCAAATAATCGATATTATTCTTATTGTATCTAGAACCTCTTCATATAGGTGTTAAGAACCATTTAATGTGAACAATATTCATCAATGAAAACATCTTCTATTTGATCACCACCAGAATTCTTCGGTTCTCTGTTGTTGTTGATGTTGCTTGATCTGATTCTGGTTTGATGGGAGCTCCTCTCGGGTTCTTCCGAGTTCAGATCAATCATCATCATCAACCGGCAATCAACTTCACTTTTCATAGCTGGCTCATTATTTGAGCAATTAACTTCATTATTATTATTATTAATCTCTAGCCCATTATTTGAGTTATCAACTTCACCGGACCTGATGATGATGGGCTAGCTCATTTGTGATCAAGGTATTAATATAGCTTTCTAATGGAGTTAACTCTCTGCAGGCCGGGCACCCCTTTCGTAATGCTTTTTGTAGCCTTCTTTTCGTGCCATTCCATAGATTTTTGATCGAGTTTTGACTCCTTCCAGGAAATCTTCTCGCCAGCTCGGCCCATCTGCTTCCCACTTCCTTGTGGCCTTCTATTATTTAAAAGGGCGTCAAAACGGTTGCATAATGTCAATCCACATTAGAGATCAAATTCATATTTATCATTCGTTTCTTGCCTTGTTTTGCCACTGGATGATGGATGTGATGTATATTATGATGATGGTACAGATGAGGGCAAGGTGATCGTTGATAACGAATCGTTGAGTGATAACCTGCAATACAAAATGTAATTGATAAAAATAATTAACTCGAAGCCTAGATAGTACTCATTTCTTGATTATACTATGTTAAATTATTGTCTTTCTTGAGAACTTAAGCCGTTACGTTAGCTATGCTTATACCATGTTAAATTACTTGTCATTTTTTAGAACTTAAGCCGTTACGTTAGCTATGCAATTTATGTATTTAAACTCAGTTCACTTTAACATTAATAGTCAATCATCATTTTCCAGGTTCCATCTTTGGAAGCAATTTAAAGGCTAGATACAAGTAATTATTGGATCTCAAAATTGATATGATTTGTTGGTCAAGATGTTCTCCATCTAAATACAATACATCTCTTTAACTTACTTGATGTTATGAATATATGTATGAAATTTGCAACAACTCCAATGAGTTTTTTTAACACAAGCCATAAAAGAAACGAAATGGCAATGTTCTAAAAATCGCTAGGCGAAGTCGGTATGCTACCGGGGCGCCTAGGCGGTGCCTAGACGGTTTTAGGGTTTTAAAGGGTTTTAGGGTTTTAAACGGTGCCATCAAAACGCTATTGTGGAAAATTGATACACTACATCATCATTATTGCCCAGCAGTATCAACTATCATGGTATGAGTGTTCTATATGCCTCTTTCTTGTCTAAACACTTGGGAAAACTTGGATGTTCGCCCAGATGGAACCCTAATTGCCTAGGGTCGTCTAGGAGCGCCCAGGTCGCCTAGGAGCGCCCAGGTCACCCAGGAGGGCCTAGAAGGGCCCAGGAGCGCCCAGGAACGCCCAGAAAATCGCCGTCGAGACGCCCGGGGGTCGCCTAGGGCCTAGGCGGCGCCTAGGCGATCGCTTTTTGCGATTTTTAGAACACTGACGAGCGGTAAATATATTTTCAAAGATGAAAAAATATAAAAATGTACTTCCAATTTTATAGGTTTTTTAGAGGAAATAATACTTGATACAACATACAATGAAAAATACCTATCCAAATCCGTACAATATGATATGCCATGATCGATGATCGTTTTGCAATTGAATATAGTATGTGCAAACTCGGTATATAGCAAGAATCTACTCTGGTAATCATCTTCAATTTGTTTACATATATTTGTTCTCCTTCAGTTACATAATCTGCAAAAGCAAGCACAAAAAGTGACGTAAGCCAAAACATCTAAGTTTGTATCTAGAAATTGGATGACGGAAACAAACTTTTAACCTTCGGTAAGATAGAATAAACGGCGAGAGCTTTCTAAATTAGCCAAATTTAAATTGTATCAAAATATTCAATGTCTAGAACTTTTACGTTCTAGCAAGTCTCCTCCCTTTCTAACATTCCTCCTATAATTAACAATGAAGAATGATACATACATACCTTTCTAGGTAATAAAATTTCTCACATGGAAATGAACAGGAGAAAGATTGCTTAAAAATTAAAAATTATCACCCCGGTGCCGGAGATCTGAAGTTTTCACCCGATGCCGGAGATCTGAAGTTTTCACCCGGTACCGGAGAAAGATTAAAAAATTGTCCCCGACGCCGGAGATCTGAAGTTTTCAGTTTTCACTCCGGTGGCAGAACCGCCGTGCCGGAGAAGGGAATTTTTCACCACGGATGCCAGAGAATCGAATTTTTTCATCCTCGGTGCCGGAGAATCGAATTTATCACACCGATTATCCGGCATGCAAAAAAAAAAAAAAAAAAACTGATATGAAATCAGGACAAGGAAGCCAAAGCTAGGCATCCAAAAAAAAAAAACAGCTGTTTTAACTCACCTGGAAGCTATATATATTAATGTTGCGAGCAAACAACATCACTTCATTTGCAGCGAGGAAGAACCACCTGCTCTGCTGCAAGTTAGTCCGTAAGTGCTGAGCCTATGAGTGCTTTTTAGAGAGAAGCGGCTGAGCTACTGTGGCCTAATTGGGAATGAGCTATGCCTATCATATATATACACTCGAAATTTATGAATATACTTCTTTACAAAAAATTACGAATATACACGTGGCTTCCATGCACACTCGAAATTTATCAACATTCTTTTTTAAAGAAAATTACGAATATACACGTGGCTTCTATGCACCCTCGAAATTTATCAATATTCTTCTTTAAAAAGAATTACAAATATACACGTGGCTTCTATGCACACTCGAAATTTATCAATATTCATTTTTAAAGAAAATTACGAATATACACATGGCTTCCATGCACTCTGCATTGATCCATCATCATACACGTGCATGCTAATAAGGCATTAATTCAGTGGTAATCAATGAGGTTGTTAATCTGGAGGTTTCGGGTTCGAGTCTCAATGAAAACAAAAGCGTGTGTTTCGCTCGTATCTGTCAAAAAAAAAAATATAGACACGTAAAATATTACTTCCTCCGATTTTATGTGATGCAACCGGATTTTATGTGATGCGGTTACATTTTAAATACAAGATTTATTGTGTTTTTCAAACATCTACCATTATTTATTAGGAAGTAAGAATAAAAACAACATTTACAATTATCAAAATCATTTGTTTCATTTTATATGACGCAGTTATATTTTAAATGCAATATTTATTGTGTTTTTCAAACATCTATCCTTATTTATTAGTGAGTGAGAATAAAAACAATATTGTATTGATCATAGACTAGAGGTTTTTTATAGTTATTTTGGCATTAAAATTAAAATATTAAATTGCCACCTTAATATATATGCGTGTTCTTGCCAACTGCATCAATTATTTTGGAACGGATGGAGTATTCATTTTTGGTGTGGGCATATAGGCTAAAAAATTGATTAATATGTCTGAAATATAGTATAATATGATTAGATTGTTCTTTTTTAATCTTTTGAATATATTTGCAAGTATTAATAAACTATATTGGAAATGTAAATATGTTGTGATAGTAATACAATTGGAGTTCTAAAATGACATTTTGTGCATTGAAAATGTATTTTTTATTATTTTAAGTGTAAGACTTTTTTTTTACGGATACGAAAGAAAAACATGCACGCACATTTTTGTCCCCATTGGGACCCGAACACAGAACATTCGGGTTAATAACCTTAGCACTTCAAAAGTCTTACACTCCAATATCTATGAAATGAGGTGGAAAAATCTATTTATAGGTCCCCAAAATGTGCAGGTAAAGAAACTTTGGCGCGCTCCAAAGCTGTCGGCGTGCGTTGAAGTGGTTCTGTGACTTTCTGTAGTCTCTGTTGCTCTTTGGCACGCTCCAAAGCTGTCGGCGTGCGCCAAAATCCTTGACTGATACATCTTTAATAATTTGGCAATATCTTTGCGTGTAGAGAGTTTCAATTTGAGTGATTCAAAATGCGTTGGGAAGTTGATTCGATTATCTACAACTTTCATGGAAACCACAAGTCCAGAAAAAGCTTTTATGAGGGATCAAACCGTAGATTAAGTAAACTTATGGTGAAAACACCAACTATATTTGATCCGTTTCCATTCTCGGGCTTCGGTTATGCCACTCTAAGTCTCATGCCTTGTCTTCCGGGCTCATAAGTCACCTAGATCTTGCATCACAACATTCAAACACATACCGAGCATAATTCCACAAGATAACTAGGGATCGAAAAAGGGTCAAAACACTGTAATATGTTGAGATTTTCCATCTATTTGACGGTTAACCTCATGGTGAGAGTGCAATGTGATTTTGCCTTATATATGGTCTAGAATTACCCAATATAAGCGAAAGTGTCATAAACGGGGTTAAAACATGCACCGGAGCATGGTAAAGTTGACTCTCATCAAGCACCCTCACTTAGCGCTTGCTCGCACTTGAGCAAAAAAATGAGCATTTTAAAATAAACCAAAGAGTCAACGTTACACGATAAGATTGAAGGATGCAGTTCTTAGATCTAAACGAAGTTAGATCTACGCCAGCGTGATGGATCACGATTTATATATCAAAACACATAATTAAAGGACTTAAACTACTACAAGGGGGTTTAAGATCATGTTACCAATAACGGGAAGAGAAGCCTTGATCTTCCGATGTGTTCTCCTAACGGCGGTTGGTGGACACCCTTCTTGATACACAAACCTCCTTGATATGCAACACCACTTCCAAAAACCCTAGGCAAGAAGAAACTAATTTTTCCTCTCCTTTTTCAAGTGGTGGTCGAAATTATGCCATGTCTATTTCCCTTGGAATAACTCTCCTTTTATAGGAGAGTACATCATTGGCCTCCAAGTAATAATTAATTAAATAAATAATTAATTAAACAAAATAAAAAGATATTTTCCTTAATGACTAATTGTGACATGTATTGACCAATAGGAAATCAAATAACAAGTCATCCAACCAATCATATAACAAGAATATCTTTTATTTTCCACATCACAAAAAATTAATTCTTGTGATAATTCAAGGAGAAATGGCGCCACCTAACTAGGGTTTTAGCCCACATAAAATGTCTTTTATGTGTATTATATTATTTAGCCCAACTAAATAATATCCATGCATATCAATTAATTAGCTCAGCCAATTAATTATCACTGAGGCCCAAATAACAAGAATATCATTCCGAATTACAGAAGCCACATCGCGGACCATGGACCTATAACCAGTAGCTCCAATAATTAATTATTCATCGAACAGAATAAGTACATTAATTATTAATTCCGGGATTACGCCACCATAAACCCGAAACTGAACTCTACCGATTATAGATGTATACTTATACTCAACCCATAGAGTGAATAAGCGTCCATTGATATAATCACTACATACGGATTAACCCTTCATAGACTGTCCATTCTGAGTGGGAAGTCTCCGTGAACCCGACTCAGAATATCTTATCCTTATTTACCATCAACCCCCTGATGATCAATTAGTACACATATCTGACTAGTAGCTAATTAGTCACATGTGAACTCCCGGGATCGATCACTTTCTTAGGGCTAACAAATAAGGGGACTGTCTCTCTACTTCCCGCAGGAAGGAATGGATTCCATGTCTATGAAAATCGAACTACTCACTCATCCTGAGATAGTGCCAATGAGAAGTGGCTTGGAACACATATTTAAGTGAATCAGAATTAACACATCAAACACTACCCCGGACAAGCAAAGACCTGTGATCACCTCAGATTAAGGTTGATCCATATATGATCATCTAATGATTTAATAAGATTCCTCGATTACGGAATTATACCGAGAAATTCAGATTAAATCGGTCCAAATCCTATATGAATTCCATCATATATAAATGCCCCACGTAGTACCCTCTACCGGCAAATCCGATAAGACTATCACACCCTAAGGTGTTCAAGCATTATTGGTGTTTTAATCAAGAGACCCTAAACTCTGATTAAGTTCACCACGGACTAACAGTTTAAGTATATCACCACTAACTCAATCCTCACGTGCATGCCATACACTGAGTTAAGCGGTTACATACTGATATACTTAGGGTTTGCAGCAGTGTATTATTTACAAGCACAAAGCAAGTAATAAGGTGAGATAAAATATGTCATACATTACTAAAAACAATTACACAAATTGTCTTTCGGGCACTACACCTAACAATCTCCCACTTGCACGAAATGACAAGCAACGATTGTTTTTAGAGCACACCCTTTTCTCATCTTATTCACAACACTCTCCCACTTGCTCTAAAAGCAGATGAGACATATCCATCAATTCTGTACCCTCCAAGCACTCGACTTGGTACACTGATTAGTTAGGTTGTCGACTCGAGACGATCTTTAGGATTGAAACGTTGTCGGTCCTTCCAATCAGGTGGTACTCTCTTTCAATATGCTTTTGACTTCTTGTGACCGAGAAGATCCTTCTAAGCTATCTCTTCACTTGCTTTCACAATGAAGTGATATCGGCTTATCGACCGGAATTACTCCTGCACCAAAAGGAAATTCTAAGCACTATGAGTAAACACTGAGCCCGAGATCAACTTAATGATCATCCTTAATCGACTACAAGTCGAAATCAATGTAGTCAACCATATTCAAGTTTGCACCTGAATATACAAGCATATGATTCCTCGTTCTCTAAAGATACTTGAGGACGTACTAAACCGCTACTTATTGCTCAAATCCAAGATTCGATTGCAATTGACTCGTGTTAAGCTGACTTGCCCTTATCCCAGAGAGACTCTATCCCATTTTCTCTTTATCCGAAGATTTGGAGAATCATTCCTAAGAGGTAAGGTAAGACTACTCTCGTTGAATGTTGCATCCGTATATGCAAGATTATCTTAACCAATAAGACGGATGGGATAGCCAATGACTCATTCTCGTGAATTTGACCAAATTAAATTCTTAGAATATAGTCCACTCTCTCATCTAGAGAATCTTGGCGTGTCAGTTTCTGACTTCAGATAGCACACCCATGTTGTTTCCAACCGTTTCAGTGTTATCATTCATGAACACTAATACTACTACTTTACCAATATTGATATCCAATCCTACAAAAGACTTATTAATATTTTGGTCAAGTCCACATATTTTAAAACATGTGACTTTTAAATGACCGAGAGGTTCTCTTAAATCCACAAAGGATATAAGCCATGGCAGGCTTCCTACCAATGGTTCTTTCTGAATAAATTAAGATATCGTTAGTCTCACAAAAAAAGGTATTAGGGAATCACCCCTATCTTCTGCTTTGTAACGAATCCGTTATTCATTCTTAGCTAAAACCCTTCGCTCAATGAATTCGCACTCCGTTTACGGCAAGAAAGTTTCGTGGAATCACCCCTATTTTCTCGCTTAATCTAAATCTAGCAAGATCGAGTGGTGAGAGAGTTCAAGGTCCGGTTAACTCTCTACTTGTCGTGGCATCACCCCTATACCACTCGACTTTTGCGCCGAAAGTATAAACTTTCCTATTCATTCGACTCTTTTCAACAGAGATCCAATTGCTCCCACTCGGGCTGAGACACTCGGTGGTTCTACAAGAGGTGAAACAAAACTAGAGTACCAAAACTCTATTCACGTGGTTAAGGATTTCAAACAAACCTCTATGATCGTAATCCTATACAGCCCACCAAGAGCCATAGGTTATCATTCACCCCAAAGAGATCAGAAAGTCCATAAAACCACAATGGGTCAATGGTTAAACCATACTCCCATCGCGTGATGGATTGACATCCTGATCTAGTAGTATTTATCGCTGTAATCACCAACAACCGATATTGGACGTGGTCCGATTAAATCGAGATAGTAACTACCTTTGGGTAACCGTACTCCAAGGTTTAAGGTTGTTACTTATAGATTCTATCGTAAGGCTTGTGATAGCTTCAACCGCCACTTTCGATCTCAAGAATCTTATAATCAACCTTCACTCGTCTCATTAAGATATTTCACTAACAAATACAATCAACGTATGCGCAAAATCTCCAAATCCTACCTTCAAGCATTAAATGCTAAATGCCTACATTTATGGAAGTGGTGTGAACCGAATTCACTCATTATCCATAAATTCACCGGCATCTTCTAGTAGACTTCTCGGTTTACATAATAATGTTAACCGTTATTTTGCAACCAATTATCTTAATCGAGTTTAACAAAGGTATTGTAGCACATTAATAACTATATCGGCAAGTCTATGGTTTCTTCCTCGGTGAGAAACATTCCACTGTGAGGCGTGCCGAGCATCGAGTCCCAAGACTATGCGATAGCCTATTTCGAGCATGGAATACTCTATTCTCTCGCTAAAATCGAGACTCCTCCTCATATTCTTTTGATAAACTAAATCACGTTTCGAGTAGTTATCAGACAAAATGTCACCACTCAAAAACTCCCACTAGCTTGTATCTCTCACTAGACCCCGAAGGTCATGATGAACAAGCTATGTTACCTCTTCAAATCCATTACCCTCTCCCGATTGAAAGGAAACTTAGTCATTGTTCTTTTGAGATAGTGTTCCTAGACTGAGAGATAGGAATCACCCTTAGCCAGTCGTTAGGTCTTATCTCTAGGATATATGCACTAATTAATAGATATTGAAGGGTCGTTTATCTTAATACGGAAACCATTCGCCTATAACAGTTTAAGATGTGTTACATATACCTTTTCAGCATTTCTTAGTGGTTCGACTTTATCAAACAAAAGTCCGAGTCTCAGTATTCGTTACTACAAATGTCATTTTCACTTTCTATGAGGTAACAATATATCGAGTTGAAAGTGAATCCATTTGTTTCAACGAATCAGAAACAGAAAAATAAATTTTTCTCGTGATATTCAAGGATAGAATCCAAATTCATTTCCTTATATCACTCCCACTATTGTAGTAAATTACCGCCCGCTGTTACTCTATTAATCGTTAATGCACACGCCTTCCTTGTTCTTCCAAAGAACTAAGCTACCGAGTCAAGTTACTCGATTAAGAAAGTCGCTATGATTCATTGGTTAGTGATCCAAATCACTTTCCTTATCCTATACTTTCTTTATTTAATGTTTCGGTTTAGCCTCAAAACTTCAGTTAAGATGATTAACACTTATAGACATTCTTTCCCATTCTTAACTTTCCTTAAAAGGAAATAGTCTTGAACTAGCAGTTCGTATGAGTAGACACTACTCGTGAACTGTGGGATGTCTAATGAAAGCGTTACCCAGTGGGACTAATTTTCTAAATTAGAAAATTTCTCGTGTAGACACTACACAATTAAAATTCACTAGAAGAATTTTATCGTCCCAATCATCTTTCAAACTAACTATGGTTGTCTCTCTTTCAACACGAGTGAAAACAGTGACATACTTATTTACGTCACTTAAGTCTTGAAGGCTCAAGAGAAATATCTCTTCCGAAAAATTAATCGCATGTAAGATCAATAAGTACAACGTTCTAGTTACTTACCACTTTTTAACGAAGCCATTACTAGTCAATTTTACACTAGCAGTCTAGCACCCGAGAGAGATATGTATAACAGTTGTAAATAAAATTGACAGAAAATAAATCCAAATCATACACTACTAATAAATTTTAGGAACATAAACTAAGTACTTATAGTCTATCCTACCGTTCCAAGGATTTAATCTAATGCCTCAGTGCCGCCTTAGGGTAGGTCAAAGAGGTTTCGATTAATATTGAAGATCAGATTGAGAATCGAACATCTCATTTGTGATCGTCAATCACCTTTCCTTTTTCAGCCAAGGTACTACCAAAAATACCCTTTATGAGTGTGACCTCATCTGTCTCAGATTTTTAGGTAGACCCCGAGTGTGTCGCTTAGGGTCGGTCAAGGACCCGACGAGTACCCAAAATCCTATCCTTTCGGAGACCAAGCCTTGAATTTTGATAGCGGTGAAGGCCTTCCTTAGGAGGCCGGTCCCAGCCGGCACGAGGCGTCACCATTCTCTCACGTTGCTTGTGTCAACAGAGAGGCCGTGGGGTCGGCCGTCGCCGCTCTCCCGCTCCCACTCAATATTTTGAAAAAGTGGTGGGTTTATCGATCACATTTTTGGACTTGATGTTACATTAAGGAACAATAAATCATAGGCCCGAATGTTGTCGGTTATGTGGGCTAGCCCACCCGACCTATTCGTTAGAACATATGTGGCCGCCGGACGGGTCAAGGCTAGGAGAGCTCCGCTGAGCCGTAGTGGCTCTTCGGATGGCTCGAGATTGCTGCACCCCGTGCAAACGCCACACGTGGAGGGTGAAGTCGATTGAGCCGTAGCTACATGTTGACCACCCAACCGTGGTTAAACCACTTTCAACCTCGCTTGCCCGTGATTATCCAATCCTTAAACATCAAACATTCACGTAGACACTACGGAACAAAAACGTAATCTCGCCTTGCTTAGTAAGGTGGAATTCACCGAGAATCCAACACCTTAACCACGAGGTTTCGGGATTTTACTCCTTATGCTTTCGCAGAGTGGGATTCACCGAGAATCCATCACCCAACCTCGACGATTGAAAAAACCCGTGTTCCTCGGTTTTTACCCTAATTAGTTTCTAATTAATATCAAACAATTAATTAAAACTAATTGTGTGTTTTATACATGCCTAACTAATTCCTCGAATTAATTTCTACATGTATGCATATGGAGTGGAATTCATGATATGATGCATGTCATGGAAATTTTCCGGTTCTACTCATACAATCTACACATGTATACTAGTGCGGAAAATAAACACCGAGATGGACCGTTGGCACCCCCGTAACTAATCTATTCGAAAATAAATGAAAACCCTAATCTGCAGCTGTTTAGAATCTTCGACGATCGGCATATCAAACGAACTTGGATCGGGACGAAACTTTCCAGATCTGATCTTCATTCTTCGGACTTCAAGATGGACGGTCGGATCGGAGCTTTGACTTGTCAATCTTCCTCAGTGAGCCGCCCAACTTGCTGCTGAAACAGACTCTTACAGCAGCGCATCATATACTTCCCGAGGCCGATCGGGGATAAAGATGAATCCCGATCGTCCTGAAAATTTTATCTCACGTCCAAAACTCCATGATTATCGATCTGACTGGTCGGATATTCGTTTCAACGGTCCAATACTTTCCAGAAAATCGAGGAAGTCACAGTTAGGGTTTCTGTGAATCCTGCGTTTTTTCTGTTACAGCTGCCTCTTCTCATCAACAAACGGACATCCAAACGGACTCTGATCGACGCCAAATTTTGTGGGATTGTTCATCAACTTCAAATCTTGATTATGACCGGAGGGATCTTTGCTTTAAAGGCTCAAACAACGAAAAAAACGAAAAGACTAAACAGCTACTGTACAGATCTATTTTCTGGAAATTAAACTTGCAATAAAAATAAATTACATAATTTCCTATACTCATGTAAACGAAATTTTCATCGTTCATATGAGTTTACAATAGATCTAACGGGTAAACAGTGCCAACCCCCAATCCATCTCTTCAACCATAACAATTTATCACTATCAATGCATAAAACAATAAATAAGATTTACCTACATGCAATTCAACTCCTTTAAGTCGTTTAATTACGATTATGACTATATAAATCGTGGAACCTTTCTCTGATACCACATGAAGGATGCAGGTTCTTAGATCTAAACGAGTTAGATCTACGCGCAGCGGATGGATCACGATTTATATATCAAAACACATAATTAAAGGACTTAAACTACTACAAGGGGGTTTAAGATCATGTTACCAATAACGGGAAGAGAAGCCTTGATCTTCCGATGTGTTCTCCAAACGGCGGTTGGTGGACACCCTTCTTGATACACGAACCTCCTTGATATGCAACACCACTTCCAAAAACCCTAGGCAAGAAGAAACTAATTTTTCCTCTCCTTTTTCAAGCGGTGGTCGAAATTATGCCATGTCTATTTCCTTGGAATAACTCTCCTTTTATAGAGAGTACATCATTAACCTCCAAGTATTAATTAATTAAATAATTAATTAATTAAACAAAATAAAAGATATTTTCCTTAATGACTAATTGTGACATGTATTGACCAATAGGAAATCAAATAACAAGTCATCCAACCAATCATATAACAAGAATATCTTTTATTTTCCACATCACAAAAAATTAATTCTTGTGATAATTCAAGGAGAAATGGCGCCACCTAACTAGGGTTTTAGCCCACATAAAATGTCTTTTATGTGTATTATATTATTTAGCCCAACTAAATAATATCCATGCATATCAATTAATTAGCCCAGCCAATTAATTATCGCTGAGGCCCAAAAAACAAGAATATCATTCCGAATTACAGAAGCCACATCGGGGACCATGGACCTATAACTGTTAGCTCCAATAATTAATTATTCATCGAATGTAATAAATACATTAATTATTAATTCCGGGATTACGCCACCATAAACCCGAAACTGAACTCTACCGATTATAGATGTATACTTATACTCAACCCATAGAGTGAATAAGCGTCCATTGATATAATCACTACATAGATCGGCCCATTCTCGAGCGGAAGTCTCTGTGAACCCAACTCGTAATATCTTATCCTTATTTACCATCAACCCCTCGATGATCAATTAGTACACATATCCGACTAGTAGCTAATTAGTCAAATGTGAACTCCGGGATCGATCACTTTCTTAGGGCTAACAAATAAGGGGATCGCTCTCTACTTCCCGCAGAAGGAATGGATTCCATGTCTGTGGAAAATCGAACTACCCTCTCATCCTGAGATAGTGCCAATGAGAAGTGGCTTGGAACACATATTTAAGTGAACCGTAATTAACACATCAAACACTACCCCGACAAGCAAAGACCTTGTGATCACCTCAGATTAAGGTTGATCCATATATGATCATCTAATGATTTAATAAGATTCCTCGATTACGGAATTATACCGAGAAATTCAGATTAAATCGGTCCAAATTCTATATGAATGCCATCATATATAAATGCCCCACGTAGTAACCTCTACCGACAAACCGATAAGACTATCACACCCTAAGGTGTTCTCGGCGCATTATTGGTGTTTTAATCAAGAGACCCTAAACTCGATTAAGTTCACCACGGACTAATCAGCTTTAAGTATATCACCACTAACTCAATCCTCACGTGCATGCCATACACCGAAGTTAAGCGGTTACATACTTGATATACTTAGGGTTTGCAAAGAAGGTATTATTTACAAGCACAAAGCAAGTAATAAGGTGAGATAAAATCATCATCCATTACTAAAAACAATTACACAAATTGTCTTTCGGCACTACACCTAACAAAGATAAGCCAATCACTTATCAAAGACAACCGGAGAGTAAAAGAGTAAAACATGCCACTAAACCCAACCTTATCAAGTAAACGGATGTGTGTGTGAATAGCTTCTTCTACATTTACCACGGTTCACCGGTTTGGATTATGGACGCTTGGTTATTGCGACTACACCATAGGCTCATACTTCATAAGCATCTCTACTAATCGGGCCGGGCCAACCGAGGCTAAGCAAGGTCGAGTAGGACTTGCATAGTTGTAATGCTAGGCTAGGGATGGGGCTAACCTAAGGGAATCAAAGAATAATAAAGAAGAGAAAAGTACAAGCGAGTTTAATCACGGGTGTCTCAAAACATAAAATCATACAAAACGTTACTCCTCTTCATTGGCTCAAAACAACTATAGAAACATGATTTATAAAGTAAGGTGCCATATGATACTATGTCTCAAGCACCACTAGGCATAAATGAAGTGTGATCATGCTTCTACACTAAAGGACTCATCCCCAACACCAACTTCATCTAACAAGTCAATACAAGAGCCCCACACTTGGTTTTCTTTTGCTCAACCTTTTATTCACTTTGATACTTTATTCTTGTGCTTTTTGAACTTTTGATTGACTTTGATATTTTCTTTTCTTTTCTTTTTTTCTTTTTTTTTTTGAATCACTTTGAATTTGAATTTGACTAGAAACTTGTACCAACGGGCGCACAAGTTTGGTCAACTTGTACACTATCGGGTTAGCCCGTGGCTATTAGTGTAATCCACTAATAGGTTGCACCCAATTACTTAGGGGCAAGTTGCACCATGCGTAGTGGCCTTGAATACTTATGTAACAAAGATAAGCTAGGCTAGAAACAAGTAGGATCTCATGACATGTTGTTGAGTATGAAGTGAACCCTAGAGTTTGAGTCGTGTTCATAAAGATAACTTAATAGTAATAAAGCGCTTTGCCTTTCGTTATAAAGCATAATTGTTCGATAGCTTTTACCTTTTACTAATTACTTTTGTAGTTACCCTTTGCATATTTGTGTATTTGCTTTTAGGAGAAGATGTACAGTTGAACCGGATGATGATGACTTTGGTGATGACATTTGATGATGTTGTGCCATGATTAATTTGTATACTTTTGTAACTATGTTGTACCTGTTAAATATCAAGACATGTACTTCTTTTCTAAGACTTGTAGTAGTATAAGATGCTTTGTCAGAAGATACGCTTGTTCCTGCTTGTAAGAGTTTCGTACAATGTAAGATATTTGTTGTTGTAAGCTTTCTTTTTCTACCCTTTAAAGTCGGATGGCATTGTAATCTAAGAGCATTTATGGTTTGAACCGAGTCTTCTTGACTTTCATTTTGCTTAACTCGATACGACGACGTAGATGCTTACGTATAAAGTTGAATTTATTTAATGTTATATGTGCCCAACGCTCTTTTGCGGATAAAGACTCGTGATCCGAGAACGGGCGTTACATCGAAAATCATGTATGTCAAGCCTCGACACATTTTTAGGTTGTGTGGAATTTTATTTTCGTGAATCAAAGTTATTTCGGATAATATGGAAATCATGTTTGTCAAGCCTTTGGTGTTTTTTAGGTTGTGTGGAATTTTTCTTTGTAAATCAGTCATCCGCAGAATTTCTCGTAATATTTATTTCCGTAGAAAATTTCTTCGAAAACACCCTCCCCGCAGAAATTCAAACTCATATTTTTTGTGCAGGCGAGAGTTCTTTTCAAGAGAAATTTTTATGGGAAAATACGCTTCCATAGAAAGTTTAATTTGTGGGAAGGATGCCCACCCCGGAGAAAATGTTCAATTGAATTTGTAGGGGAGTTGTTTTCTCGTATATAACGCTTTATGGGATTTTTGCTTTTCAGTATAAAATTTGTGTGGAATGAAAGCTCACCCAAAAAAACATTGTGAATGAAGAGTAATTATACATCCGATATCTACCACTTTTTTAATTTTCAAAATGGACGAATGTAGCTCAATTGAGCACTTCTTAAAACATGGATCTTGCCGTGGATGCTGCCCTTCCACTCTCACATTCTCTCACCTTTGTGTTAAGTGGATTTGGCCGTGGATGTTTCCTTCCACTCACCTTTGTGTAGTGCTATTAACGAGCCGAGCCGAATCAAGTATCACTTGTTCAATCTCTGCTCATTTAAGTCACGAGTTTGTTTATACTCAGACGCTTAATAAACGAACATAAAAATATGTTCAAGCTTGTTCATTATGGTAACAAGCTTGTTCGCTAACTTTTGCTTAATAAACGAACATAAAATTATGTTCAAACTCAACTCATTTATAAAGAAATTTTGTTCGAACTCGTATTCAAGTTTGGCATGCTACATGTATTCTTGTCTCTCAATTCAAGTTTGGCTTGTTAACGTATAAAAATTGGGTCCAAATGAATAAATAACAAAATACAAAGCAATGTTCAAACATTATAGTAATATGATAAGAAAATTATGACAACTCTATCAATATTTTATAAAATTAATCTAGTCTATATATTAGATTAATAGATGTCTTTATCATCTTATGAGTTAAAGTTCAATTGTACATTGAGTTATCTATATAAGCGTGTTTATGAACATAATCGAACGCTCACGGGTAAGTTCGTGTTCGCTCACTTAAGGTCCCTTCCTTTGCCAACGTTGTAGAATGAGCCATAGCATTAAAAATGTGTATCCAATGAAAAAAATTAAGTATGAGATGCGCAAATCACCTCATCTTTCGGTCAAGTTAGGGACTTGACACTCATCTTTCGATTAGATAAATTTGTCACCTATGTTGTATCATGTTTTGTAAAATCGCCATTTTTCAAAGAGTTATTTGCACAAATCACCACATCTTTCGGTCAAGTTAGGGATCTGTTACCCATCTTTCGATTTGTCAATTTGTCACTTGTGTTGTGTCATTTTTGCGAAATTCACCCTTTTTCAAATTTACTTCTTAACTTTAACGGAAACGCACTTTTGTGCCTCACCCTCCTCCAAATCGATCACGTTGCCAATTGACAAGCATTTTACGTTCTTCTTTTAATCAGCTTTTGAACTCTTTTAATTCCTATCCTTAATGCACTTGATGCAACCATTATATATTTAATTTCACCTAAACAAAGCAATACTTACCATACACATTGTAGATCAAATTCAAACTCGGGTTCCATCAATACAAACTCGGTTCCATCTTTGGAAGCAATTTAAAACTATAAAAATATACTTCAAATTCTATAGGTATCTCGAGAGAGAAATAATAACTAATGTATACAACCTATAAACATAAAGTATGTTCCTACTGGCTCACAGTGCATCATGCACCGCAAGTAGGCCCCATGTAGTTCCAATATTTAAGGTTTGTTCTGTTGGCTGTGTTCAACATCATTCTAATCCTCGGCCATCACGTGGAGGTTGTTGAAGATTAAAAACATATTAGGATTTTTTGGTCCCTATCAAATAATCGATATTATGATACTCATCATTATTCTTATTGTATCTAGAACCTCTTCACAGGGCCGCCCAACCCTTAGGCAAGCCAGGCAGCTGCCTAGGCCCAATGCCACCGGGGGGCCCAGCACATATATGTCTTGCTTATACCCGAAAAAAAAAAAAAAAAAACTATAAAAGGCCCAATGTTTCAAAAAAAAAAGCCCAATAAAAAGCCCAATAAAATGTTGACAAAAGGTGCACATGAGGATATTGATTGGGAAGAGTTGTATTATGAGTTACAACTTCTTATACATGTTTTGCCCAAAGATGTGGATGAACCTCTCGAAATTTTGAATTTTTTGAAGACATGTCCTCTAAGTTATGAAAACACACAAGTTGTTTACCGGATATTGTTGACTATTCCGGTAACAGTTGCATCTGGTGAACGGAGTTTTTCGAAGTTGAAGCTAATAAAGACCCATCTTCGAAGCACGATGACTCAAGAAAGCTTGAATGGGTTGGCCATAATATCGATTGAGCGGAAATCGGTTGATGAAATTGACGATTATACTTTGATTAGTGATTTCGCCTCCAAGTGTGCTTCAAGAGCGTTGTTGAATTGTTGAATACTTGAATTAATATTTAGTAATATGTATATATATATATATATATATATATATATATATATATATATATATATATATATATATATATATATATGTATATGTATGTTTTGGGTATGAAAATGATGAAATGAATTTGAATACTAGAAAAAAATCATTTTTCGGTCGAATTTTTTTTTCGTGTTAATAGGCCCTATTTTTTTTCTCCGCCTAAGGCCTCTCAAAACGTAGGACCGGCCCCCGCTTCTCTTCATATAGGTGTTAAGAACCATTTATCGTGAACAATATTCATCAATGAAAACATCTTCTATTTGATCACCACCGGAATTCTTCGGTTCTCTGTTGTTGTTGTTGTTGCTTGATCCGATTCTTGTTTGATGGGAGCTCCTCTCGGGTTCTTCCGAGTTCAGATCAATCATCATCATCAACCGGCAATCAACTTCACTTTTCATAGCTGGCTCATTATTTGAGCAATTAACTTCATTATTATTAATATTAATCTCAGCCCATTATTTGAGTTATCAACTTCACCGGACCTGATGATGATGGGCTAGCTCATTTGTGATCAAGGTATTAATATAGCACGTATTGGATGTCTTCTATCTTTTAGAAGATAGGGATAGATCTCGTCTATCGAAGTGTAGAGACACTTGGACTGTACGTGGACGTGTATTTGAGAATGCGTACGTTAGACTGACCCACTTACATTAAGTGTCACACTATATGGCGGTTGTGTAATTATCCTTTTGACCGGAGTCTTCATGGCATCACGGTGTGGATTGTCATGCTTTGACACTATTGAGATTTCTCCTAACCACGGGGCGATCTTGCGGTAGTGATTGGGTGTGATATTGAAGCATGCGGAGTATACATGATTGGTCATCCGGGAATCGCGTATCCTATGATTGGGATCGAATATCCGAAATGGCCTTCTTACAAGGAATGTCTAGCTCTCGAGAATCTTTGCAAAGTGGGAGTAAATATGTTATTCGAGAGAGCATGATATCCAGATTATAAGATACGATCGTTAATGTATTGACACTCGAGATACGATCGTATGGATATTATTACAGCGATAGGATTGTATGTTACACGGTAACTACTTCACCTGAAAGGTAGTAGACATTGCTTTTGACTCTTCCGATGATTGGGGGTCACGGTGTGTTGCTAGACGCTATCCCGTGATCGTTATGCATGAAGGGCATTTTAGTAAATTGCACTTTGTGTCTACGGCCAACATATTCGGAAGCCTATCGGGTCACACACATATGAACATTGAGTCGGATTAAAATGCGGTCATAGTTGATAACCAAATAAGCAAAGTTTATCTCTAGACTATAAAGGTTATAGTGGTAAATAAATATGGTGGTATTTATTTATTATGAATAAATAAAATACAAGATATTAATTATATATACTGTGGAAATATTACTCCAGCAGGGTGCTGAGCCTCAGCAGGGTGCTCTTATGCCTCTGCTGAGTAACATGTTCAGCAGTCCCTATTTCGTGTATTATATTATTAGTACACTTTATTTATTTGTAAAAGACATATTAATTGTGATACATATAAACAATTAATATGTCAAACTCTAGTTTACTTTATGTCATAGACATAGCTTTTACTTTTACTTTTTGCATGCTTGCCCCACATCTACATACTCAAGTGGCACTTAAGCTAGCTAGCTAGCTAGTCTAGTCTCTCTCATTTGTATCTATTTATACACCTCTCATATCAATGAATAAAATAAGTTGAAGTTTACTCTTGTGTTAACACATTCTCAAACTCTCTTCATGGTATCGAGACACTGAGTTCTAATTTTCACCAAAACTCAAGATCGCTTTTATCAAGAATGTCTTCATCCAAGCATCCTACTCATTAAGTAAATCTCAACAGATCGAGGTTACCGACTCCACTCCATATACAAATCACGCACTTGATTACAACAATAATCTTGGGTCGTCAAGATCTATGAAAAGTATAACTCAGACAAAGCAAGATGGAAGACTTGTCTCGAGTCCAAACACTCTCACAGACCGGAATCACTGGTGATATTGTGGATTCTCGCTAGCTTTCTTCAAAGAGTTTCTCAAATGGCGTAAGACGATAACTCTCTCACAGCATTGCCACTCATACCAAGACAGTATATCTTATTCCCAACTCAAGAATGGCACTGGATAGTTGATTCGGGCCTCATCTCATATGACAGAAATAAAGACTCATTATATAACCTCAAACCCCACGCAAGACTCTCATAAAATTAAAACCTGCCGATGGATCTTTTCATATGCTCAAGGTTTTGGAATTGTCAAACTTACTGATAAAATCTATCTCAATGATGTCCTGTTTGTTCCAAAGCTAGATCAGAATCTCATATCGGTCAAGAAACTCACTAAGGACCTAAATTGGACAAATCCACTTTTAAAGACAATCGGTGTATTTTCCAAGATACTTATTCACAAGAAGTAATGGAAAGAGCCAAAACTTGCTCAGATCATTTATTGTTCACCTCACCAAGACAGAAAACTCAAGACCGATTCGCCTCAGCACCTACTCTCAAATCAGACAATATTATGTTATGGCATTATAGATTAGGACATCCTAGTTTTGGTTATTTAAAGACTTTAACTCTGAATTATTTAAAGGATGCAATCTTAATGATCTTCAATGTGATATATGTCGGTTTGCCAAACTCACCAAATCTGTGTATGCTAAATTACCTCACTTACCCTCCTCACCTTTCACCCTAATTCACAAGATGTATGGGGACCTCAAGAGTAAAAAGCATAACAGAAAGAGGTGGTTTGTTACCTTCATAGATGACCACACCGTAACCACTTGGTTATTTTTAATGAAGGATAAGTCCGAAGTTGGACCCATCTTTCAAGAATTTTACAACATGGTCTCCACTCAATTTGACACTAAGATCAAAATCTTGAAGACCGACAATGCTCTTGAATATTATGAGTCTCATCTCGCAATTTCTTGATGGATAAAGGGATTGTCCATATCAAGAGTTGTGTTGAAACCCCTCAAAGAAAATGGGGTTCTTTGAGAGAAAGAACAGCATCCGCTTGAAATGGCTAGGTCTATTATGTTTACCACAAATGTTCCAAAATATATGTGGGGTGAAGCTATATTGACTTCCACATACTTAATCAACAGACTTCCCAAAGAGAGTGTTAGGTTTCAAAACTCCACTCCAAACCCTACCGACCACACACTCCTCGCCATCATCTTGTTTCCCGCCTTGCCTCCAAAGATCTTTGGTTGTACTGTGTTTGTGTATATACATGCTCAACACATATAAACTTGATCCTAAAGCTCATAAGTGCATTTTCCTTGGATATGCACAGACAGAAAGGTTACAAGTGTTACTCTCCTACTTGAAAAGAAATTTTACAATTCTATGGATGTGAAATTTTTGAAAGGACTCCATATTACAAAGAAACCTCATCGAACCAATCACCGATGGAAACCTGATTGAGATTGAACTAAGTCCGTTCCTCAAGAAACCATTTACCCTCAAGAGTCCTAACTCTCGTGAGAGATCACGACCCAGAGCCTCGACCATCGCAGCCTACTCCCAGCCAGACTCATAACCTTCAAAGATGGTGACCTCGGCGATCTGGCACATCACGAGATCTGCCGACCCGAGCCTCAAAGAACTCTATCGAACCAGAGTCCACGAACCTCGCCATCGACTCTCAAAGAGCCTCACTCAAGTGGATGATGCACTCTATTGCTCTAAGGAAAGGGAAGAGATCATGCACCGATCATTCTATTCATACTTATTTATCTTATGATCGCTTGTCTCTGTCTTTGCCATGTTTACACAGACTGGACTCTCACTCTATCCCTAGAAATATTGTGAGGCCCTTCAAAATGATAAGTGGAAGGTCATTGTTAAAACAGAGATGACCGCCTCCCCGATAATCATACTTGGGATCTCACAACTCTTCCAAAAGCAAGAAGAAGACAATACCGCAAATGGTTATTCACTATCAAGTACACCTATTGATGGCACTATTGACAAGTACAAAGCCGATTGGTAGCCAGGGATTCACTCAAACTTATGGCATTGACTATAAAGAAACCTTTGCACCAAAGGCAAAGCTCAACACCGCCAGTGGTACTAATTTCTCTAGTTGTCCAACTTGACTGGCCTCTTCATCAATTGGACATCAAAAATGCTTTTCTAAATGGGGACCTTACTTGAGGAGGTTTATATGACTATACCTCCTGGTTTTATCAATCCTCATACTCAAGGCAAGGTGTGCAAACCGAGGAAATCTCTATATGGCTCAAAGCAATCACCAAGGGCATGGTTTGGAAAATTAACAACTGTGGGTCAAAGTCTGCTGGATATCACCAATGCAATTCCCGATCACACTATGTTCATCAAGACAACCAACCGTAAGAGGTCTATTCTTATTGTCTATGTGGATGATATCATCCTTACCGAGATGACCTCGCCGAGATCCAACACTTGAAAGAATCTGGCGGCAAAGGTATTTCAGTGTTAAAGACTTGGGTTTACTTAAGTATTTTCTTGGCATGGAAGTAGCTAGAAACATCAAAGGAATCTCGCCTCCCAAAGGAAATATGTACTGGACTCGCCAAGAAAACCGGCATGTCGGGTGCAAACTCTGTCAGATCCCCAAAGAGACCCCAGGTCCATACCTGCTACATGGTGACATTGTTGTAAGAAAGGAACAATATCAAAGACTTGTAGGAAACTCATCTACCTATCCCATACAAGACCGGATATTGCATATGGTGTCACCAGTTAGCCGCTTCATGCAACCGCCTCATCGAGCAACATTGGGATGTCGTGAATAGGATACTGAGGTATTTAAAGTCCACTCCTGGCCAAGGGTTACACTTCACCAAGTCTGGCCGATAGATCCATCAAGGTCTACACCGATGCCGATTGGGCCGGATGCCACATAGATAGAAGGTCGACCACAAAGCTCTTTGTGCTCTTATGTATGGGGCAATCTTGTTACTTGGAGGAGCAAGAAACAACCTCTCATCGTGTCTAGAAGCGATCTTGTTCAACTCAGGGCACTTGTCTTAGGCATTTGTGAAGCTCTTTGGCTCAAAAGAGTACTTCATCGAACTTCAAAGACCTCTTCAAAGAACTCTATCACACTCTGTTGTGATAATAACTCAAAGACTATGCATGGCGAGAGGATCCACCATCATGACAAAACAAAACATGTGGACATTGACAGACATTTTTTGAAGGAGAAGATTGATGCCAAGATTATTCAACTCCAAGATGTTCCTCAAAGCAGATCGTAATGTCGATATCCTTACCAAGGCTATTCCACCTCTTATGTTCAAAGAGACTATAGCAAACTTGGTCGCATTAACATATACAAACCTATTTTGAGGGGGTGGAAATATTACTCCAAATAGGTGCTTGAGCCTCAAGGGTGTTTTATGCCTCTATTGAGTAACATGTTCAAGCAGCCCTATTTCGTGTATTATATTATTAGTACACTTTATTTATTTATAAAAGACATATTAATTGTGATACATATAAACAATTAATATGTCAAACTCTAGTTTACTTTATGTCATAGACATAGCTTTTACTTTTACTTTTTGCATGCTTGCCGCCCACATCTACATACTCAAGTGGCCGCCCAAGCTAGCTAGCTAGTCTCTCTCTCATTTGTATCTATTTATACACCTCTCATATCAATGAATAAAATAAGTTGAAGTTTACTCTTGTGTTAACACATTCTCAAACTCTCTTCATATACAAATTATATTAATTAAAGAATATTCCGGAAGTCAATTAATTGACTAATGGGGCGCCAATTTTAAGTGTATGAGATACACTTGGATTTTGCACTTTAATTAATAAGATTATCATAATATTAATATAAGATATTAATTGATTTTGTTAAAATAGATTTATGGGAATAAGATAAATATATTCAATATAAGATATTGGCAAAATTAATTATCATTAAAGAGATAAATCAATCTAGAAGATTTTCCTTATTTTATTAGGAAAATGTTTTCTTCTCTTCCACACTATAGGGGCGCCACTTATCACTATAAATAAGAGGTGGGTGTCAAGCTCTTTTGTACATCACAATTGCAAGATCTTATAGTTCTTGTGTAAAATAGAGAGCAACCTATAGTGAGTTTGTGAGAGAGAAAAAGGCCGGTCTAGCAACCGGAGTTTTCCAATAGCAATCCAATGAGGATTCCGGCAAGGGGTTCGTGTGGATTAGCGATAGAGGCCGGACGCGTGGACGGCTTGCGCACTGAACTACTCTCCGTTGACGGTCAAAGCGATGATCTTATTGATCATCTAAGTTATAACCGTCAAACTACTTAACGTGTTTATTGCATTAAAAGAAGAACGATCTAGTAAAAGGAAATCAAATTTTAAATTCCGCTGCGTTAAACTAGTGATTTCCTAACATGTATCATACTGAAAATGCAATAAAAATACATGAAAACATTGTGGAGATAATATGTGATTGAAAATCGCTCTATTATATTATATGCATTTTTTTAATCAAAGAGAAAGACAAATTGTATATTTAACATAATTCAGGACTTCAAATGAGTAATGTTATCAAACACACTACCGCTTCAACACTTAAATGATTCAATTATTTAACGTATTCGGACTTGATTTTTGGACTTGGACTTGGACTTCTTCTTGATTTAACAAATGACTCTTGTGACTAAAACCTAATAACTTGGCCATCCAAGCTATAGCACCATATAAGATTTAAAACACAACATATTTTACTTAAGAGCACGTTCAATATAAAATATTCTAGACAATCTAATGATACATACAATTTTATTTTTGTAAGTATAGATAGTATTTGTTGCACGTGGTGATACATTTATTAAACGTTTATTTTAAGTAATATGAGATATTCTTAATTATTTATTGTTCTTTTTTTATATGTATTTTCGTAAATATGCAATATCTTCTTGTAATGTCATTTTCTTCATTTGTTCCAACTCTTTTTCAAAGTCTCTAAACTGAATAATTAATTAAATTAACAAATGAAACGTTAAAATAAATGTACTAGTTTTAATTATTTTAATGAAACAAAAGCAGTCATTGACAAAATGGGACAATAGGAAACATTAATTACTCGATTATATCTAATGATATTGTTACGATCGATCTAAAACAACAATTAACTATAACATAATGTAACAAAGAAACATCGAATGATATTACATTTCATCAAAGGTATATAGTACCTTTGTCACATAATATTGCATTATTCGTTGTGTTAGAATTGTTCATTAAATTACGAGATGCATTGTGTTAGAGTGATTGTATGAAGAATATTATTCAAAAATTTAAGATAGAGAAATAAACTAACCGGGAAATTAGTAGTGATACTAGTACCCCAATACTTCAATGATGCAAAACCATATGATCTAGCTACCTTTTTCTTCCTTGTCTTAATCACCTTATTCAACAAATTTGAGAAAAAATATGCAAATATTAAGTCACATTCATTATACAATACATATTACACATAAAAAATAACAATAAATAATTAAGAACCTCTCACATTACTTAAAATAAATATTCAATAAATGTATCATCGCCTATAACAAATACTATATATACTTTATAAAAATAAAAATGTTTGTATCATTAGATTGTCTAGAATATTTTTATATTGAACGTGTCTTTAAGTAAAATATGTTGTGTCCTAAACATTGTATGGTGTTGTAGCTCGGATGGCCAAGTTCAGTCTTAGGTTGGAGATTCGAATCTCATTAGAAGCAAAATTTTATTTTTTGTAAAAAATGTTTGACATGGAAAATATTGATGATGTGTTTGGGTGACATGTCAATATAGGATGACATGTTTTTTTTTGCCGGAAAAATGGTCCATCGGCAATTTCCGGCATCGAAACTATTTTTGCAAAAAAACCACCACTTACAGACTAAAATTGTCGCAGGAGAAAAATCGGGACCAAAATCGCAAAACGCTTCCAGCTAAAGGACTAAAGTTGCAATTTAGCCTTTATTACTGAGTGGGAATAAAAGCAATATTATATTAATCATAGACTAGAGGTTTTTTAGTTATTTTGGCATTCAAATTAAAGTATTAAATTGCCACCTTAATATGCATGTTTTTGCCAAATGTATCAATTATTTTGGAACGGATGGAGTATTCATTTTTGGTGTGGGCATATAGGCTAAAACATTGATTAATTTGTTTGAAATATAGTATAATATGATTAGATTTGTTTTTTTTAATCTTTTGAATATATTTGCAAGTATTAATAAACTATATTGGAAATGTAAATATGTAGTGATAATAATACAATTTGATTAATAGATGTCTTTATCATTTTAAGAGTTAAAGTCCAATTGTACATTGATTTATCTATATAAGCGTGTTCACTTTAACATAATCGAACGCTCACGAGTAAGTTCGTGTTAGTTCACTTAAGGTCCCTTCCTTTGCGAGCGTTGTAGAATGAGCCATAGTAGTAAAAATGTGTGTCCAATGAAAAAAAATTAAGAATGAGTTGCGCAAATCACCATCATCTTTCAGTCAAGTTAGGGACTTAACACTCATCTTTCGATAGGATAAATCTGTCACCTATGTTGTATCATGTTTTGCGAAAATCACCATTTTTCAAAGAGTGATTTGCACAAATCACCACATCTTTCGGTCAAGTTACGGATTTGTCACTTGTGATTTGTTACCCATCTTTCGAATTGCCAATTTGTCACTTGTGTTGTGTCATGTTTGCGAAATTCACCCTTTTCAAATTTACCGTTAACTTTAACGGAAACGCGCTTTGTGCCTCACCCTCCACCAAATCGAACACGGTGCCATTTGACAAGCATTTTTACGTTCTTTTTTAAAGGTTAAAGGTTGTAAATGATCGTTTTTGATTTAAAATGAGAAAGGACAAGAAAAAAGATAGTGGTGAGAAGGACAAAACGCCGCGCATGTTACTACATGTGTTACTACATGTTGCTACAACCAAATGTAGTAACACATGTAGTAATGTGCTGCGTTTTGTCCTTCTCAACCATTATTTTTTTCTTGTCCTTTTTCCCATTTTGTATCTTTTTTTCATTCCGGCCTCCTCGACCTCTTTTTTTAATCAGCTTTTGAACTCTTTTAATTCCATTTAATTAATCTTCATCTCTTCAATAATAATGGTGCATGAATCTTCTGTGTATCTGAGTTCATTAGAAGCAATGGTGGCATGAATCTTCTGAGTATGCTGAGTTCATTAGAAGCAATGGAAGTGTTTGCGACTATGGGAAATTGATGAAGGTGACAACCTCCTGAACTGATGACAATCCTGTAAAAGTTTCTTTCCTGTCCAAATCATGTCCAAATCACGTGGTAAGCCAATTTTTCGATGCTAATCACTCTTTTCATATGGAAAATTGAGCTGAAATTATATCAATGAAATTATTGTGTGGCTTGAATTTGTTTATTTCTTTATTTTTTTTAATTGATTCAGATTCAATCTATGAGGTTGGTGATAAAAAAAAGGAAATAAAATATATCGATTTGTTTTAGTAACTAATGCATGACATTACATGGCCCTAATTATAAAGCAAGAACAATTCAAAATCAGGTTTTGTGTGTCATAACTCATATATAGTTGTATCTATGGTTATACCAATTGAGTTCTCATATATGATGCATTCAATTTACTATTTAAAAGGGTGTCAAACGGTTACGTCATGTCAATCCACTTTATACAACACTTGTACCTTAAAGCGTGTAAATTCCTATCATTAATGCACTTGATGCAACCATTATATATTGAATTTCACCTAAACAAAAGCAATACTTACCATACACATTAGAGATCAAATTCAAACTCGGGTTCCATCAATACAAGCTCGGGTTCCATCTTTTGAAGCAATTTAAAGGCAAGAAGTATTATTGGATCTCAAAATGGATATATATATATGATTTGCGGGTCAGTATGTTCTCCATCTAAATACGATATTTCTCTTTAACTTACTTGATGTTATGAATATATGTATTAAATTTGCAGAAACTGTTATGATTTTTTTAACACAAGCCATAAAAGAGACGAGCGATAAATATTTTCAAAGATATGAAAAAATATAAAAATATATATACTTCAAATTCTATAGGTATCTGGGAGGAAATAATAACTAATATATACAACCTATAAACATAAAGTATGTTCCGCTGGCTCTGTTGTGCATCATGCGCTGCAAGTAGGCCCCATGTAGTTCCAAAATTTAAGGTTTGTTCTGTTGGCTGTGTTCAACATCATTCTAATCCCCGGCCATCACGTGGAGGTTGTTGAAGATTAAAAACATATTAGGATTTTTTTGGTCCCTATCAAATAATCGATATTATTCTTATTGTATCTAGAACCTCTTCATATAGGTGTTAAGAACCATTTAATGTGAACAATATTCATCAATGAAAACATCTTCTATTTGATCACCACCAGAATTCTTCGGTTCTCTGTTGTTGTTGATGTTGCTTGATCTGATTCTGGTTTGATGGGAGCTCCTCTCGGGTTCTTCCGAGTTCAGATCAATCATCATCATCAACCGGCAATCAACTTCACTTTTCATAGCTGGCTCATTATTTGAGCAATTAACTTCATTATTATTATTATTAATCTCTAGCCCATTATTTGAGTTATCAACTTCACCGGACCTGATGATGATGGGCTAGCTCATTTGTGATCAAGGTATTAATATAGCTTTCTAATGGAGTTAACTCTCTGCAGGCCGGGCACCCCTTTCGTAATGCTTTTTGTAGCCTTCTTTTCGTGCCATTCCATAGATTTTTGATCGAGTTTTGACTCCTTCCAGGAAATCTTCTCGCCAGCTCGGCCCATCTGCTTCCCACTTCCTTGTGGCCTTCTATTATTTAAAAGGGCGTCAAAACGGTTGCATAATGTCAATCCACATTAGAGATCAAATTCATATTTATCATTCGTTTCTTGCCTTGTTTTGCCACTGGATGATGGATGTGATGTATATTATGATGATGGTATTATATATGTATATATATATATAGCACATGGGAGCCATCATCAAGCACATGGGAGGGAATATCCATCATTGCAAGTAACATGCACCACATGGGAATAAAAGAATCAAAAATAAATAAAATCAACTGAAAATAAGAATATGAGTACCTGTGATGTATGTATTGGCCAGCCCCATATGTTGACCAAGCTACTCATCCAAACCAAACTATACAATCCTGGCCCGTGAGATTGACCAAAAAAAAAGAAAAAACCATTGACATATTTGTAATTTCTTTTCAGGAAAGAGGAGGATTTTTGTACGAGGGAAATGGAGGATTTTATCGTTAATGTTGGGACAGATTGCTCACACTCTTACATGATAAAAGGTGATCGTTGATAACGAATCGTTGAGTGATAACCTGCAATACAAAATGTAATTGATAAAAATAATTAACTCGAAGCCTAGATAGTACTCATTTCTTGATTATACTATGTTAAATTATTGTCTTTCTTGAGAACTTAAGCCGTTACGTTAGCTATGCTTATACCATGTTAAATTACTGTCATTTTTTAGAACTTAAGCCGTTACGTTAGCTATGCAATTTATGTATTTAAACTCAGTTCACTTTAACATTAATAGTCAATCATCATTTTCCAGGTTCCATCTTTGGAAGCAATTTAAAGGCTAGATACAAGTAATTATTGGATCTCAAAATTGATATGATTTGTTGGTCAGTATGTTCTCCATCTAAATACAATACATCTCTTTAACTTACTTGATGTTATGAATATATGTATGAAATTTGCAACAACTCCAATGAGTTTTTTTTAACACAAGCCATAAAAGAAACGAGCGGCAATGTTCTAAAAATCGCTAGGCGAAGTCGGTATGCTACCGGGGCGCCTAGGCGGTGCCTAGACGGTTTTAGGGTTTTAAAGGGTTTTAGGGTTTTAAACGGTGCCATCAAAACGCTATTGTGGAAAATTGATACACTACATCATCATTATTGCCCAGCAGTATCAACTATCATGGTATGAGTGTTCTATATGCCTCTTTCTTGTCTAAACACTTGGGAAAACTTGGATGTTCGCCCGAGATGGAACCCTAATTGCCTAGGGTCGTCTAGGGCGCCAGTGTCGCCTAGGCGCGCCAGTCACCCAGAGGGCCTAGAAGGGCCCAGAGCGCCGAGAACGCCCCAAAATCGCCGCCGAGACGCCTGAAGTCGCTTAGGGCCTAGGCGGCGCCTAGGCGATCGCTTTTTGCGATTTTTAGAACACTGACGAGCGGTAAATATATTTTCAAAGATGAAAAAATATAAAAATGTACTTCCAATTTTATAGGTTTTTTAGAGGAAATAATACTTGATACAACATACAATGAAAAATACCTATCCAAATCCGTACAATATGATATGCCATGATCGATGATCGTTTTGCAATTGAATATAGTATGTGCAAACTCGGTATATAGCAAGAATCTACTCTGGTAATCATCTTCAATTTGTTTACATATATTTGTTCTCCTTCAGTTACATAATCTGCAAAAGCAAGCACAAAAAGTGACGTAAGCCAAAACATCTAAGTTTGTATCTAGAAATTGGATGACGGAAACAAACTTTTAACCTTCAGTAAGATAGAATAAACGGCGAGAGCTTTCTAAATTAGCCAAATTTAAATTGTATCAAAATATTCAATGTCTAGAACTTTTACGTTCTAGCAAGTCTCCTCCCTTTCTAACATTCCTCCTATAATTAACAATGAAGAATGATACATACATACCTTTCTAGGTAATAAAATTTCTCACATGGAAATGAACAGGAGAAAGATTGCTTAAAAATTAAAAAATTATCACCCCGGTGCCGGAGATCTGAAGTTTTCACCCCGATGCCGGAGATCTGAAGTTTTCACCCCGGTACCGGAGAAAGATTAAAAAATTAATTGTCCCCGACGCCGGAGATCTGAAGTTTTCAGTTTTCACTCCGGTGGCAGAACCGCCGTGCCGGAGAAGGGAATTTTTCACCACAGATGCCAGAGAATCGAATTTTTTCATCCTCGGTGCCGGAGAATCGAATTTATCACACCGATTATCCGGCATGCAAAAAAAAAAAAAAAAAAAAACTGATATGAAATCAGGACAAGGAAGCCAAAGCTAGGCATCCAAAAAAAAAAAACAGCTGTTTTAACTCACCTGGAAGCTATATATATTAATGTTGCGAGCAAACAACATCACTTCATTTGCAGCGAGGAAGAACCACCTGCTCTGCTGCAAGTTAGTCCGTAAGTGCTGAGCCTATGAGTGCTTTTTAGAGAGAAGCGGCTGAGCTACTGTGGCCTAATTGGGAATGAGCTATGCCTATCATATATATACACTCGAAATTTATGAATATACTTCTTTACAAAAAATTACGAATATACACGTGGCTTCCATGCACACTCGAAATTTATCAACATTCTTTTAAAGAAAATTACGAATATACACGTGGCTTCTATGCACCTCGAAATTTATCAATATTCTTCTTTAAAAAGAATTACAAATATACACGTGGCTTCTATGCACACTCAAATTTATCAATATTCATTTTTAAAGAAAATTACGAATATACACATGGCTTCCATGCACTCTGCATTGATCCATCATCATACACGTGCATGCTAATAAGGCATTAATTCAGTGGTAATCAATGAGGTTGTTAATCTGGAGGTTTCGGGTTCGAGTCTCAATGAAAACAAAAGCGTGTGTTTCGCTCGTATCTGTCAAAAAAAAAAATATAGACACGTAAAAATATTACTTCCTCCGGATTTTATGTGATGCAACCGGATTTTATGTGATGCGGTTACATTTTAAATACAGTACTTATTGTGTTTTTCAAACATCTACCATTATTTATTAGGAAGTAAGAATAAAAACAACATTTACAATTATCAAAATCATTTGTTTCATTTTATATGACGCAGTTATATTTTAAATGCAATATTTATTGTGTTTTTCAAACATCTATCCTTATTTATTAGTGAGTGAGAATAAAAACAATATTGTATTGATCATAGACTAGAGGTTTTTTTATAGTTATTTTGGCATTAAAATTAAAATATTAAATTGCCACCTTAATATATATGCGTGTTCTTGCCAACTGCATCAATTATTTTGGAACGGATGGAGTATTCATTTTTGGTGTGGGCATATAGGCTAAAAAATTGATTAATATGTCTGAAATATAGTATAATATGATTAGATTGTTCTTTTTAATCTTTTGAATATATTTGCAAGTATTAATAAACTATATTGGAAATGTAAATATGTTGTGATAGTAATACAATTGGAGTTCTAAAATGACATTTTGTGCATTGAAAATGTATTTTTATTATTTTAAGTGTAAGACTTTTTTTTACGGATACTGAAAGAAAAACATGCACGCACATTTTGTCCCATTTGGGACCCGAACACGAACATTCGGTTAATAACCTTAGCACTTCAAAAGTCTTACACTCAAATATCTATGAAATGAGGTGGAAAAATCTATTTATAGGTCCCCAAAATGTGCGGTAAAGAAACTTTGGCGCTCCAAAAGCTGTCGGCGTGCGTTGAAGTGGTTCTGTGACTTTCAGTAGTCTCTGTTGCTCTTTGCACGCTCCAAAGTGTCGGCGTCGCCCAAAATCCTTGACCGATACATCTTTAATAATTTGGCAATATCTTTGCGTGTAGAGAGTTTCAATTTGAGTGATTCAAAATGCGTTGGGAAGTTGATTCGATTATCTACAACTTTCATGGAAACCACAAGTCCAGAAAAAGCTTTTATGAGGGATCAAACCGTAGATTAAGTAAACTTATGGTGAAAACACCAACTATATTTGATCCGTTTCCATTCTCGGCTTCGTTTATGCCACTCTAAGTCTCATGCCTTGTCTTCCGGGCTCATAAGTCACCTAGATCTTGCATCACAACATTCAAACACATACCGAGCATAATTCCACAAGATAACTAGGGATCGAAAAAGGGTCAAAACACTGTAATATGTTGAGATTTTCCATCTATTTGACGGTTAACCTCATGGTGAGAGTGCAATGTGATTTTGCCTTATATATGGTCTAGAATTACCCAAAATAAGCAGAAAGTGTCATAAACGGGGGTTAAAACATGCACCGGAGCATGGTAAAGTTGACTCTCATCAAGCACCCCTCACTTAGCGTTTGCTCGCACTTGAGCAAAAAAATGAGCATTTTAAAATAAACCAAAGAGTCAACGTTACACGCATAAGATTGAAGGATGCAGGTTCTTAGATCTAAACGAGTTAGATCTACGCGCAGCGGATGGATCACGATTTATATATCAAAACACATAATTAAAGGACTTAAACTACTACAAGGGGGTTTAAGATCATGTTACCAATAACGGGAAGAGAAGCCTTGATCTTCCGATGTGTTCTCCTAACGGCGGTTGGTGGACACCCTTCTTGATACACAAACCTCCTTGATATGCAACACCACTTCCAAAACCCTAGGCAAGAAGAAAACTAATTTTTCCTCTCCTTTTCAAGTGGTGGTGAAATTATGCCATGTCTATTTCCTTGGAATAACTCTCCTTTTATAGGAGAGTACATCATTAACCTCAAGTAATAATTAATTAAATAAATAATTAATTAAACAAAATAAAAGATATTTTCCTTAATGACTAATTGTGACATGTATTGACCAATAGGAAATCAAATAACAAGTCATCCAACCAATCATATAACAAGAATATCTTTTATTTTCCACATCACAAAAAATTAATTCTTGTGATAATTCAAGGAGAAATGGCGCCACCTAACTAGGGTTTTAGCCCACATAAAATGTCTTTTATGTGTATTATATTATTTAGCCCAACTAAATAATATCCATGCATATCAATTAATTAGCTCAGCCAATTAATTATCACTGAGGCCCAAATAACAAGAATATCATTCCGAATTACGAAGCCACATCGCGGACCATGGACTATAACCATGTAGCTCCAATAATTAATTATTCATCGAATGTAATAAGTACATTAATTATTAATTCCGGGATTACGCCACCATAAACCCGGCCCGAACTCTACCGATTATAGATGTATACTTATACTCAACCCATGAGTGAATAAGCGTCCATTGATATAATCACTACATACGGATTAACCGCTTCATAGATCATCCATTACGAGTGGGAAGTCTCCGTGAACCCGACTTTCGAGAATATCTTATCCTTATTTACCATCAACCCCTCGATGATCAATTAGTACACATATCGACTAGTAGCTAATTAGTCACATGTGAACTCCGGGATCGATCACTTTCTTAGGGCTAACAAATAAGGGGATCTGTCTCTACTTCCGCGAGGAAGGAATGGATTCCATGTCTATGAAAATCGAACTACTCACTCATCCGGAGATAGTGCCAATGAGAAGTGGCTTGGAACACATATTTAAGTGAATCAGAACTAACACATCAAACACTACCCGGGACAAGCGGCACCACGATGATCACCTCGGGATTAAGGTTGATCCATATATGATCATCTAATGATTTAATAAGATTCCTCGATTACGGAATTATACCGAGAAATTCAGATTAAATCGGTCCAGTCTATATGAATTCCATCATATATAAATGCCCCACGTAGTACCTCTACCGACAGTCCGGATAAGACTATCACACCCTAAGGTGTTCAGCGCATTATTGGTGTTTTAATCAAGAGACCCTAAACTCGATTAAGTTCACCACGGACTAACGATTTAAGTATATCACCACTAACTCAATCCTCACGTGCATGCCATACACTTTGAGTTAAGCGGTTACATCTTGATATACTTAGGGTTTGCAAAGATGTATATTATTTACAAGCACAAAGCAAGTAATAAGGTGAGATAAAATATGTCATACATTACTAAAAACAATTACACAAATTGTCTTTCGGGCACTTTACACCTAACAATCTCCCACTTGCACGAAATGACAAGCAACGATTGTTTTAGAGCACACCCTTTTCTCATCTTATTCACAACACTCTCCCACTTGCTCTAAGCGGATGAGACATATCCATCAATTCACGTACCCTCCAAGCACTCGACTTGGTACACTGATTAGTTAGGTTGTCGACTCGAGACGATCTTTAGGATTGAAACGTTGTCGGTCCTTCCAATCAGGTGGTACTCTCTTTCAATATGCTTTTGACTTCTTGTGACCGAGAAGATCCTTCTAAGCTATCTCTTCACTGTTTTCACAATGAAGTGATATCGGCTTATCAGACCTGGAATTACTCCCAGACCAAAAAGGAAATTCTAAGCACTATGAGTAAACACTGAGCCCGAGATCAACTTAATGATCATCCTTAATCTGACTACAAGTCAGAATCAGTGTAGTCAACCATATTCAAGTTTGCACCTGAATATACAAGCATATGATTCCTCGTTCTCTAAAGATACTTGAGGACGTACTAAACCGCTACTTATTGCTCAAATCCAAGATTCGATTGCAATTGACTCGTGTTAAGTCGACTTGCCCTTATCCCGCAGAGACTACATCCCATTTTCTCTTTATCCGAAGATTTGGAGAATCATTCCTGAGAGGTAAGGTAAGACTACTCTCGTTGAATGTTGCATCCGTATATGCAAGATTATCTTAACCAATAAGACGGATGGGATAGCCAATGACTCATTCTCGTGAATTTGACCAAATTAAATTCTTAGAATATAGTCCACTCTCTCATCTAGAGAATCTTGGCGTGTCAGTTTCTGACTTCAGATAGCACACCCATGTTGTTTCCAACCGTTTCAGTGTTATCATTCATGAACACTAATACTACTACTTTACCAATATTGATATCCAGTCTACAAAAGACTTATTAATATTTTGGTCAAGTCCACATATTTTAAAACATGTGACTTTTAAATGACCGAGAGGTTCTCTTAAATCCACAAAGGATATAAGCCATGGCAGGCTTCCTACCAATGGTTCTTTCTGAATAAATTAAGATATCGTTAGTCTCCAAAAAAGGTATTAGGGAATCACCCCCCTATCTTATGCTTTGTAACGAATCCGTTATTCATTCTTAGCTAAAACCCTTCCTGTTGCGAATGAATTCAGACTCCGTTTACTGCAAGAAAGTTTCGAGGAATCACCCCATATTTTACGCTTTCTAGAAATCTAGCAAGGCGAGTGGTGAGAGAGTTCAAGGTCCAGTTAACTCTCTACTTGTCGGGGCATCACCCCTATACCACTCGACTTTCTTGTTGAAAGTATAAACTTTCCTATTCATTCGACTCTTTTTCAGCGTAGATCCAATTGCTCCCACTGGGCCTGAGACACTCAGGTGGTTCTACAAGAGGCTGAACAGAACTAGAGTACCAAAACTCTATTCACAGGGTTAAGGATTTCAAACAAACCTCTATGATCAGAATCCTATACAGCCCACCAAGAGCCATAGGTTATCATTCACCCCAGCAGACTGTAAAGTCCATAAAACCACAATGGGTCAATGGTTAAACCATACTCCCACTGCGTGGTGGATTGACATCCTGATCTAGTAGTATTTATCAGTGTAATCACCAACAACCGATATTGGACGTGGTCTGATTAAATCAGATAGTAACTACCTTTGGGTAACCGTACTCCAAGGTTTAAGGTTGTTACTTATAGATTCTATCGAAAGGCTTGTGACAGATTCAACCGTCACTTTACGATCTCAAGAATCTTATAATCAACCTTCACTCGTCTCATTAAGATATTTCACGACAAATCCTGTCGAACGTATAATAAAAATCTCGATCCTACCTTCAAGCATTAAATGCTAAATGCCTACATTTATGGAAGTGGTGTGAACCGAATTCACTCATTATCCATAAATTCACCGGCATCTTCTAGGTAGACTTCTCGGTTTACATAATAATGTTAACCGTTATTTTGCAACCAATTATCTTAATCGAGTTTAACGATGTATTGTAGCACATTAATAACTATATCGAGGCAAGTCTATGGTTTCTTCCTCGGTGAGAAACATTCCACTAGAGGCGGGCCGAGCATCGATCCCAAGACTATCGATAGCCTATTTACGAGCATGGAATACTCTATTCTCTGCTAAAATCGTAGACTCCTCCTCGTATTCTTTTGATAAACTAAATCACGTTTGAGTAGTTATCGGACAAAATGTCACCACTCAAAAACTCCCACTAGCTTGTATCTCTCACTTTAGACCCGAAGGTCATGATGAACAAGCTATGTTACCTCTTCAAATCCATTACCCTCTCCCGATTGAAAGGAAACTTAGTCATTGTTCTTTTGAGATAGTGTTCTAGGCGGAGATAGGAATCACCCTTAGCCGATCGTTAGGTCTTATCTCTAGGATATATGCACTAATTAATAGATATTGAAGGTCGTTTATCTTAATACGGAAACCATTACGCCTATAACGATTTTAAGATGTGTTACATATACCTTTTCAATTTCTTAGTGGTTACGACTTTATCAAACAAAAGTCCGAGTCTCGTATTCGTTACTACAAATGTCATTTTCACTTTCTATGAGGTAACAATATATCGAGTTGAAAGTGAATCCATTTGTTTCAACGAATCAGTAAGCAGAAAATAAATTTTTCGTGATATTCAAGGATAGAATCCAAATTCATTTCCTTATATCACTCCCACTATTGTAGCTGAAATTACGCCCGTTGTTACTCTATTAATCGTTAATGCACGACTTCCTTGTTCTTCCAAAGAACTAAGCTACGAGTCAAGTTACTCGATTAAGAAAGTCGCTAAGGATTCATTGGTTAGTGATCCAAAATCACTTTCCTTATCCTATACTTTCTTTATTTAATGTTTGGTTTAGCCTCAAAACTTGATTAAGATGATTAACACTTATAGACATTCTTTCCCATTCTTAACTTTCCTTAAAAGGAAATAGTCTTGAACTAGCGAGTTCAGTATGAGTAGACACTACTCGTGAGCGTGGGATGTCTAATGAAAGCGTTACCAGTGGGACTAATTTTCTAAATTAGAAAATTTCTCGTGTAGACACTACACAATTAAAATTCACTAGAAGAATTTTATCGTCCCAATCATCTTTCAAACTAACTATGGTTGTCTCTCTTTCAACACGAGTGAAAACAGTGACATACTTATTTACGTCACTTAAGTCTTGAAGGCTCAAGAGAAATATCTCTTCCGAAAAATTAATCGCATGTAAGATCAATAAGTACAACGTTCTAGTTACTTACCACTTTTTAACGAAGTCATTACTAGTCAATTTTACACTAGCAGTCTAGCACCCGAGAGAGATATGTATAACAGTTGTAAATAAAATTGACAGAAAATAAATCCAAATCATACACTACTAATAAATTTTAGGAACATAAACTAAGTACTTATAGTCTATCCTACCGTTCCAAGGATTTAATCTAATGCCTCAGTGCCGCCTTAGGGTAGGTCAAAGAGGTTTCGATTAATATTGAAGATCAGATTGAGAATCGAACATCTCATTTGTGATCGTCAATCACCTTTCTTTTTTCAGCCAAGGTACTACCAAAAATACCCTTTATGAGTGTGACCTCTTGTCTCGATTTTTAGGTAGACCCCGTGTGTGCCGCTTAGGGTCGGTCGGTGACCCGACGAGTACCCAAAATCCTATCCTTTCGGAGACCAAGCCTTGAATTTTGATAGCGGTGAAGGCCTTCCTTAGGGAGGCCGGTCCCGAGGCCGACGAGGCGTCACCATTCTCTCACGTTGCTTGTGTCAGCAATGAGGCCGTGGGGTCGGTATCGCCTCTCCGCTCCCTCAATATTTTGAAAAAGTGGTGGGTTTCATGATCACATTTTGGACTTGATGTTACATTAAGGAACAATAAATCATAGGCCCGAATGTTGTCGGTTATGTGGGCTAGCCCACCCGACCTATTCGTTAGAACATATGTGGCCGTCGGACGGGTCAAGGCTAGGAGAGCTCCGTTGAGCCGTAGTAGCTCTTCGGATGGCTCGATGTTGCGGACCCCGTGCAAACGCCCACACGTGGAGGTGAAGTCGATTGAGCCGTAGCTCTGTTGACCACCCAACCGTGGTTAAACCACTTTCGAACCTGTTTGCCCGTGATTATCCAATCCTTAAACATCAAACATTCACGTAGACACTACGGAACAAAAGCGTAATCTCGTCTTAGGTAAGGTGGAATTCACCGAGAATCCAACACCTTAACCACGAGGTTTCGGATTTTACTCCTTATGCTTTCGCAGAGTGGGATTCACCGAGAATCCATCACCCAACCTCGACGATTGAAAAACCCGTGTTCCTCGGTTTTACCTAATTAGTTTCTAATTAATATCAAACAATTAATTAAAACTAATTGTGTGTTTTATACATGCCTAACTAATTCCTCGAATTAATTTCTACATGTATGCATATGGAGTGGAATTCATGATATGATGCATGTCATGGAAATTTTCCGGTTCTACTCATACAATCTACACATGTATACTAGTGCGGAAAATAAACACCGAGATGGACCGTTGGCACCCCCGTAACTAATCTATTCGAAAATAAATTAAAACCCTAATCTGCAGCTGTTTAGAATCTTCGACGATCGGCATATCAAACGAACTCGGATCGGGACGAAACTTTCCAGATCTGATCTTCATTCTTCGGAATTCAATATGGACGGTCGGATCGGAGCTTTGACTTGTCAATATTCCTCAGTGAGCCGCCCAACTTGCTGCTGAAACAGACTCTTACAGCAGCGCATCATTTACTTCCCGAGGCTGATCGGGGATAAAGATGAATCCCGATCGTCCTGAAAATTTTATCTCACGTCCAAAACTCCATGATTATCGATCTGACTGGTCGGATATTCGTTTCAACGGTCCAATACTTTCCAGAAAATCGAGGAAGTCACAGTTAGGGTTTCTGTGAATCATGCGTTTTTCTGTTACAGCTGCCTCTTCTAATCAATGAACGGACATTCAAACGGACTCTGATCGACGCCAAATTTTGTGGGATTGTTCATCAACTTCAAATCTTGATTATGACCGGAGGGATCTTTGTTTTAAAGGCTCAAACAACGAAAAAAACGAAAAGACTAAACAGCTACTGTACAGATCTATTTTCTGGAAATTAAACTTGCAATAAAAATAAATTACATAATTTCCTATACTCATGTAAACGAAATTTTCATCGTTCATATGAGTTTACAATAGATCTAACGGGTAAACAGTGCCAACCCCCAATCCATCTCTTCAACCATAACAATTTATCACTATCAATGCATAAAACAATAAATAAGATTTACTACTACATGCAATTCAACTCCTTTAAGTCGCTTTAATTACGATTATGACTATATAAATCGTGGAACCTTTCTCTCGATACCACATGAAGGATGCGAGGTTCTTAGATCTAAACGAGTTAGATCTACGCGCGATGGATGGATCACGATTTATATATCAAAACACATAATTAAAGGACTTAAACTACTACAAGGGGTTTAAGATCATGTTACCAATAACGGAAGAGAAGCCTTGATCTTCCGATGTGTTCTCCAAACGGCGGTTGGTGGACACCCTTCTTGATACTACGAACCTCCTTGATATGCAACACCACTTCCAAAACCCTAGGCAAGAAGAAACTAATTTTTCCTCTCCTTTTTCAAGCGGTGGTCGAAATTATGCCATGTCTATTTCCCTTGGAATAACTCTCCTTTTATAGGAGAGTACATCATTGGCCTCCAAGTATTAATTAATTAAATAATTAATTAATTAAACAAAATAAAAAGATATTTTCCTTAATGACTAATTGTGACATGTATTGACCAATAGGAAATCAAATAACAAGTCATCCAACCAATCATATAACAAGAATATCTTTTATTTTCCACATCACAAAAAATTAATTCTTGTGATAATTCAAGGAGAAATGGCGCCACCTAACTAGGGTTTTAGCCCACATAAAATGTCTTTTATGTGTATTATATTATTTAGCCCAACTAAATAATATCCATGCATATCAATTAATTAGCCCAGCCAATTAATTATCATTGAGGCCCAAAAAACAAGAATATCATTCCGAATTCTGAAGCCACATCGGGGACCATGGACTATAACTTGTTAGCTCAATAATTAATTATTCATCGAATGCAGAATAAATACATTAATTATTAATTCCGGGATACGCCACCATAAACCCGGCCCGAACTCTACCGATTATAGATGTATACTTATACTCAACCCATGAGTGAATAAGCGTCGTCCATTGATATAATCACTACATAGATCGTCCCATTACGGTGGGAAGTCTCTGTGAACCCAACTCGAAATATCTTATCCTTATTTACCATCAACCCCCTGATGATCAATTAGTACACATATCTGACTAGTAGCTAATTAGTCAAATGTGAACTCCCGGGATCGATCACTTTCTTAGGGCTAACAAATAAGGGATCTGTCTCTCTACTTCCCGAGGAAGGAATGGATTCCATGTCTGTGAAAATCGAGAACTACTCACTCATCCGGAGATAGTGCCAATGAGAAGTGGCTTGGAACACATATTTAAGTGAACCGTAACTAACACATCAAACACTACCCCGGGACAAGCAGCACTTGTGATCACCTCCAGGATTAAGGTTGATCCATATATGATCATCTAATGATTTAATAAGATTCCTCGATTACGGAATTATACCGAGAAATTCAGATTAAATCGGTCCATCTATATGAATGCCATCATATATAAATGCCCCACGTAGGTAACCTCTACCGACAGTCCGGATAAGACTATCACACCCTAAGGTGTTACAGGCGCATTATTGGTGTTTTAATCAAGAGACCCTAAACTCGATTAAGTTCACCACGGACTAACAGCTTTAAGTATATCACCACTAACTCAATCCTCACGTGCATGCCATACACCGAGTTAAGCGGTTACATCTTGATATACTTAGGGTTTGCAAGTGATGTATTATTTACAAGCACAAAGCAAGTAATAAGGTGAGATAAAATCATCATCCATTACTAAAAACAATTACACAAATTGTCTTTCGGGCACTACACCTAACAAAGATAAGCCAATCACTTATCAAAGACAACCGGAGAGTAAAAGAGTAAAAACATGCCACTAAACCCAACCTTATCAAGTAAACGGGATGTGTGTGTGTGAATAGCTTCTTCTACATTTACCACGGTTCACCGGTTTGGATTATGGGCGCTTGGTTATTGCGACTACACCATAGGCTCATACTTCATAAGCATCTCTACTAATCGGGCCGGGCCAACCGAGGCTAAGCAAGGTCGAGTAGGACTTGCATAGTTGTAATGCTAGGCTAGGGATGGGGCTAACCTAAGGGAATCAAAGAATAATAAAGAAGAGAAAAGTACAAGCGAGTTTAATCACGGGGTGTCTCAAAACATAAAATCATACAAAACAGCGCGCCTCTTCATTGGCTCAAAACAACTATAGAAACATGATTTATAAAGTAAGGTGCCATATGATACTATGTCTCAAGCACCACTAGGCATAAATGAAGTGTGATCATGCTTCTACACTAAAGGACTCATCCCCAACACCAACTTCATCTAACAAGTCAATACAAGAGCCCCACACTTGGTTTTCTTTTGCTCAACCTTTTATTCACTTTGATACTTTATTCTTGTGCTTTTGAACTTTTGATTGACTTTGATATTTTCTTTTCTTTTCTTTTTTTCTTTTTTTTTTTTGAATCACTTTGAATTTGAATTTGACTAGAAACTTGTACTAACGGCGCACAAGTTTGGTCAACTTATACACTATCGGGGTTAGCCGTGGCTATTAGTGTAATCCACTAATAGGTTGCACCCAATTACTTAGGGGCAAGTTGCACCATGCGTAGTGGCCTTGAATACTTATGTAACAAAGATAAGCTAGGCTAGAAACAAGTAGGATCTCATGACATGTTGTTGAGTATGAAGTGAACCCTAGAGTTTGAGTCGTGTTCATAAAGATAACTTAATAGTAATAAAGCGTTTGCCTTTCGTTATAAAGCATAATTGTTCGATAGCTTTTACCTTTTACTAATTACTTTTGTAGTTACCCCTTTGCATATTTGTGTATTTGCTTTTTAGGAGAAGATGTACAGGTTGAACCGGATGATGATGACTTTGGTGATGACATTTGATGATGTTGTGCCATGATTAATTTGTATACTTTTGTAACTATGTTGTACACAAGTAAATATCAAGACATGTACTTCTTTTCTAAGACTTGTAGTAGTATAAGATGCTTTCTTTGTAAGATACGTTTGTTCTGTTTGTAAGAGTTTCGTACAATGTAAGATATTTGTTGTTGTAAGCTTTCTTTTCTACCCTTTAAAGTCGGATGGCATTGTAATCTAGTAGCATTTATGGTTTGAACCGAGTCTTCTTGACTTTCATTTTGCTTAACTCGATCTGACGACGTAGATGCTTACGTATAAAGTTGAATTTATTTAATGTTATATGTGCCCAACGTTCTTTTGCGGATAAAGACTCGGTATCCGAGAACGGGCGTTACATCGAAAATCATGTATGTCAAGCCTCGACACATTTTTAGGTTGTGTGGAATTTTATTTTAAATAATCAGTTATTTCGGATAATATGGAAATCATGTTTGTCAAGCCTTTGGTGTTTTTTAGGTTGTGTGGAATTTTCTTTTGTAAATCAGGTCATCCATGAGAATGTTTCTGCGGTAATATTTATTTCCGTAGAAAATTTCTTGAAAACACCCTCCCGCAGAAATTCAAACTCATATTTTTGTGCGAGGCGAGAGTTCTTTTCGATGAAATTTTTATGGGAAAAATACGTTTCCATAGAAAGTTTAATTTGTGGGAAGGATGCCCACCCCGGAGAAAATGTTCAATTGAATTTGTAGGGGGAGTTGTTTTCTCGTATAACGTTTTATGGGATTTTTGCTTTTCCGGATAAAATTTGTGTGGAATGAAAGCTCGCCCCAAAAAACATTGTGAATGAAGAGTAATTATACATCGATATCTACCACTTTTTAATTTTCAAAATGGACCCAATGACTCAATTGAGCACTTCTTAAAACATGGATCTTGCCGTGGATCTTGCCGCTTCCACTCTCACATTCTCTCACCTTTTGTGTTAAGTGGATTTGGCCGTGGATGTTTCCTTCCACTCACCTTTTGTGTAGTGCTATTAACGAGCCGAGCCGAATCAAGTATCACTTGTTCAATCTCTGTTCATTTAAGTCACGAGTTTGTTTATACTCGTACGTTTAATAAACGAACATAAAAATATGTTCAAGCTTGTTCATTATGGTAACAAGCTTGTTCGCGAACTTTTGCTTAATAAACGAACATAAAATTATGTTCAAACTCAACTCATTTATAAAGAAATTTTGTTCGAACTCGTATTCAAGTTTGGCATGCTACATGTATTCTTGTCTCTCAATTCAAGTTTGGCTTGTTAACGTATAAAAAATTGGGTCCAAATGAATAAATAACAAAATACAAAGCAATGTTCAAACATTATAGTAATATGATAAGAAAATTATGACAACTCTATCAATATTTTATAAAATTAATCTAGTCTATATATTAGATTAATAGATGTCTTTATCATCTTATGAGTTAAAGTTCAATTGTACATTGAGTTATCTATATAAGCGTGTTTGCGAACATAATCGAGCGTTCACGGGTAAGTTCGTGTTCGTTCACTTAAGGTCCCTTCCTTTGCCAACGTTGTAGAATGAGCCATAGCATTAAAAATGTGTATCCAATGAAAAAAATTAAGTATGAGATCGCAAATCACCCTCATCTTTCGGTCAAGTTAGGGACTTGACACTCATCTTCGATTAGATAAATTTGTCACCTATGTTGTATCATGTTTTGTAAAAATCGCCATTTTTCAAAGAGTTATTTGCACAAATCACCACATCTTTCGGTCAAGTTAGGGATCTGTTACCCATCTTTCGATTTGTCAATTTGTCACTTGTGTTGTGTCATTTTGCGAAAATTCACCCTTTTTCAAATTTACCGCTAACTTTAACGGAAACGCACTTTTGTGCCTCACCTCCTCCAAATCGATCACGTTGCCAATTGACAAGCATTTTACGTTCTTCTTTTTAATCAGCTTTTGAACTCTTTTAATTCCTATCCTTAATGCACTTGATGCAACCATTATATATTTAATTTCACCTAAACAAAGCAATACTTACCATACACATTAGAGATCAAATTCAAACTCGGGTTCCATCAATACAAACTCGGTACCATCTTTGGAAGCAATTTAAAACTATAAAAATATACTTCAAATTCTATAGGTATCTGAGAGGAAATAATAACTAATGTATACAACCTATAAACATAAAGTATGTTCCACTTGGCTCTGTTGTGTGCATCATGCTGCTGCAAGTAGGCCCCATGTAGTTCCAATATTTAAGGTTTGTTCTGTTGGCTGTGTTCAACATCATTCTAATCCCGGCCATCACGTGGAGGTTGTTGAAGATTAAAAACATATTAGGATTTTTTTTGGTCCCTATCAAATAATCGATATTATGATCTCTGTCATTATTCTTATTGTATCTAGAACCTCTTCACAGGGCCGGCCCAACCCTTAGGCAAGCCAGCGGCAAATTAGGCCCAAATGTCACCGGGGCCCAATGACACATATATGTCTTGCTTATACCCGAAAAAAAAAAAAAACTATAAAAGGCCCAATGTTTGAAAAAAAAAGCCCAATAAAAAGCCCAATAAAATGTTGACAAAAGGTGCACATGAGGATATTGATTGGGAAGAGTTGTATTATGAGTTACAACTTCTTATACATGTTTTGCCCAAAGATGTGGATGAACCTCTCGAAATTTTGAATTTTTTGAAGACATGTCCTCTAAGTTATGAAAACACACAAGTTGTTTACGGATATTGTTGACTATTCCGTAATGATTGCATCCGTGAACGGAGTTTTTCGAAGTTGAAGCTAATAAAGACCCATCTTCGAAACACGATGACTCAAGAACGCTTGAATGGGTTGGCCATAATATCGATTGAGCGGAAATCGGTTGATGAAATTGACGATTATACTTTGATTAGTGATTTCGCCTCCAAGTGTGCTTCAAGAGCGTTGTTGAATTGTTGAATACTTGAATTAATATTTAGTAATATGTATATATATATATATATATATATATATGTATATGTATGTTTTGGGTATGAAAATGATGAAATGAATTTGAATACTAGAAAAAAATCATTTTTCGGTCGAATTTTTTTTTCGTGTTAATAGGCCCTATTTTTTTTTTCTCCGCCTAAGGCCTCTCAAAACGTAGGACCGGCCCTGCCTCTTCATATAGGTGTTAAGAACCATTTACTGTGAACAATATTCATCAATGAAAACATCTTCTATTTGATCACCACCGAATTCTTCGGTTCTCTGTTGTTGTTGTTGTTGCTTGATCTGATTCTTGTTTGATGGGAGCTCTCTCGGGTTCTTCCGAGTTCAGATCAATCATCATCATCAACCGGCAATCAACTTCACTTTTCATAGCTGGCTCATTATTTGAGCAATTAACTTCATTATTATTAATATTAATCTCTAGCCCATTATTTGAGTTATCAACTTCACCGGACCTGATGATGATGGGCTAGCTCATTTGTGATCAAGGTATTAATATAGCACGTATTGGATGTCTTCTATCTTTTAGAAGATAGGGATAGATCTCGTCTATCGAAGTGTAGAGACACTTGGACTGTACGTGGACGTGTATTTGAGAATGCGTACGTTAGACTGACCCACTTACATTAAGTGTCACACTATATGGCGGTTGTGTAATTATCCTTTTGACCGGAGTCTTCATGGCATCACGGTGTGGATTGTCATGCTTTGACACTATTGAGATTTCTCCCAACCACGGGCGATCTTGCGGTAGTGATTGGGTGTGATATTGAAGCATCACGGAGTATACATGATTGGTCATCCGGGAATCGCGTATCCTATGATTGGGATCGAATATCCGAAATGGCCTTCTTACAAGGAATGTCTAGCTCTCGAGAATCTTTGCAAAGTGGGAGTAAATATGTTATTCGAGAGAGCATGATATCCAGATTATAAGATCACGATCGTTAATGTATTGACACTCGAGATACGATCGTATGGATATTATTACAGCGATAGGATTGTATGTTACACGGTAACTACTTCACCTGAAAGGTAGTAGACATTGCTTTTGACTCTTCCGATGATTGGGGTCACGGTGTGTTGCTAGACGCTATCCGTGATCGTTATGCATGAAGGGCATTTTAGTAAATTGCACTTTGTGTCTACGGCCAACATATTCGAAGCCTATCGGGTCACACACATATGAACATTGAGTCGGATTAAAATGCGGTCATAGTTGATAACCAAATAAGCAAAGTTTATCTCAGACTATAAAGGTTATAGTGGTAAATAAATATGGTGGTATTTATTTATTATGAATAAATAAAATACAAGATATTAATTATATATACTGTGGAAATATTACTCCAAATAGGTGTCTTGAGCCTCAAATAGGTGCTCTTATGCCTCTATTGAGTAACATGTTAATGATCCTATTTAGTGTATTATATTATTAGTACACTTTATTTATTTGTAAAAGACATATTAATTGTGATACATATAAACAATTAATATGTCAAACTCTAGTTTACTTTATGTCATAGACATAGCTTTTACTTTTACTTTTGCATGCTTGCCGCCCACATCTACATACTCAGTGGCAGCCCAAGCTAGCTAGCTAGTCTCTCTCTCTCATTTGTATCTATTTATACACCTCTCATATCAATGAATAAAATAAGTTGAAGTTTACTCTTGTGTTAACACATTCTCAAACTCTCTTCATGGTATCGAGACTACTTTGAGTTCTAATTTTATTTGCAAAACTCAGATCGTTTTTATCAAGAATGTCTTCATCCAAGCATCCTACTCATTAAGTAAATCTCAACAGATCGAGGTTACCGACTCCACTCCATATACAAATCACGGACTTGATTACAACAATAATCTTGGGTCGTCAAGATCTATGAAAAGTATAACTCGAGACAAAGCAAGATGGAAGACTTGTGCGAGTCCAAACACTCTCGTGATGGAATCACTTGGTGATATTGTGGATTCTCGGTTAGCTTTCTTCAAAGAGTTTCTCAAATGGCGTAAGACCCGATAACTCTCTCACAGGCATTGCCACTCATACCAAGACAGGTATATCTTATTCCCAACTCGATGAATGCACTGGATAGTTGATTACGGGGCCTCATCTCATATGACAGAAATAAAGACACATTTATATAACCTCAAACCCAATCGGCAATGAGACTCATAAAATTAAAACTATTGCGATGGATCTTTTTCATATGCTCAAGGTTTTGGAATTGTCAAACTTAATTGATAAAATCTATCTCGAATGATGTCTGTTTGTTCCAAAGCTAGATCAGAATCTCATATCGATCAAGAAACTCACTAAGGACCTAAATTGGGCAATCACTTTTAAAGACAATCGAGTGTATTTTCCAAGATACTTATTCACAAGAAGTAATGGAAAGAGCCAAAACTTGCTCAGATCATGTTTATTGTTCACCTGTTTGAAGACAGAAACTCAAGACTCGATTATTATTCGCCTCAAGACCTACTCTCAAATCAGACAATATTATGTTATGGCATTATAGATTAGGACATCCTAGTTTTGGTTATTTAAAGACTTTAACTCTGAATTATTTAAAGGATGCAATCTTAATGATCTTCAATGTGATATATGTCAGTTTGCCAAACTCACCAAATCTGTGTATGCTAAATTACCTCACTTACCCTCCTCACCTTTCACCCTAATTCACAGTGATGTATGGGGACCTCAAGAGTAAAAAGCATAACAGAAAAAGAGGTGGTTTGTTACCTTCATAGATGACCACACCGAGAACCACTTGGTTATTTTTAATGAAGGATAAGTCCTAAGTTGGACCCATCTTTCAAGAATTTTACAACATGGTCTCCACTCAATTTGACACTAAGATCAAAATCTTGAAGACCGACAATGCTCTTGAATATTATGAGTCTCATCTCGCACTTCTTGATGGATAAAGGGATTGTCCATATCAGTGGTTGTGTTGAAACCCCTCAAAGAAAAATGGGGTTCTTTGAGAGAAAAACAGAGCATCTGCTTGAAATGGCTAGAGTCTATTATGTTTACCACAAATGTTCCAAAATATATGTGGGGTGAAGCTATATTGACTTCCACATACTTAATCAACAGACTTCCCAGCCAGTGTTAGGTTTCAAAACTCCACTCCAAACCCTACCGACCACACACTCCTGCCATCATCTTGTTTCCCGCTTGCTGCCTCAAAGATCTTTGGTTGTACTGTGTTTGTGTATATCCATGCTCAACACAGAAGTAAACTTGATCCTAAAGCTCATAAGTGCATTTTCCTTGGATATGCACAGGACAGGAAAGGTTACAAGTGTTACTCTCCTACTGAAAAGAAATTTTACAATTCTATGGATGTGAAATTTTTTGAAAGGACTCCATATTACAGCAAACCTACTGAACCAGTCACTGATGGAAACCTGATTGAGATTGAACTAAGTCCGTTCCCTCAGCAAACCATTTACCCTCAGCAGAGTCCTAACTCTCAGCAGACTGCTGACCCAGAGCCTACTGACCATCAGCAGCCTACTCCCCAGCAGACTCATAACCTTCAGCATGGTGACCCTCAGCAGTCTGCTGTCACGAGATCTCACGACCCGAGCCTCAAAGAACCTCATCGAACCAGAGTGCACTGAACCTCGCCTCTCGACTCTCAAAGAGCCTCATCAAAGTGGATGACAGACCTATTGCTCTAAGGAAAGGGAAGAGATCATGCACTGATCATTCTATTCATACTTATTTATCTTATGATCAGTTGTCTCCTGTCTTTGCCATGTTTACACAGACTGGACTCTCACTCTATCCCTAGAAATATTCGGGAGGCCTTCAAAATGATAAGTGGAAGGTCTGCTTTGTTAAAAGCAGAGATGATCGCCTCTCTGGATAATCATACTTGGGATCTCACAACTCTTCCAAAAGGCAAGAAGACAAATCATTTGCAAATGGTTATTCACTATCAAGTACACCTGCTTGATGGCACTATTGACAAGTACAAAGCCATTGGTAGCGAGGGATTCACTCAAACTTATGGCATTGACTATAAAGAAACCTTTGCACCAGTGGCAAAGCTCAACACCTGTCGGTACTAATTTCTCTAATTGTCCAACTTGACTGGCCTCTTCATCAATTGGACATCAAAAATGCTTTTCTAAATGGGGACCTTCTTGAGGAGGTTTATATGACTATACCTCCTGGTTTTATCAATCCTCATACTCAAGGCAAGGTGTGCAACCGAGGAAATCTCTATATGGCACAAGCAATCACCAAGGGCATGGTTTGGAAAATTAACAACCGTGGTCAAAGGCTGCTGGATATCACCAATGCAATTCGATCACACTATGTTCATCAAGACAACCAACCGTAAGAGGTCTATTCTTATTGTCTATGTGGATGATATCATCCTTCTTGGAGATGACCTCGCCGAGATCCAACACTTGAAAGAAGCTGGCCGGCAAAGGTATTTCAGGGTTAAAGACTTGGGTTTACTTAAGTATTTTCTTGGCATGGAAGTAGCTAGAAACATCAAAGGAATCTCGGTCTCCCAAAGGAAATATGTACTGGACTCTTTGAAGAAACTCGCATCTTTGGGTGCAAACTCTTTGTATCCCCAAGTAGACCCAGTCATACCTGCTACATGGTGACATTGTTTGTAAGAAAGGAACAATATCAAAGACTTGTAGGAAACTCATCTACCTATCCCATACAAGACCGGATATTGCATATGGTGTCGATCCAGTTAGCTTGATTCATGCACCGCCTCTTGAGCAACATTGGGATCTTTGTGAATAGGATCTTGGTATTTAAAGTCCACTCCTGGCCAAGGGTTACACTTCACCAAGTCTGGCGATGAGATCCATCAAGGTCTACACCGATCTTGATTGGGGTGGATGCCACATAGATAGAAGGTCGACCACAGGCTCTTGTTCCTATGTATGGGGCAATCTTGTTACTTGGAGGAGCAAGAAACAACCCATCGTGGTCTAGAAGCGATCTTGAAGTGAACTCGTGGCACTTGTCTTAGGCATTTGTGAAGCTCTTTGGCTCAAAAGAGTACTTACTCGAACTTCAAAGACCTCTTGAAAGAACCTATCACACTGCTTGTGATAATAACTCAAAGACTATGCATGGCGGAGGATCCAGTCCATCATGACAAAACAAAACATGTGGACATTGACAGACATTTTTGAAGGAGAAGATTGATGCCAAGATTATTCAACTCCAAGATGTTCCTCAAGCAGATCGAATGTCGATATCCTTACCAAGGCTATTCCACCTCTTATGTTCAAAGAGACTAAGTAGCAAACTTGGCTGCATTAACATATACTGACCCCGATTTGAGGGGTGTGGAAATATTACTCAAAGAGGTCTTGAGCCTCAATGAGGTGCTCTTATGCCTCTATTTGAGTAACATGTTCAAAGAGTCCTATTTCGTGTATTATATTATTAGTACACTTTATTTATTTGTAAAAGACATATTAATTGTGATACATATAAACAATTAATATGTCAAACTCTAGTTTACTTTATGTCATAGACATAGCTTTTACTTTTACTTTTTGCATGCTTGCCGCCCACATCTACATACTCAGTGGCAGCCAAGCTAGCTAGCTAGTCTCTCTCTCTCATTTGTATCTATTTATACACCTCTCATATCAATGAATAAAATAAGTTGAAGTTTACTCTTGTGTTAACACATTCTCAAACTCTCTTCATATACAAATTATATTAATTAAAGAATATTCCGGAAGTCAATTAATTGACTAATGGGGCGCCAATTTTAAGTGTATGAGATACACTTGGATTTTGCACTTTAATTAATAAGATTATCATAATATTAATATAAGATATTAATTGATTTTGTTAAAATAGATTTATGGGAATAAGATAAATATATTCAATATAAGATATTGGCAAAATTAATTATCATTAAAGAGATAAATCAATCTAGAAGATTTTCCTTATTTTATTAGGAAAATGTTTTCTTCTCTTCCACACTATAGGGGCGCCACTTATCACTATAAATAAGAGGTGGGTGTCAAGCTCTTTTGTACATCACAATTGCAAGAGCTTATAGTTCTTGTGTAAAATAGAGAGCAACCTATAGTGAGTTTGTGAGAGAGAAAAAGGCCGGTCTAGCAACCGGAGTTTTCCAATAGCAATCCAATGAGGATTCCGGCAAGGGGTTCGTGTGGATTAGCGATAGAGGCCGGACGCGTGGGCGGCTTGCGATCGAACTACTCTCCGTTGATTTGTCAAAGCGATGATCTTATTGATCATCTAAGTTATAACCGTCAAACTACTTAACGTGTTTATTGCATTAAAAGAAGAACGATCTAGTAAAAGGAAATCAAATTTTAAATTCCGCTGCGTTAAACTAGTGATTTCCTAACATGTATCATACTGAAAATGCAATAAAAATACATGAAAACATTGTGGAGATAATATGTGATTGAAAATCGCTCTATTATATTATATGCATTTTTTTAATCAAAGAGAAAGACAAATTGTATATTTAACATAATTCAGACTTCAAATGAGTAATGTTATCAAACACACTACCAGTTTCAACACTTAAATGATTCAGTTACTTAACGTATTCGACTTGATTTGGACTTGGACTTGGACTTGGACTTGATTTAACAAATAGCCCCAGACTAAAACCTAATAACTTGGCCATCCAAGCTATAGCACCATATAAGATTTAAAACACAACATATTTTACTTAAGAGCACGTTCAATATAAAAATATTCTAGACAATCTAATGATACATACAATTTTATTTTTGTAAGTATAGATAGTATTTGTTGCACGTGGTGATACATTTATTAAACGTTTATTTTAAGTAATATGAGATATTCTTAATTATTTATTGTTCTTTTTTTATATGTATTTTCGTAAATATGCAATATCTTCTTGTAATGTCATTTTCTTCATTTGTTCCAACTCTTTTTCAAAGTCTCTAAACTGAATAATTAATTAAATTAACAAATGAAACGTTAAAATAAATGTACTAGTTTTAATTATTTTAATGAAACAAAAGCAGGTCATTGACAAAATGGGACAATAGGAAACATTAATTACTCTGATTATATCTAATGATATTGTTACGATCAGTCTAAAACAACAATTAACTATAACATAATGTAACAGTGAAACATCGAATGATATTTCATTTCATCAAAGGTATATAGTACCTTTGTCACATAATATTGCATTATTCGTTGTGTTAGAATTGTTCATTAAATTACGAGATGCATTGTGTTAGAGTGATTGTAATAAATAATATTATTCAAAAATTTAAGATAGAGAAATAAACTAACCGGAAATTAGTAGTGATACTAGTACCCCAATACTTCAATGATGCAAAACCATATGATCTAGCTACCTTTTTCTTCCTTGTCTTAATCACCTTATTCAACAAATTTGAGAAAAAATATGCAAATATTAAGTCACATTCATTATACAATACATATTACACATAAAAAATAACAATAAATAATTAAGAACCTCTCACATTACTTAAAATAAATATTCAATAAATGTATCATCGCCTATAACAAATACTATATATACTTTATAAAAAATAAAAATGTTTGTATCATTAGATTGTCTAGAATATTTTTATATTGAACGTGTCTTTAAGTAAAATATGTTGTGTCCTAAACATTGTATGGTGTTGTAGCTCGGATGGCCAAGTTCAGTCTTAGGTTGGAGATTCGAATCTCATTAGAAGCAAAATTTTATTTTTGTAAAAAATCTTGACATGGAAAATATTGATGATGTGTTTGGGTGACATGTCAATATAGGATGACATGTTTTTTTTTTTGCCGGAAAAATGGTCCAGTCAGCAATTTCCGGCATCGAGAACTATTTTTGCAAAAAAAAGACCACTTACAGGACTAAAATTGTCGCAGGAGAAAAATCGGGACCAAAATCGCAAAACGTTTCCAGTTAAAGGACTAAAGTTGCAATTTAGCCTTTATTACTGAGTGGGAATAAAAGCAATATTATATTAATCATAGACTAGAGGTTTTTTTAGTTATTTTGGCATTCAAATTAAAGTATTAAATTGCCACCTTAATATGCATGTTTTTGCCAAATGTATCAATTATTTTGGAACGGATGGAGTATTCATTTTTGGTGTGGGCATATAGGCTAAAACATTGATTAATTTGTTTGAAATATAGTATAATATGATTAGATTTGTTTTTTTTAATCTTTTGAATATATTTGCAAGTATTAATAAACTATATTGGAAATGTAAATATGTAGTGATAATAATACAATTTGATTAATAGATGTCTTTATCATTTTAAGAGTTAAAGTCCAATTGTACATTGATTTATCTATATAAGCAGGTTCACGAACATAATCGAACGTTCACGAGTAAGTTCGTGTTAGTTCACTTAAGGTCCCTTCCTTTGCGAGCGTTGTAGAATGAGCCATAGTAGTAAAAATGTGTGTCCAATGAAAAAAAATTAAGAATGAGTTGCGCAAATCACCATCATCTTTTCAGTCAAGTTAGGGACTTAACACTCATCTTTCGATAGGATAAATCTGTCACCTATGTTGTATCATGTTTTGCGAAAATCACCATTTTTCAAAGAGTGATTTGCACAAATCACCACATCTTTCGGTCAAGTTACGGATTTGTCACTTGTGATTTGTTACCCATCTTTCGAATTGCCAATTTGTCACTTGTGTTGTGTCATGTTTGCGAAATTCACCCTTTTTCAAATTTACCGTTAACTTTAACGGGAAACGCGCTTTTGTGCCTCACCCTCCACCAAATCGAACACGGTGCCATTTGACAAGCATTTTTACGTTCTTTTTTTTAAAGGTTAAAGGTTGTAAATGACTGTTTTTGATTTAAAATGAGGAAAAAGGACAAGAAAAAAAGATAGTGGTCGAGAAGGACAAAAACGCGCATGTTACTACATGTGTTACTACATGTTGCTACAACCAAATGTAGTAACACATGTAGTAACAGGCGCGTTTTTGTCCTTCTCAACCATTATTTTTTTTTCTTGTCCTTTTTTCCCATTTTGTATCTTTTTTTGTCCTTCTGGCCTCTGACCTCTTTTTTTAATCAGCTTTTGAACTCTTTTAATTCCATTTAATTAATCTTCATCTCTTCAATAATAATGGTGCATGAATCTTCTGTGTATCTGAGTTCATTAGAAGCAATGGTGGCATGAATCTTCTGAGTATGCTGAGTTCATTAGAAGCAATGGAAGTGTTTGCGACTATGGGAAATTGATGAAGGTGACAACCTCCTGAACTGATGACAATCCTGTAAAAGTTTCTTTCCTGTCCAAATCATGTCCAAATCACGTGGTAAGCCAATTTTTCGATGCTAATCACTCTTTTCATATGGAAAATTGAGCTGAAATTATATCAATGAAATTATTGTGTGGCTTGAATTTGTTTATTTCTTTATTTTTTTTAATTGATTCAGATTCAATCTATTTGGTTGGTGATAAAAAAAAAGGAAATAAAATATATCGATTTGTTTTAGTAACTAATGCATGACATTACATGGCCCTAATTATAAAGCAAGAACAATTCAAAAATCAGGTTTTGTGTGTCATAACTCATATATAGTTGTATCTATGGTTATACCAATTGAGTTCTCATATATGATGCATTCAATTTACTATTTAAAAGGGTGTCAAAACGCAGTTACGTCATGTCAATCCACTTTATACAACACTTGTACCTTAAAGCGTGTAAATTCCTATCATTAATGCACTTGATGCAACCATTATATATTGAATTTCACCTAAACAAAAGCAATACTTACCATACACATTAGAGATCAAATTCAAACTCGGGTTCCATCAATACAAGCTCGGGTTCCATCTTTTGAAGCAATTTAAAGGCAAGAAGTATTATTGGATCTCAAAATGGATATATATATATGATTTATGGTCAGTATGTTCTCCATCTAAATACGATATTTCTCTTTAACTTACTTGATGTTATGAATATATGTATTAAATTTGCAGAAACTGTTATGATTTTTTTAACACAAGCCATAAAAGAGACGAGCGATAAATATTTTCAAAGATATGAAAAAATATAAAAATATATATACTTCAAATTCTATAGGTATCTGGGAGGAAATAATAACTAATATATACAACCTATAAACATAAAGTATGTTCCGCTGGCTCTGTTGTGCATCATGCGCTGCAAGTAGGCCCCATGTAGTTCCAAAATTTAAGGTTTGTTCTGTTGGCTGTGTTCAACATCATTCTAATCCCCGGCCATCACGTGGAGGTTGTTGAAGATTAAAAACATATTAGGATTTTTTTGGTCCCTATCAAATAATCGATATTATTCTTATTGTATCTAGAACCTCTTCATATAGGTGTTAAGAACCATTTAATGTGAACAATATTCATCAATGAAAACATCTTCTATTTGATCACCACCAGAATTCTTCGGTTCTCTGTTGTTGTTGATGTTGCTTGATCTGATTCTGGTTTGATGGGAGCTCCTCTCGGTTCTTCCGAGTTCAGATCAATCATCATCATCAACCGGCAATCAACTTCACTTTTCATAGCTGGCTCATTATTTGAGCAATTAACTTCATTATTATTATTATTAATCTCTAGCCCATTATTTGAGTTATCAACTTCACCGGACCTGATGATGATGGGCTAGCTCATTTGTGATCAAGGTATTAATATAGCTTTCTAATGGAGTTAACTCTCTGCAGGCCGGGCACCCCTTTCGTAATGCTTTTTGTAGCCTTCTTTTCGTGCCATTCCATAGATTTTTGATCGAGTTTTGACTCCTTCCAGGAAATCTTCTCGCCAGCTCGGCCCATCTGCTTCCCACTTCCTTGTGGCCTTCTATTATTTAAAAGGCGTCAAAACGGTTGCATAATGTCAATCCACATTAGAGATCAAATTCATATTTATCATTCGCTTCTTGCCTTGTTTTGCCACTGGATGATGGATGTGATGTATATTATGATGATGGTACAGATGAGGGCAAGGTGATCGTTGATAACGAATCGTTGAGTGATAACCTGCAATACAAAATGTAATTGATAAAAATAATTAACTCGAAGCCTAGATAGTACTCATTTCTTGATTATACTATGTTAAATTATTGTCTTTCTTGAGAACTTAAGCCGTTACGTTAGCTATGCTTATACCATGTTAAATTACTGTCATTTTTTAGAACTTAAGCCGTTACGTTAGCTATGCAATTTATGTATTTAAACTCAGTTCACTTTAACATTAATAGTCAATCATCATTTTCCAGGTTCCATCTTTGGAAGCAATTTAAAGGCTAGATACAAGTAATTATTGGATCTCAAAATTGATATGATTTGTTGGTCAAGATGTTCTCCATCTAAATACAATACATCTCTTTAACTTACTTGATGTTATGAATATATGTATGAAATTTGCAACAACTCCAATGAGTTTTTTTTAACACAAGCCATAAAAGAAACGAGCGGCAATGTTCTAAAAATCGCTAGGCGAAGTCGGTATGCTACCGGGGCGCCTAGGCGGTGCCTAGACGGTTTTAGGGTTTTAAAGGGTTTTAGGGTTTTAAACGGTGCCATCAAAACGCTATTGTGGAAAATTGATACACTACATCATCATTATTGCCCAGCAGTATCAACTATCAAGGTATGAGTGTTCTATATGCCTCTTTCTTGTCTAAACACTTGGGAAAACTTGGATGTTCGCCCAGATGGAAGCCTAATTGCCTAGGGTCGCCTAGGAGCGCCCACGTCACCCAGGGGCGCTAGAAGGGCCTGTGAGCGCCAAGAACGCCTGAAAAATCGCCCGACACCACAGTCGTCCGGATGAGATCGCGCCTGAGAGCCAAGTCGAGGCGCCCGGGGTTGCTGAAGGCGATCGCTTTTGCGATTTTAGAACAACGACGAGCGGTAAATATATTTTCAAAGATGAAAAAAATATAAAAATGTACTTCCAATTTTATAGGTTTTTTAGAGGAAATAATACTTGATACAACATACAATGAAAAATACCTATCCGAGATCCGCACAATATGATATGCCATGATCGATGATCGTTTTGCAATTGAATATAGTATGTGCAAACTCGAATATAGCAAGAATCTACTCGGTAATCATCTTCAATTTGTTTACATATATTTGTTCTCCTTGATTACATAATCTGCAAAAGCAAGCACAAAAAGTGACGTAAGCCAAAACATCTAAGTTTGTATCTAGAAATTGGATGACGGAAACAAACTTTTAACCTTCGGTAAGATAGAATAAACGGCGAGAGCTTTCTAAATTAGCCAAATTTAAATTATCAAAATATTCAATGTCTAGAACTTTTACGTTCTAGCAAGTCTCCTCCCTTTCTAGCATTCCTCCTATAATTAACAATGAAGAATGATATATACATACCTTTCTAGGTAATAAAATTTCTCACATGGAAATGAACAGGAGAAAGTTCTCCACATAATCTAGAATAGCACATTTGCGTAGGATAACATATAGAAACAAATTAGCAAACGGTTGAAGAATCTATCATCCACAGATACGTAAACTTGAAAAGTAATTTTATTCAATGCGAATAGAGAATCTGTCAAAAAATTTCAAAGTGAACAATGAATGTAGCCAATTGAAGAGAGCTGTAGCCAAAGATTTTGGGATATAAATTTCAAAATTTAAAAAAAAAATACATGCAACTCACTGAACTATAAAAAATTTAAAATTTTAAAAATTTAAAAATTATCACCCCGGTGCCGGAGATCTGAAGTTTTCACCCCGATGCCGGAGATCTGAAGTTTTCACCCCGGTACCGGAGAAAGATTAAAAAATTGTCCCCGACGCCGGAGATCTGAAGTTTTCAGTTTTCACTCCGGTGGCAGAACCGCCGTGCCGGAGAAGGGAATTTTTCACCACGGATGCCAGAGAATCGAATTTTTTCATCCTCGGTGCCGGAGAATCGAATTTATCACACCGATTATCCGGCATACAAAAAAAAAAAAAAACTGATATGAAATCAGGACAAGGAAGCCAAAGCTAGGCATCCAAAAAAAAAACAGCTGTTTTAACTCACCTGGAAGCTATATATATTAATGTTGCGAGCAAACAACATCACTTCATTTGCAGCGAGGAAGAACCACCTGCTCTGCTGCAAGTTAGTCCGTAAGTGCTGAGCCTATGAGTGCTTTTTAGAGAGAAGCGGCTGAGCTACTGTGGCCTAATTGGGAATGAGCTATGCCTATCATATATATACACTCGAAATTTATGAATATACTTCTTTACAAAAAATTACGAATATACACGTGGCTTCCATGCACACTCGAAATTTATCAACATTCTTTTTTAAAGAAAATTACGAATATACACGTGGCTTCTATGCACCCTCGAAATTTATCAATATTCTTCTTTAAAAAAAAATTACAAATATACACGTGGCTTCTATGCACACTCGAAATTTATCAATATTCATTTTAAAGAAAATTACGAATATACACATGGCTTCCATGCACTCTGCATTGATCCATCATCATACACGTGCATGCTAATAAGGCATTAATTCGGTGGTAATCAATGAGGTTGTTAATCCGGAGGTTTCGGGTTCGAGTCTCAATGAAAACAAAAGCGTGTGTTTCGCTCGTATCTGTCAAAAAAAAAAATATAGACACGTAAAAATATTACTTCCTCCGGATTTTATGTGATGCAACCGGATTTTATGTGATGCGGTTACATTTTAAATACAGTATTTATTGTGTTTTTCAAACATCTACCATTATTTATTAGGAAGTAAGAATAAAAACAACATTTACAATTATCAAAATCATTTGTTTCATTTTATATGACGCAGTTATATTTTAAATGCAATATTTATTGTGTTTTTCAAACATCTATCCTTATTTATTAGTGAGTGAGAATAAAAACAATATTGTATTGATCATAGACTAGAGGTTTTTTATAGTTATTTTGGCATTAAAATTAAAATATTAAATTGCCACCTTAATATATATCGTGTTCTTTGCAACTGCATCAATTATTTTGGAACGGATGGAGTATTCATTTTTGGTGTGGGCATATAGGCTAAAAATTGATTAATATATAAAATATAGTATAATATTATTAGATTGTTCTTTTTTAATCTTTTGAATATATTTGCAAGTATTAATAAACTATATTGGAAATGTAAATATGTTGTGATAGTAATACAATTGGAGTTCTAAAATGACATTTTGTGCATTGAAAATGTATTTTTTATTATTTTAAGTGTAAGACTTTTTTTTACGGATACTGAAAGAAAACATGCACGCACATTTTGTCCCCTATTGGGACCCGAACACGAAACATTCGGGTTAATAACCTTAGCACTTCAAAAGTCTTACACTCCAATATCTATGAAATGAGGTGGAAAAATCTATTTATAGGTCCCCAAAATGTGCAGGTAAAGAAACTTTGGCGCGCTCCAAAGCTGTCGGCGTGCGTTGAAGTGGTTCTGTGACTTTCTGTAGTCTCTGTTGCTCTTTGGCACACTCCAAAGCTGTCGGCGTGCGCCAAAATCCTTGACTGATACATCTTTAATAATTTGGCAATATCTTTGCGTGTAGAGAGTTTCAATTTGAGTGATTCAAAATGCGTTGGGAAGTTGATTCGATTATCTACAACTTTCATGGAAACCACAAGTCCAGAAAAAGCTTTTATGAGGGATCAAACCGTAGATTAAGTAAACTTATGGTGAAAACACCAACTATATTTGATCCGTTTCCATTCTCGGGCTTCGGTTATGCCACTCTAAGTCTCATGCCTTGTCTTCCGGGCTCATAAGTCACCTAGATCTTGCATCACAACATTCAAACACATACCGAGCATAATTCCACAAGATAACTAGGGATCGAAAAAGGGTCAAAACACTGTAATATGTTGAGCTTTTCCATCTATTTGACGGTTTACCTCATGGTGAGAGTGCAATGTGATTTTGCCTTATATATGGTCTAGAACTACCCAAAATAAGCAGAAAGTGTCATAAACGGGGGTTAAAACATGCACCAGAACATGGTAAAGTTGACTCTCATCAAGCACCCCTCACTTAGCGTTTGCTCGCACTTGAGCAAAAAAATGAGCATTTTAAAATAAACCAAAGAGTCAACGTTACACGCATAAGATTGAAGGATGCAGGTTCTTAGATCTAAACGAGTTAGATCTACGCGCAGCGGATGGATCACGATTTATATATCAAAACACATAATTAAAGGACTTAAACTACTACAAGGGGTTTAAGATCATGTTACCAATAACGGGAAGAAGAGAAGCCTTGATCTTCCGATGTGTTCTCCAAACGGCGGTTGGTGGACACCCTTCTTGATACACGAACCTCCTTGATATGCAACACCACGTCCAAAAACCCTAGGCAAGAAGAAACTAATTTTTCCTCTCCTTTTTCAAGTGGTGGTCGAAATTATGCCATGTCTATTTCCCTTGGAATAACTCTCCTTTTATAGGAGAGTACATCATTGGCCTCCAAGTAATAATTAATTAAATAAATAATTAATTAATTAAACAAAATAAAAAGATATTTTCCTTAATGACTAATTGTGACATGTATTGTCCAATAGGAAATCAAATAACAAGTCATCCAACCAATCATATAACAAGAATATCTTTTATTTTCCACATCACAAAAAATTAATTCTTGTGATAATTCAAGGAGAAATGGCGCCACCTAACTAGGGTTTTAGCCCACATAAAATGTCTTTTATGTGTATTATATTATTTAGCCCAACTAAATAATATCCATGCATATCAATTAATTAGCTCACCAATTAATTATCACTGAGGCCCAAATAACAAGAATATCATTCCGAATTACGAAGCCACATCGGGGACCATGGACTATAACCGAGAGGCTCAATAATTAATTATTCATCGAATGTAATAAGTACATTAATTATTAATTCCGGGATTACGCCACCATAAACCCGGCGAACTCTACCGATTATAGATGTATACTTATACTCAACCCATGTGAGTGAATAAGCGTCCATTGATATAATCACTACATACGGATTAACCCTCCATGATCGTCCATTCTCGAGTGGGAAGTCTCCGTGAACCCGACTCGTAATATCTTATCCTTATTTACCATCAACCCACGATGATCAATTAGTACACATATCCGACTAGTAGCTAATTAGTCACATGTGAACTCCCGGGATCGATCACTTTCTTAGGGCTAACAAATAAGGGGATCGTCTCTCTACTTCCCAGCAGGAAGGAATGGATTCCATGTCTGTGAAAATCGAACTACTCACTCATCTCGGAGATAGTGCCAATGAGAAGTGGCTTGGAACACATATTTAAGTGAATCAGTAACTAACACATCAAACACTATCCCGGGACAAGCGGCACCACGTGATCACCTCGGGATTAAGGTTGATCCATATATGATCATCTAATGATTTAATAAGATTCCTCGATTACGGAATCACTACAAAAAAAAATGCTTTTGCGACGGAATTTTTGCGACGGACTTTATTTCCGTCGCAAATTTACGTTCTGACGGATGTTTAATTGTTTCTGACGGGACATTTAGCGGGACCAATTTTTCCACTTGGCGGGCAATTTTGCGGCGGAATTTTTATTAATTTGCGACGGAATATTTAATAAAATTTTATAAAATTATTTTATTATTCGAATATATATGTTTGCGACGGAATTAGGGTTATTTTGCGACGGACATTAAATTCATCGCAAAGCGGCGGATATCGGTCGAAGCATCCCTTTTCTTCCTCATTTCTCTTCTTCATTCCCCCTCTTCTCACCACCGCCGCCCCCTGCTGAAGCTCTTCCGCGCCACCTCCTCCCACCACCGCCATGACCACCCACAGTATGCTCTTCCCCCCCCTCCCACCCCTCTCCCCAGCACCCGATTCCCCCCTCCTCCCCTCAGCATATATATATATATATATATATATATATATATATATATATATATATATATATATATATATATATATATATATTTTTTTTTTCGTTTTATATATATATATATATGTATGTATGTATATGTATATATATATTGTATATGTATATGTATGTACAGTTTTATTTTTTTATATATATATTTTTTTTTCAATTTATATTGTAGTATGTAATTTTTGTATATTGTAGTATGTAATATATTTTTTCGTTTTTTTTTTTTTTTTTTTTTTTTTTAATATTTTTTTATATAGTGTATAGTCATATGTAGTATAGATTTATAGATATATATGTGTAGTAATTATAAGTTAGAAAATGCTTACTTATGTGTATTAGTTAGATAAGTTAGGAAAATGCTTAAGTATGTGCAAAGCGGATGTTGGTTGAATTGGTTGAATTGGTTTGTTGAATTGGTTTGTTGAATGCTTAAGTATGTGCAAAGCCGGATGTTGGTTGAAAATGCTTAGTTTAGAAACCGGATGTTGGTTGAATTGGTTTGTTGAATTTGGATTGAAATGATGATAAGTATGTGCTTACATGATAAGCATAACATACATAAGGTCCTCAAAGGGTGTTGTTCCTACCCGTTTGGAAAATGGTACTGGGGGGTACTTTGTTATCCGGCAAAGCCTCCAAATTATTTTGACGTCGAACCTTTGACCATGAATCGAAAATTTAGGTTATAGTGTTGTTAGTTTCATAGTAAGTTGAGTAAAACTGAGTTTGCAAAAGTGTTGAGACAACCTTCAAAGACTATTGTTAATCTCATATTTTGTATGATATGATGTGTAGGATTGAAAATGAAGAGAATAGAACGTAGTTGGATGTACGAGAGGGTTGGATGCTAACAAGAAATTTAACCCGGTATTTGTGAATGGTGTGGAGGAATTCATAAAACATGCAAAGCGATTAGATTCGTTTCGGGCAAATAATGGAATGATGAAGTGTCCATGTAGTAAGTGTAAGAACACTAAATTTTCGATCGAACATGACGTGAGATTACATATAACTAAATATGGGTTTTGCGCAAACTACTATGATTGGGTGTGTCATGGTGAAGAGTTTCCCATTCCGATCAACGTTCAGCAAGAACGGAATGTGAACCCTTATCGGGACATGGTTAATGACGCGATTACGTGATAGGATTGATCACGTAAGAGAAGAATTTCTTAACCAAGAGGAGAACAAAGAGACACCAAACCCTGAAGTTGCATCGTTTTTGAAATCTTTGAAAACGCAGAGGAACCTTTATGTGATGGAAGTAGTGTCTCCCGTCGCGCAGCGGCTTCTAGGTTGCTCACTTTGAAATGTGATCACAACCTCTCTCACAAATGCGTTGACGGGGTTACGGTTTGATAGGAGATATTCTTCCGAAGAATAACTTAATGACCTCGAACTTCTATCAAACCAAAAAGTTGTTAAAGGCATTAGAGCTACCCCATGAGAAAATACACGTGTGTCCCGCGGGTGTATGTTATTTTGGGAGGAGGACGCGAATGCGGACAAGTATCGGAAGTGTGACCATGATCGATATAAACCGAAAACGAACGCAAGAGGTCAACGTGTGCCTAACAAAGTGATGACTTATTTCCGATTGGACCTGGAGACTCCAAGGTTGTACGCCACGAAACATATAGGCAAGGAAATGAGGTGGCACGCGAAAACCCCAGGACAAGCGGTATAATGGCCCACCCAAGTGACGCTTGAAGCTTGGAAGCATTTTGACCAAATGCGCCTGAGTTTGCTAATGAGCCTAGAAATGTGCGGTTAGGACTTTGCACAGACGGTTTTGCACCTTTGGTAATTTTGGGAAGAACTACTCTTGCGGCGATCATGGTTACACCATACAATCTTCCGCCTGGTTGTGCATGAAAAGACAGCTTTATATTCTTATCGGTTGCTTGTACCGGGGCGAAAAATCGAAGGAAACCTCGATGTTTATTTGCAACCATTGATTAAGGAGTTGAAGCAAATTGTGGGAAACAGGGTTGTTTACTTACGATGTATCCACAAAACGGAATTTTCATATGAAATTTGCACTAATGTGGACTATCAATGATTTTCATGCGTATGGCATGTTATCCGGTGGACTACGGTTTGGTGTGAAAGCTTGTCCCTATTGTGGTGATGGAAACAAGTCGTTACGCTCAAACATAGTGGTAAATGCACTTGGTTTGATTGTCATCGGCGATTTCTCCTGAAGACCATATTTTTCATGCCGATAAAGGTTTTTGAAGTCCAAACAAGATGAACACGCGACTCCACCCGTAGATTGAGTGGTGAGGAGGTATGGGAATTTGTACAACACCTACCAAGCATCATTGATGGCTCGAGTTCAGACTTGAAACGGCTTAAAAACTCCAAGAATGGTTGGTGGAAAAGAAGCATTTTTTGGGATCTTCCGTATTGGAAAACATTCTTTGGTTCGACATTGCCTGGATGTGATGCATATTGAGAAAAACTTCTTTGAAAAACTGATTGACACGGTTATGGACGTTAAAGGCAAAAGCGCTTGTGGTCCAAAATCGCTAAAGATTTGAAAGAGCTTTCTTTGCGCGCCTGATTGTACACTTGTTCTTGACAAGCGAAAAGAAAAGTGTTGTGTGAATGGGTCACCAAGTTGAAATTCCACGACGGTTATGCTTGGACCTGGTAGGTGCGTAGATCATGATCAATACATTCTACGTGGTTTGAAAAGCCATGATTGTCACGCTTTTATGGAACGTTTGTTGCCGCTTGCCCTTCGAGAATTGATTCCGAAAAATGAGTGGAATGCATTGACCGAGATAAGTCAATTCTTTGAGACTTGTGTCTTGCTACCCTACCCTAAAAATAGAAGACGTGATTCGTTTAGAGAATAACATTCTTGAGATTATTTGCAAGTTAGAGAAGATTTTGCCTCCAGCGTTTTTAACTCGATGGAGCATTTACCGACACACTTGCCGTATGAGGTCGAGTTGGTGGTCCCATGCAATATCGATGGATGTATCCATTCGAAAGGTTTTGAATCACTTAAAACAAAAGATTGGTAACAAAGCTTTCGTAGAGGATCAATATGCAATGCGTATTTGTTGGAAGAGATTTCAAACTTACATTTACATGTATTACGATGATCATATTGAAACAAAAGCAAAGAATCTTCTTTGTTGGTGAGACTTCGGCATCGACAATCGTTTCAGATTTACCTGAGTTATTCCGTGATCATAATGGTACAACAAGCTGGAAGTGCAAGGCGAGGTTCTTGGATAATAAAGAATATGACTTTGTGCACAAGTGCGTATTGTCTAAATCAAATCATGAAACCGTATGAACTGTAAGTACCTCATTACTACATATATACAACGCTTAACAGCTTTTTACGAACAAATATACATTAAGCCGACAAAATGATTCATTCTTAGATTGTTCGAGCAATTTATTCGTGTTCAACACCTCAATTGACCTCGATGGATATTTGGAATAAACATGAAAATGAATTTACCAAATGGTTTGCACAACAAGCATCATTGTTGAATGATGATTTGCTAAAAGCTTTGGCAAGTGGTCCTTCTCGTCAAGTCAAAACTTGGAAACGTTATTCGATTAACGGCTACAACTTTCGGACATTCAACCGGGCAACCGATATTGGTAAATCTTCATCAACAACGGAGTTTGTGTCGATTCCACGGAAGGTGCCGACTATTATGGCACTTTAAATGAAATCATTGAGTTGGTGTATTATGGAGCTTATTTCGTCTACAAAGCCGTATTGTTCAAATGTGATTGGTTTGATAATTACGAGCGGGGCATGAATGTGCATAAAGATTATAAGATAGTTGAAGTTCATCGTGGTAGGAAATATGGCGCTTATGATCCATTTGTTACGGCTTATCAAGTCGAGCAAGTCTACTATGCTCCATATCCAAGTTTGAAAAAGACAAAGATCAATGGTCGGTTGTTTTCAAAACAAAGGCAAGATCGACTATCGATGCTCCCGTCCGAGAAACCGTTTTCCAAGAACAAGTGATCAATGATGTTTCCGATTATCGATCCTCTTAACATTGTCCACCAAGATCTTGATGTCGATGTTGACTCCGATGTTGGGGATAATGACTTGGATGATGATGAGATGGCGGATTTCATTCAACAAGAAGATGGAGAGGAAGAAGAATCGGTTGATGATCTAGATCTCGATGAAGAGGAGGAAGAACTCTTCCATTCTAGTAGTGATAGTGAATAATAATGTATTAAATATTTTATTTTGTCATCATTCTTTGAATAATAATGTATTAAACATTGTAATTTATTATTAATTAGTATAAACGCCTTTTATTATAATTACATTTAGATTAGTATAAACGTCATTTTACTGTGTCAAATAGATGTCGGGTAGAGGTAGAGGTAGAGGTAGAGCGGCGGGGGTAGTTCCCCTCCCCCGCGTCTTCCTCCACACTGAACTCACGGTTTGGATGATGAGATACACCAGGATGACCGAGGAGGATTTGGGTGTCATTGTCAATGGTGACCTTGGATTGCCATTTTGGATCCCGAGGGAGATGGTAAGTTAATACATATCTTGCTTTAATTTGTTTGTATTTTTATTTATATTTTGATTAACCAAATATATTAACAACTTATTGTTTTCAATATGACGGTTTACCGACAACTATGTCAAGAAAATGGCCAAGACCGCCATAATCAGCGGCTTAACACTTTTGCCACCACGTGGCATAATGCCCGACCAGGAGCGGCGGGAAAGGTGGTGGCACGCATTTAGAATACGTCGTTCATATAAATATAACTATATATAAATATAACTATAATTATAACTATACATATAACATATATATAACTATGTTGCGTGCTCATTTCGACTTTGAGTTACGCCACGGCGCTGGTTAGTGGAAGCTTTTGAGCGGTATGCTATCAACGAGGTCCGTGATTATATGTATCGGGCTCAAACAAACCCCCGTGCTCGGCTTTGGATGACCCCGGATATTCTCCGTCAGTTCGAGGAGTGGATTGGGAGTCCCGTAAGCAATTATTCAATATTTAATTAATAATACTTGTGTTTTATATATATATGTATGTACTAACTTGTTTATCTTATGTCGGAATAGGCATTCAAGGAAACATCTGTGAAAAAGAAGATAAACCGAGCTTCTGGATCCGGTGAGGAAGGGAAGATCCCTGGGACACATGCTATGGGCAAACGCGGCGTTATCGATTTCGCTCGGGCCATGGAGGACAATAGAGAAGTGCCCCTATCAGTCGGAGATCTGGTGACTAGTTCGAAGAAGAAGAAGTCGGGCAACTTCGTCTCGAGGAAGTTTGAGAAAATCTTGGTACGTTATGTATTCTAAATATTATATATACATTATATATATATCATGTAATTATTGTTACTAACAAATTTATATCATACTTTACAGGACGTCTTCACCTCGAAGAAGGCGAAAGCCCAGAGACGCGACTGACACCCACTTCGGCGAGTCGCGTCTTTATTACTGGCTTGGTGTGGTTACGACAAGAAGGGAGAGTTTTTGGCATGGGGTCACCGCCTCCATGTACTACTGACAGAACTGCTCTTCGCTCGACACTCATCCGCCGAGACATACTCTCGGGCATACTCACCCGTCTCACCCCGGAGATGGCGAGAGAAAGATAGATTAATGCAAAACACAAAGGCGAGGTTGGAGGAGCTAGAGAGAGACAGAAAGCGTCGGGAAGACAGGACTAAGCGCGAGATGGAGGAGTGGATTACCCAGTTGGTTAGGCGGCATCCTTCCGGGGGATGCAACCCGGCACGAGGCAAAGACAGAGATGACCGATCCGATCACGGACTGGAGGAAGTGACATGGGTTTAGGTAGTACACCGGGTCCGACTGGGTGACATATTGCTTTATACATTTTATTTATTTTGGCTTATCGTATCCCTTTGACATATCGTTTTATCCCTTTGACATATCCCCTTTGACATATCCCCATTGACATATCGTTTTATTTATTTTGGTATCGTATCCCTTTTATATTGTTGTTGTTGATAGCGGTAGCAATTGTAATGCTACCGGGAAAATTATGGTCATTTTTTGCGGCGGTGGTATGGCGGGTCATTGCAAAAACGACCATAATTTTCTGATTAATTTTAACTTTTATGACGAAATATTCCGTCGCAAAGAAGTTGTTTTTGCGACGGAAAAGTGTATTTGCGACGGATATGTAAGGATCTAAAAATAAAAAAATTATTTAATAAAAAATATTTATGACGGATTATACAATTTTGCGACGGATTATACAATTTTTATGATTTATTATAAAATTTGTGCGACGGATTATAAATTTTTTGCGACGGATTATATATTTTTAAGACGGATTATACAATTGTTTGCGACGGATTTTACATTGTTTTGCGAAGAAACTATATTTTTTAAAAATAAAATACGTTATTATCCGTCGCAACATTCGTCATAAATAATTTGCGACGGATAAACCGTCGCAAAAACTCGGTTTAGCGACTAAAAATGTGACAAATAAAAACCGTCACAAATTAGGATTTGCGACGGAATAAGCCTAGTTTGCGATGATAACCTTCCGTCGCAAAAAGCCCAGTTTTTTGTAGTGAATTATACGTAGAAATTCAGATTAAATCGGTCCAGTCCTATATGAATGCCATCATATATAAATGCCCCACGTAGGTACCCTCTACCGACAATCCGGATAAGACTATCACACCCTAAGGTGTTCTCAGGCGCATTATTGGTGTTTTAATCAAGAGACCCTAAACTCGATTAAGTTCACCACGGACTAACAGATTTAAGTATATCACCACTAACTCAATCCTCACGTGCATGCCATACACCGAGTTAAGCGGTTACATCTTGATATACTTAGGTTTGCAAGCGATGTATTATTTACAAGCACAAAGCAAGTAATAAGGTGAGATAAAATATGTCATCCATTACTAAAAACAATTACACAAATTGTCTTTCGGGCACTTCACACCTAACAATCTCCCACTTGCACGAAATGACAAGCAACGATTGTTTTTAGAGCACACCTTTCTCATCTTATTCACAACACTCTCCCACTTGCTCTAAAAGCGGATAAGACATATCCATCAATTCTGCACCCTCCAAGCACTCGACTTGGTACAGCGATTAGTTAGGTTGTCGACTCGAGACGATCTTTAGGATTGAAACGTTGTCGGTCCTTCCAATCAGCGGTACTCTCTTTCAATATGCTTTTGACTTCTTGTGACCGAGAAGATCCTTCTAAGCTATCTCTTCACCGCTTTCACAATGAAGTGATATCGGCTTATCGGACTGGAATTACTCCCGGACCAAAAAGGAAATTCTAAGCACTATGAGTAAACACTTGAGCCCGAAATCAACTTAATGATCATCCTTAATCGACTACAAGTCGAATCGATTAGTCAACCATATTCAAGTTTGCACCGAATATACAAGCATATGATTCCTCGTTCTCTAAAGATACTTGAGGACGTACTAAACCGCTACTTATTGCTCAAATCCAAGATTCGATTGCAATTGACTCGTGTTAAGTCGACTTGCCCTTATCCCGAGAGACTATATCCCATTTTCTCTTTATCCGAAGATTTGGAGAATCATTCACGAGAGGTAAGGTAAGACTACTCTCGTTGAATGTTGCATCCAGTATATGCAAGATTATCTTAACCAATAAGACGGATGGGATAGCCAATGACTCATTCTCGTGAATTTGACCAAATTAAATTCTTAGAATATAGTCCACTCTCTCATCTAGAGAATCTTGGCGTGTCGGGTTTACGACTTGAGATAGCACACCCATGTTGTTTCCAACCGTTTGATGTTATCATTCATGAACACTAATACTACTACTTTACCAATATTGATATCCAGGTCTACAAAAGACTTATTAATATTTTGGTCAAGTCCACATATTTTAAAACATGTGACTTTTAAATGACCGAGAGGTTCTCTTAAATCCACAAAGGATATAAGCCATGGCAGGCTTCCTACCAATGGTTCTTTCGAATAAATTAAGATATCGTTAGTCTCGCTTAAAAGGTATTTGGGAATCACCCCTATCTTCTGCTTTGTAACGAATCCGTTATTCATTCTTAGCTAAAACCCTTATGTTCTGAATGAATTCAGACTCCGTTTCACGGCAAGAAAGTTTCAGGGAATCACCCTATTTTCTCGCTTTCTACTTGAAATCTAGCAAGATCGAGTGGTGAGAGAGTTCAAGGTCCGGTTAACTCTCTACTTGTCGTAGGTATCACCCTATACCACTCGACTTTGCGGTTGAAAGTATAAACTTTCCTATTCATTCGACTCTTTTTTTCAGCGTAGATCCAATTGCTCCCACTCGGGCTGAGACACTCGGTGGTGGTTCAAGAAGAGGTGAAACAGAATGAGTACCAAAACTCTATTCACGGGGTTAAGGATTTCAAACCAACCTCTATGATCGAGAATCCTATACAGACCCACCAAGAGCGCCATAGGTTATCATTCACCCCAAGAGATCAGTAAAGTCCATAAAACCACAATGGGTCAATGGTTAAACCATACTCCCACTGCATGGTGGATTGACATCCCGATCTAGTAGTATTTATCGGTGTAATCACCAACAACCGATGTTGGGCGTGGTCCGATTAAATCGAGATAGTAACTACCTTTGGGTAACCGTACTCAAGGTTTAAGGTTGTTACTTATAGATTCTATCGAAGGCTTGTGATGATTCAACCGTCACTTTCTGATCTCAAGAATCTTATAATCAACCTTCACTCGCCTCATTAAGATATTTCACGAACAAATACAATCGAACGTATGCGCAAAATCTCCATCCTACCTTCAAGCATTAAATGCTAAATGCCTACATTTATGGAAGTGGTGTGAACCGAATTCACTCATTATCCATAAATTCACCGGCATCTTCTAGGTAGACTTCTTGGTTTACATAATAATGTTAACCGTTATTTTGCAACCAATTATCTTAATCGAGTTTAACGAAGGTATTGTAGCACATTAATAACTATATCGAGCAAGTCTATGGTTTCTTCCTCGGTGAGAAACATTCCACTTTAGGAGGCGGGCCGAGCATCATCCCAAGACTATGCGATAGCCTATTTCTGAGCATGGAATACTCTATTCTCTCTGCTAAAATCGAGAGACTCCTCCTCGTATTCTTTTGATAAACTAAATCACGCTTTGAGTAGTTATCGACAAAATGTCACCACTCAAAAACTCCCACTAGCTTGTATCTCTCACTAGACCCCGAAGGTCATGATGAACAAGCTATGTTACCTCTTCAAATCCATTACCCTCTCCCGATTGAAAGGAAACTTAGTCATTGTTCTTTTGAGATAGTGTTCCTAGACTGGGAGATAGGAATCACCCTTAGCCAGTCGTTAGGTCTTATCTCTAGGATATATGCACTAATTAATAGATATTGAAGGGTCGTTTATCTTAATACGGAAACCATTCGCCTATAACAGTTTAAGATGTGTTACATATACCTTTTCAGCATTTCTTAGTGGTTCTGACTTTATCAAACAAAAGTCCGAGTCTCGTATTCGTACTACAAATGTCATTTTCACTTTCTATGAGGTAACAATATATCGAGTTGAAAGTGAATCCATTTGTTTCAACGAATCTGTAAACAGAAAATAAATTTTTCTGTGATATTCAAGGATAGAATCCGAAATTCATTTCCTTATATCACTCCCACTATTGTAGCTGAAATTACTGCCCGTTGTTACTCTATTAATCGTTAATGCACAGCTTCCTTGTTCTTCCAAAGAACTAAGCTACCGAGTCAAGTTACTCGATTAAGAAAGTCGCTAAGGATTCATTGGTTAGTGATCCGAAATCACTTTCCTTATCCTATACTTTCTTTATTTAATGTTTCGGTTTAGCCTCAAAACTTCAGTTAAGATGATTAACACTTATAGACATTCTTTCCCATTCTTAACTTTCCTTAAAAGGAAATAGTCTTGAACTAGCGTTCAGATGAGTAGACACTACTCGTGAACTGCGTAGGATGTCTAATGAAAGCGTTACCAGGTGAGACTAATTTTCTAAATTAGAAAATTTCTCGTGTAGACACTACACAATTAAAATTCACTAGAAGAAATTTTATCGTCCCAATCATCTTTCAAACTAACTATGGTTGTTCTCTCTTTCAACACGAGTGAAAACAAAGTGACATACTTATTTACGTCACTTAAGTCTTGAAGGCTCAAGAGAAATATCTCTTCCAAAAATTAATCGCATGTAAGATCAATAAGTACAACGTTCTAGTTACTTACCACTTTTTAACAAAGCCATTACTAGTCAATTTTACACTTTAGCGATCTAGCACCCGAGAGAGATATGTATAACGATTGTAAATAAAATTGACAGAAAAATAAATCCAAATCATACACTACTAATAAATTTTAGGAACATAAACTAAGTACTTATAGTCTATCCTACCGCTCCAAGGATTTAATCTAATGCCTCAATGCGCGCTTAGGGTAGGTCAAAGAGGTTTCGATTAATATTGAAGATCGATTGAGAATCGAACATCTCATTTGTGATCGTCAATCACCTTTCCTTTTTCAGCCAAGGTACTACCAAAAATACCTTTTATGAGTGTGACCTATCTTGTCTCGATTTTTTAGTAGACCCCGAGTGTGCCGCCTTAGGGTCGGTCGGTGGCCCGACGAGTACCCAAAATCCTATCCTTTCGGAGACCAAGCCTTGAATTTTGATAGCGGTGAAGGCCTTCCTTAGGAGGCCGGTCCCCAGCCGGCACGAGGCGTCACCATTATCTCACGTTGCTTGTGTCAACAGTAGAGGCCGTGGGGTCGGCTGTCGCCTCTCCCGCTCCCACTCAATATTTTGAAAAAGTGGTGGGTTTACTGATCACATTTTTGGACTTGATGTTACATTAAGGAACAATAAATCATAGGCCCGAATGTTGTCGGTTATGTGGGCTAGCCCACCCGACCTATTCGTTAGAACATATGTGGCCGTCGGACGGGTCAAGGCTAGGAGAGCTCCGTTGAGCCGTAGTGGCTCTTCGGATGGCTCGATGTTGCCGCACCCGTGCAAACGCCCACACGTGGAGGTGAAGTCGATTGAGCCGTAGCTACTGTTGACCACCCAACCGTGGTTAAACCACTTTCGAACTTGTTTGCCCGTGATTATCCAATCCTTAAACATCAAACATTCACGTAGACACTACGGAACAAAAACGTAATCTCGTCTTAGGTAAGGTGGAATTCACCGAGAATCCAACACCTTAACCACGAGGTTTCGGGATTTTACTCCTTATGCTTTCGCAGAGTGGGATTCACCGAGAATCCATCACCCAACCTCGACGATTGAAAAAACCCGTGTTCCTCGGTTTTTACCCTAATTAGTTTCTAATTAATATCAAACAATTAATTAAAACTAATTGTGTGTTTTATACATACCTAACTAATTCCTCGAATTAATTTCTACATGTATGCATATGGAGTGGAATTCATGATATAATGCATGTCATGGAAATTTTCCGGTTCTACTCATACAATCTACACATGTATACTAGTGCGGAAAATAAACACCGAGATGGACCGTTGGCACCCCCGTAACTAATCTATTCGAAAATAAATGAAAACCCTAATATGCAGCTGTTTAGAATCTTCGACGATCGGCATATCAAACGAACTTGGATCGGGACGAAACTTTCCAGATCTGATCTTCATTCTTCGGACTTCAAGATGGACGGTCGGATCGGAGCTTTGACTTGTCAATCTTCCTCACTGAGCCGCCCAACTTGCTGCTGAAACAGACTCTTACAGCAGCGCATCATATACTTCCCCGAGGCCGATCGGGATCAAGATGAATCCCGATCGTCCTGAAAATTTTATCTCACGTCCAAAACTCCATGATTATCGATCTGACTGGTCGGTTATTCGTTTCAACGGTCCAATACTTTCCAGAAAATCGAGGAAGTCACAGTTAGGGTTTCTGTGAATCCTGCGTTTTTTCTGTTACAGCTGCCTCTTCTCATCAACAAACGGACATCCAAACGGACTCTGATCGACGCCAAATTTTGTGGGATTGTTCTTCAACTTCAAATCTTGATTATGACCGGAGGGATCTTTGTTTTAAAGGCTCAAACAACGAAAAAAACGAAAAGACTAAACAGCTACTGTACAGATCTATTTTCTGGAAATTAAACTTGCAATAAAAATAAATTACATAATTTCCTATACTCATGTAAACGAAATTTTCATCGTTCATATGAGTTTAAAATAGATCTAACGGGTAAACAGTGCCAACCCCCAATCCATCTCTTCAACCATAACAATTTATCACTATCAATGCATAAAACAATAAATAAGATTTACCTACATGCAATTTCACTCCTTTAAGTCGTTTAATTACCATTATGACTATATAAATCGTGGAACCTTTCTCTGATACCACATGAAGGATGCAGGTTCTTAGATCTAAACGAGTTAGATCTACGCGCAGCGGATGGATCACGATTTATATATCAAAACACATAATTAAAGGACTTAAACTACTACAAGGGGTTTAAGATCATGTTACCAATAACGGAAGAGAAGCCTTGATCTTCCGATGTGTTCTCCAAACGCGGTTGGTGGACACCCTTCTTGATACACGAACCTCCTTGATATGCAACACCACTTCCAAAAACCCTAGGCAAGAAGAAACTAATTTTTCCTCTCCTTTTTCAAGTGGTGGTCGAAATTATGCCATGTCTATTTCCCTTGGAATAACTCTCCTTTTATAGGAGAGTACATCATTGGCCTCCAAGTATTAATTAATTAAATAAATAATTAATTAAACAAAATAAAAGATATTTTCCTTAATGACTAATTGTGACATGTATTGACCAATAGAAATCAAATAACAAGTCATCCAACCAATCATATAACAAGAATATCTTTTATTTTCCACATCACAAAAATTAATTCTTGTGATAATTCAAGGAGAAATGGCGCCACCTAACTAGGGTTTTAGCCCACATAAAATGTCTTTTATGTGTATTATATTATTTAGCCCAACTAAATAATATCCATGCATATCAATTAATTAGCCCAGCCAATTAATTATCGCTGAGGCCCAAATAACAAGAATATCATTCCGAATTACGAAGCCACATCGGGGACCATGGACCTATAACCAAGTAGCTCCAATAATTAATTATTCATCGAATGAATAAGTACATTAATTATTAATTCCGGGATTACGCCACCATAAACCCAAAAACCGAACTCTACCGATTATAGATGTATACTTATACTCAACCCATGAGTGAATAAGCGTCCATTGATATAATCACTACATACGGATTAACCTCCATAGATTGTCCATTCTCGAGTGGGAAGTCTCTGTGAACCCGACTCGAATATCTTATCCTTATTTACCATCAACCCCTCGATGATCAATTAGTACACATATCCGACTAGTAGCTAATTAGTCAAATGTGAACTCCGGGATCGATCACTTTCTTAGGGCTAACAAATAAGGGATCTGTCTCTCTACTTCCCGCAGGAAGGAATGGATTCCATGTCTGCGTGAAAATCGAAACTACTCACTCATCCTGAGATAGTGCCAATGAGAAGTGGCTTGGAACACATATTTAAGTGAACTGTAACTAACACATCAAACACTACCCGGGACAAGCAAAGACTCGTGATCACCTCGGGATTAAGGTTGATCCATATATGATCATCTAATGATTTAATAAGATTCCTCGATTACGGAATTATACCGAGAAATTCAGATTAAATCGGTCCAGTCCTATATGAATGCCATCATATATAAATGCCCCACGTATGTACCCTCTACCGACAATCCGGATAAGACTATCACACCCTAAGGTGTTCTGGGCGCATTATTGGTGTTTTAATCAAGAACTCTGATTAAGTTCACCACGGACTAACAGTTTAAGTATATCACCACTAACTCAATCCTCACGTGCATGCCATACACTGAGTTAAGCGGTTACATACTGATATACTTAGGGTTTGCAGCAGTGTATTATTTACAAGCACAAAGCAAGTAATAAGGTGAGATAAAATCTGTCATCCATTACTAAAAACAATTACACAAATTGTCTTTCGGGCACTACACCTAACAAAGATAAGCCAATCACTTATCAAAGACAACCGGAGAGTAAAAGAGTAAAAACATGCCACTAAACCCAACCTTATCAAGTAAACGGGATGTGTGTGTGTGAATAGCTTCTTCTACATTTACCACGGTTCACCGGTTTGGATTATGGACGCTTGGTTATTGCGACTACACCATAGGCTCATACTTCATAAGCATCTCTACTAATCGGGCCGGGCCAACCGAGGCTAAGCAAGGTCGAGTAGGACTTGCATAGTTGTAATGCTAGGCTAGGGATGGGGCTAACCTAAGGGAATCAAAGAATAATAAAGAAGAGAAAAGTACAAGCAAGCGAGCTTAATCACGGGTGTCTCAAAACATAAAATCATACAAAACGAAGCCCTCCTCTTCATTGGCTCAAAACAACTATAGAAACATGATTTATAAAGTAAGGTGCCATATGATACTATGTCTCAAGCACCACTAGGCATAAATGAAGTGTGATCATGCTTCTACACTAAAGGACTCATCCCCAACACCAACTTCATCTAACAAGTCAATACAAGAGCCCCACACTTGGTTTTCTTTTGCTCAACCTTTTATTCACTTTGATACTTTATTCTTGTGCTTTTTGAACTTTTGATTGACTTTGATATTTTCTTTTCTTTTCTTTTTTTCTTTTTTTTTTTGAATCACTTTGAATTTGAATTTGACTAGAAACTTGTACCAACGGCGCACAAGTTTGGTCAACTTGTACACTATCGGGGTTAGCCCGTGGCTATTAGTGTAATCCACTAATAGGTTGCACCCAATTACTTAGGGGCAAGTTGCACCATGCGTAGTGGCCTTGAATACTTATGTAACAAAGATAAGCTAGGCTAGAAACAAGTAGGATCTCATGACATGTTGTTGAGTATGAAGTGAACCCTAGAGTTTGAGTCGTGTTCATAAAGATAACTTAATAGTAATAAAGCGTTTGCCTTTCGTTATAAAGCATAATTGTTCGATAGCTTTTACCTTTAACTAATTACTTTTGTAGTTACCCCTTTGCATATTTGTGTATTTGCTTTTTAGGAGAAGATGTACAGGTTGAACCGGATGATGATGACTTTGGTGATGACGTTTGATGATGTTGTGCCATGATTAATTTGTATACTTTTGTAACTATGTTGTACTGTTAAATATCAAGACATGTACTTCTTTTCTAAGACTTGTAGTAGTATAAGATGCTTTCTTTGTAAGATACGTTTGTTCCTGTTTGTAAGAGTTTCGTACAATGTAAGATATTTGTTGTTGTAAGCTTTCTTTTTCTACCCTTTAAAGTCGGATGGCATTGTAATCTAGTAGCATTTATGGTTTGAACCGAGTCTTCTTGACTTTCATTTTGCTTAACTCGATACGACGACGTAGAGGCTTACGTATAAAGTTGAATTTATTTAATGTTATATGTGCCCAACGTTCTTTTGCGGATAAAGACTTAGTATCCGAGAACGGGGCGTTACATCGAAAATCATGTCTGTCAAGCCTCTGACACATTTTTAGGTTGTGTGGAATTTTATTTTCGTAAATCAGGTTATTTCGGATAATATGGAAATCATGTTTGTCAAGCCTTTGGTGTTTTTTTAGGTTGTGTGGAATTTTTCTTTTGTAAATCAGATCATCCGTAGAATGTTTCTGCGGTAATATTTATTTCCGTAGAAAATTCCTTCGGAAAACACCCTCCCCGCGGAAATTCAAACTCATATTTTTTGTGCCGGGCGAGAGTTCTTTTCAGTAGAAATTTTTTATGGGAAAAATACGTTTCCATAGAAAGTTTAATTTGTGGGAAGGATGCCCACCCCGGAGAAAATGTTCAATTGAATTTGTAGGGGGAGTTGTTTTATCGTATAACGTTTTATGGGATTTTTGCTTTTCCAGATAAAATTTGTGTGGAATGAAAGCTCGCCCCAAAAAAAACATTGTGAATGAAGAGTAATTATACATCTGATATCTACCACTTTTTTAATTTTCAAAATGGTCGCAACAACTCAATTGAGCACTTCTTAAAACATGGATCTTGCCGTGGATGCTGCCTTCCACTCTCACATTCTCTCACCTTTTGTGTTAAATGGATTTGGCCGTGGATGTTTCCTTCCACTCACCTTTTGTGTAGTCTCATTAACGAGCCGAGCCGAATCAAGTATCACTTGTTCAATCTCTGTTCATTTAAGTCACGAGTTTGTTTATACTCGGACGTTTAATAAACGAACATAAAAATATGTTCAAGCTTGTTCATTAAGGTAACAAGCTTGTTCGCGAACTTTTGCTTAATAAACGAACATAAAATTATGTTCAAACTCAACTCATTTATAAAGAAATTTTGTTCGAACTCGTATTCAAGTTTGGCATGCTACATGTATTCTTGTCTCTCAATTCAAGTTTGGCTTGTTAACGTATAAAAAATTGGGTCCAAATGAATAAATAACAAAATACAAAGCAATGTTCAAACATTATAGTAATATGATAAGAAAATTATGACAACTCTATCAATATTTTATAAAATTAATCTAGTCTATATATTAGATTAATAGATGTCTTTATCATCTTATGAGTTAAAGTTCAATTGTACATTGAGTTATCTATATAAGCAGGTTTGCGAACATAATCGAACGTTCACGAGTAAGTTCGTGTTCGTTCACTTAAGGTCCTTCCTTTGCCAACGTTGTAGAATGAGCCATAGCATTAAAAATGTGTATCCAATGAAAAAAATTAAGTATGAGTTGCGCAAATCACCCTCATCTTTTTCGGTCAAGTTAGGGACTTGACACTCATCTTCGATTAGATAAATTTGTCACCTATGTTGTATCACGTTTTGTAAAAATCGCCATTTTTCAAAGAGTTATTTGCACAAATCATCACATCTTTCGGTCAAGTTAGGGATCTGTTACCCATCTTTCGATTTGTCAATTTGTCACTTGTGTTGTGTCATTTTTGCGAAATTCACCCTTTTTCAAATTTACCGCTAACTTTAACGGGAAACGCACTTTTGTGCCTCACCCTCCTCCAAATCGATCACGTTGCCAATTGACAAGCATTTTTACGTTCTTCTTTTTAATCAGCTTTTGAACTCTTTTAATTCCTATCCTTAATGCACTTGATGCAACCATTATATATTTAATTTCACCTAAACAAAGCAATACTTACCATACACATTAGAGATCAAATTCAAACTCGGGTTCCATCTTTGAAAGCAATTTAAAATTATAAAAATATACTTCAAATTCTATAGGTATCTGAGAGGAAATAATAACTAATGTATACAACATATATAAACATAAAGTATGTTCCGCTGGCTCTGTTGTGCATCATGCGCTGCAAGTAGGCCCCATGTAGTTCCAATATTTAAGGTTTGTTCTGTTGGCTGTGTTCAACATCATTCTAATCCCCGGCCATCACGTGGAGGTTGTTGAAGATTAAAAACATATTAGGATTTTTTTTGGTCCCTATCAAATAATCGATATTATGATACTGTAATTATTCTTATTGTATCTAGAACCTCTTCATATAGGTGTTAAGAACCATTTACTGTGAACAATATTCATCAATGAAAACATCTTCTATTTGATCACCACCGGAATTCTTCGGTTCTCTGTTGTTGTTGTTGTTGCTTGATCTGATTCTTGTTTGATGGGAGCTCCTCTCGGGTTCTTCCGAGTTCAGATCAATCATCATCATCAACCGGCAATCAACTTCACTTTTCATAGCTGGCTCATTATTTGAGCAATTAACTTCATTATTATTAATATTAATCTCTAGCCCATTATTTGAGTTATCAACTTCACCGGACCTGATGATGATGGGCTAGCTCATTTGTGATCAAGGTATTAATATAGCACGTATTGGATGTCTTCTATCTTTTAGAAGATAGGGATAGATCTCGCTCATCGAAGTGTATAGACACTTGGACCGCGTGGGCGCGTATTTGAGAATGCGTGACGTTAGATCGACCCACTTACATTAAGTGTCACACTATGTGGCGGTTGTGTAATTATCCTTTTGACCGAGTCTTCATGGCATCACGGTGTGGATTGTCATGCTTTGACACTATTGAGATTTCTCCTAACCACGGGGCGATCTTGCGGTAGTGATTGGGTGTGATATTGAAGCATGCGGAGTATACATGATTGGTCATCCGGGAATCGCGTATCCTATGATTGGGATCGAATATCCGAAATGTTCTTCTTACAAGGAATGTCTAGCTCTCGAGAATCTTTGCAAAGTGGGAGTAAATATGTTATTCCGAGAGAGCATGATATCCAGATTATAAGATACGATCGTTAATGTATTGACACTCGAGATACGATCGTATGGATATTATTACAGCGATAGGATTGTATGTTACACGGTAACTACTTCACCTGAAAGGTAGTAGTCATTGCTTTTGACTCTTCCGATGATTGGGGGTCACGGTGTTGCTAGACGCTATCCCGTGATCGTTATGCATGAAGGGCATTTTAGTAAATTGCACTTTGTGTCTACGGCCAACATATTCGGAAGCCTATCGGGTCACACACATATGAACATCGAGTCGGATTAAAATGCGGTCATAGTTGATAACCAAATAATGAAAGTTTATCTCTAGACTATAAAGGTTATAGTGGTAAATAAATATTGTGGTATTTATTTATTATGAATAAATAAAATACAAGATATTAATTATATATACAAATTATATTAATTAAAGAATATTCCGGAAGTCAATTAATTGACTAATGGGGCGCCAATTTTAAGTGTATGAGATACACTTGGATTTTGCACTTTAATTAATAAGATTATCATAATATTAATATAAGATATTAATTGATTTTGGAAAAATAGATTTATGAGAATAAGATAAATATATTCAATATAAGATATTGGCAAAATTAATTATCATTAAAGAGATAAATCAATCTAGAAGATTTTCCTTATTTTATTAGGAAAATGTTTTCTTCTCTTCCACACTATAAAAACCACTTATCACTATAAATAAGAGGTGGGTGTCAAGCTCTTTTGTACATCACAATTGCAAGAGCTTATAGTTCTTGTGTAAAATAGAGAGCAACCTATAGTGAGTTTGTGAGAGAGAAAAAGGCCGGTCTAGCAACCGGAGTTTTCCAATAGCAATCCAATGAGGATTCCGGCAAGGGGTTCGTGTGGATTAGCGATAGAGGCCGGACGCGTGGACGGCTTGCGCACTGAACTACTCTCCGTTGATTTGGTCAAAGCGATGATCTTATTGATCATCTAAGTTATAACCGTCAAACTACTTAACGTGTTTATTGCATTAAAAGAAGAACGATCTAGTAAAAGGAAATCAAATTTTAAATTCCGTTATGTTAAACTAGTGATTTCTAAACATGTATCATAATCGAAAATGCAATAAAAATACATGAAAACATTGTGGAGATAATATGTGATTGAAAATCGCTTCTATTATATTATTTTTAATCAAAGAGAAAGACAAATTGTATATTTAACATAATTCGGACTTCAAATGAGTAATGTTATCAAACACACTACCAGCTTCAACACTTAAATGATTCAGCCATTTAACGTATTCGGACTTGATTTGGACTTGGACTTGGACTTCAGACTTCAGATTTAACAAACAGCCCCAGACTAAAACCTAATAACTTGGCCATCCAAGCTATAGCACCATATAAGATTTAAAACACAACATATTTTACTTAAGAGCACGTTCAATATAAAAATATTCTAGACAATCTAATGATACATACAATTTTATTTTTGTAAGTATAGATAGTATTTGTTGCACGTGGTGATACATTTATTAAACGTTTATTTTAAGTAATATGAGATATTCTTAATTATTTATTGTTCTTTTTTTATATGTATTTTCGTAAATATGCAATATCTTCTTGTAATGTCATTTTCTTCATTTGTTCCAACTCTTTTTCAAAGTCTATAAACTGAATAATTAATTAAATTAACAAATGAAACGTTATAATAAATGTACTAGTTTTAATTATTTTAATGAAACAAAAGCAGGTCATTGACAAAATGGGACAATAGGAAACATGATGTGATCCAGTTCATGCTCGGAGGATACATCATTCGTGCTATTTATGAATATTATTTAATTAATTAGGAGTTGGTTTTATTTTATATTGGATTTTTAGCACTTTATTTATTTATTCTTTTTTTCGCCAATAGGAACATTTCGTTTCTGGCCAATAGGAGATAGGCGCATTTTTAAGTGGGAATTTCTCCCACATTGCTTAGATGTTTCTTTTTCTTTTGATTGTAAGCCTATATAAGGCAAACACTAGCTATTCATTCGGAGACAATTATTATATGAAAAATCGCTTTATTGAGGTTTACTCAACCAAGTCGTGAGACTTGAATATCACTTAAGTAGTGAGAACTTTCTTCGTCGTAGAAGGTTCACCCTTTGAGGATTTACCAAAGATTGTGAGCATTTGTTGGGCGTTCTCCGCCTACGATTTAGTTGGATTACTAGGTCTCAGGATCATTGGCTCGCCATTGTTCCCCTTAGTTACTTCCTGGCAAAACATCGATCTGGTTCCAACCGGAATCACATCAGTTAGTATCGGAGCTCAAAGAACTTCGTGAGCAAATATCCCTTTTATTATTGTTTTCCTTTATTCCGTATAATTCAAAAAAAAAAAAAAAAAAAAAAAAAAAAAAAAAAAAAATGTTCTTATTTGTTCTTGTTTGGTCGATCAAGATCATCATCATAAAACAAAAAAAAACTTTTCCAGCCTTCTTTCTTGCTCGCTCCTTGCACCTTTATATGAAATAAAATTTCTCCTTTCTTTTAATTTTTTGCGTAACTGCTTGTGATTGAATTTGCTGCGACTTTTGCCCTATAATATCCTATTTGACTTTGATCCAACTTTTCCATAGTTTTTATTTCGATTGGATAAAAAAAAAAAAAAAAAAAAAATCAGCCCTAGTTGTTCTTGCTTGCGTATCAACGTTGAAAAAAAAAAATTTTGCTCCTGTTTTCTTTCCGTCCAGCAATTCCTTCAAACCTCAATTTTGATCTCCGGTATGCCTGAACGAAAGTATTGATATCCTGTTGATATTCATAATTTGCAGCCGGCCCTAGCTTTGTTAAGTAAAAAAAAGAAATAAAAAAAAAAAATCCCAGAAAATCTGCCTTCAACTTTGACCCATCATTATCAATTTGCTTTGTTCCTGATTGGTTAAAAAAAAAAAAAAAAAAAAACGAGAGCAGTTAACCTTATTTTATTTTTTATTTTTTTTGGACGAAAATATCATACCCAGGTGTGAAAATTTTCACACCCGTGAAATATTACAGTCACCTAATTTCATTACTTTTTCCGTGTCTTTTACTTCTCACCTTTCATACTCTCATTAGCAACCCTTCACACATCATCCCACTCATTTCTATACCTTTTCTTGGTCTGAACACCTAGTGTCCCTTCTAGAGAGTCGGTTTTGATTGCTATTTACTTTTGCTCGCTCTTCTGGTTAATTTGACAAGGGTACCTTGTACGACTTAGAAAGAGGGGAGTGTAAACACGGGAGTTGTGAGGTAATTATGGGGCTGCCATCATTTAGTGGTGCACTGATGGTGATGCATATTTTTACTTGGGAAGTCGAGTTAGAGCACTATTTTGCACGCTATAACTATTGAGATGCGGATAAGTGCTATTTTTGCACCACTTCATTCACGTGGAAGGCTTCGATGGTGATGGGATGAATTAAAATTTTTGAGTCATATACATAAAGTACCAAAGATTAGTACGTGGAATGCTATGAAAAGAGAATTGCAACAAAGAATTTGTGCCCCTTGTTACTTGGCTGTAGAGTGATGCTTCAAAAGGAGGATCATGCGAGGATAGAGGAAGAAAGACTCCGGATACTAGGGATACTCGCTAAGTGGAAGAAGCAATCTGAGCAGAGTAAGCAAGAAGAAAAGAACGATTTAAGAAGAAAAGTGAACTGCTTTGGGTGAATCTCGACTTAAAATGTAAAGAATTGAACGATGCCATGAGAACACGCCATGAGGAAACTATTGCAACCGTTGAGGTGGAGAAAACTCTTGATGAGAGGTCGCTTGTCCTATTGTGGATGAGGTTATTAACAAGGTGGAGGCATTGGTTGATGTGCATCAAAGTTGAGAGTGTTGAGGCATCCGAGTTTATAGTTGATGTTGATGATGCTTCCGTGGTTGAGATGGTCATTGCGGATGCGGTGCCACAGTGGCCACCGTTGAACCACCATTGTATTGTGTTACCCAAAGATTTTCTTTGCGGTACATGCTTCTTTTGTTGGAGGCGTTGACAATGTTGCCAAGTCGGGTGGTCGCGCTTGCGCACTTAAAAGATATACGCCGCAACACATATTTATCATGATCCATTTTGGTGCATTGTCATCCTTTCGATTTTGTGGTTGCCGATTATTATGTTGGTCCCTTCGTTTGTACAAGAGGTTTGGTTACTCAAGTGTTCACCTTTATACTTTTCTTGGATGTACTTCACTATGAGGCCTACTCACATATGTTCACCCACGCTACTATTCGATCCAGGTGGATTCGAGGGCGAATCCTTTCGAACCGGGAGGAATGATGTGATCCATTCATGCTCGGAGGATACATCATTCGTGCTATTTATGAATATTATTTAATTAATTAGAGTTGGTTTTATTTTATATTGGATTTTTAGCACTTTATTTATTTATTCTTTTTCGCCAATAGAACATTTCGCTTTAAGCCAATAGGAGATAGGCGCATTTTTAAGTGGGAATTTCTCCCACATTGCTTAGATGTTTCTTTTTCTTTTGATTGTAAGCCTATATAAGGCAAACACTAGCTATTCATTCGGAGACAATTATTATATGAAAAATCAGTTTATTGAGGTTTACTCAACCAAGTCGTGAGACTTGAATATCACTTGCAAGTGAGAACTTTCTTCGTCGTAGAAGGTTCACCCTTTGAGGATAGGTTCACCCTTTGAGGATTTACCAAATTGTGAGCATTTGTTGGGCGTTCTCGCCTACGATTTAGTTGGATTACTAGGTCTAGGATCATTGGCTCGCCATTGTTCCCCTTAGTTACTTCTCGGCAAAACATCAGATCTGGTTCCAACCGGAATCACATCAGTTGGTATCGGAGCTCAGCAACTTCGGTGAGCAAATATCCCTTTTATTATTGTTTTCCTTTATTCCGTATAATTCAAAAAAAAAAAAAAAAAAAAAAAAAAAAAAAAAATCTCTGTTCTTATTTGTTCTTGTTTGGTCGATCAGCATCATCATCATAAAACAAAAAAAAAACTTTTCCAGCCTTCTTTCTTGCTCGTTCCTTGCACCTTTATATGAAATAAAATTTCTCCTTTCTTTTAATTTTTATGTAACTCCGCTTGTGACTGAATTTGCTACGACTTTTGCCCTATAATATCCTATTTGACTTTGATCCAACTTTTCCATAGTTTTTATTTCTGATTGGATAAAAAAAAAAAAAAAAAAATCAGCCCTAGTTGTTCTTGCTTGCGTATCAACGTTGAAAAAAAAAAAAATTTGCTCCTGTTTTCTTTCCGTCCAGCAATTCCTTCAAACCTCAATTTGATCTCCGGTATGCCTGAACGAAAGTATTGATATCCTGTTGATATTCATAATTTGCAGCCGGCCCTAGCTTTGTTAAGTAAAAAAAAAAAATCCCAGAAAATCTGCCTTCAACTTTGACCCATCATTATCAATTTGCTTTGTTCCTGGTTGGTTAAAAAAAAAAACGAGAGCAGTTAACCTTATTTTATTTTATTTTTTTTTTTTTTGGATGAAAATATCATACCCAGGTGTGAAAATTTTCACACCCGTGAAATATTACAGTCACCTAATTTCATTACTTTTTCCGTGTCTTTTACTTCTCACCTTTCATATATACTCTCATTAGCAACCCTTCACACATGGGAAATTGATGAAGGTGACAACCTCCTGAACTGATGACAATCCTGTAAAAGTTTCTTTCCTGTCCAAATCATGTCCAAATCACGTGGTAAGCCAATTTTTCGATGCTAATCACTCTTTTCATATGGAAAATTGAGCTGAAATTATTGTGTGGCTTGAATTTGTTTATTTCTTTATTTTTTTTAATTAATTCAGATTCAATCTATGAGGTTGGTGATAAAAAAAAAAAGGAAATAAAATATATCGATTTGTTTTAGTAACTAATGCATGACATTACATGGCCCTAATTCAAAAATCAGGTTTTGTGTGTCATAACTCATATATAGTTGTATCTATGGTTATACCAATTGAGTTCTCATATATGATGCATTCAATTTACTATTTAAAAGGGTGTCAAAACGGTTACGTCATGTCAATCCACTTTATACAACACTTGTACCTTAAAGCGTGTAAATTCCTATCATTAATGCACTTGATGCAACCATTATATATTGAATTTCACCTAAACAAAAGCAATACTTACCATACACATTAGAGATCAAATTCAAACTCGGGTTCCATCAATACAAGCTCGGGTTCCATCTTTTGAAGCAATTTAAAGGCTAGAAGTATTATTGGATCTCAAAATGGATATATATGATTTGCGGGTCAGTATGTTCTCCATCTAAATACGATATTTCTCTTTAACTTACTTGATGTTATGAATATACGTATGAAATTTGCAGAAACTGTTATGATTTTTTTAACACAAGCCATAGAAGAGACGAGCGATAAATATTTTCAAAGATATGAAAAAATATAAAAATATATATACTTCAAATTCTATAGGTATCTGGGAGGAAATAATAACTAATATATACAACCTATAAACATAAAGTATGTTCCGCTGGCTCTGTTGTGCATCATGCGCCGCAAGTAGGCCCCATGTAGTTCCAAAATTTAAGGTTTGTTCTGTTGGCTGTGTTCAACATCATTCTAATCCCCATCACGTGGAGGTTGTTGAAGATTAAAAACATATTAGGATTTTTTTTTGGTCCCTATCAAATAATCGATATTATGATACTGTAATTATTCTTATTGTATCTAGAACCTCTTCATATAGGTGTTAAGAACCATTTACTGTGAACAATATTCATCAATGAAAACATCTTCTATTTGATCACCACCAGAATTCTTCGGTTCTCTGTTGTTGTTGTTGTTGCTTGATCTGATTCTGGTTTGATGGGAGCTCCTCTCGGGTTCTTCCGGGTTCAGATCAATCATCATCATCAACCGGCAATCAACTTCACTTTTCATAGCTGGCTCATTATTTGAGCAATTAACTTCATTATTATTATTTGAGTTATCAACTTCACCGGACCTGATGATGATGGGCTAGCTCATTTGTGATCAAGGTATTAATATAGCTTTCTAATGGAGTTAACTCTCTGCAGGCCGGGCACCCCTTTCGTAATGCTTTTTGCAGCCTTCTTTTCGTGCCATTCCATAGATTTTTTATCGAGTTTTGACTCCTTCCAGGAAATCTTCTCGCCAGCTCGGCCCATCTGCTTCCCACTTCCTTGTGGTCTTCTATTATTTAAAAGGGCGTCAAAACGGTTACCACTGGATGATGGATGTGATGTACATTATGATGATGGTACAGATGAGGGCAAGGTGATCGTTGATAACGAATCGTTGAGTGATAACCTGCAATACAAAATGTAATTGATAAAAATAATTAACTCGAAGCCTAGGTAGTACTCATTTCTTGATTATACTATGTTAAATTATTGTCTTTCTTGAGAACTTAAGCCGTTACGTTAGCTATGCTTATACCATGTTAAATTACTGTCATTTTTTAGAACTTAAACCATTACGTTAAGCTATGCAATTTATGCATTTAAACTCAGTTCACTTTCACATTAATAGTCAACCATCATTTTCCAGGTTCCATCTTTGGAAGCAATTTAAAGGCTAGATACAAGTAATTATTGGATCTCAAAATTGATATGATTTGTTGGTCAGTATGTTCTCCATCTAAATACAATACATCTCTTTAACTTACTTGATGTTATGAATATATGTATGAAATTTGCAACAACTCCAATGAGTTTTTTTAACACAAGCCATAAAAGAGACGAAATGCAAATGTTCTAAAAATCGCTAGGCGAAGTCGATGTGCCTGCGCTTGGGGCGCCTAGGCGGTGCCTAGACGGTTTTAGGGTTTTAAGGGTTTTAGGGTTTTAAACGGTGCCATCAAAACGCTATTGTGGAAAATTGATACACTACATCATCATTATTGCCCAGCAGTATCAACTATCATGGTATGAGTGTTCTATATGCCTCTTTCTTGTCTAAACACTTGGGAAAACTTGGATGTTCGCCCGATGGAACCCTAATTGCCTAGTGGTCGCCAGAGCGCCAGTCACCCAGAGGGCCTAGAAGGGCCCAGAGCGCCAGAACATGAAAATCGCCGTCGAGACGCCCGGGCTCCGTTTGGTTTCGGACTGACTGGATCCTTTTGGATCCAAGAAAGAGAAAGAATTATAAAATATAGTGAAGTAATGATGATAAAGTTGAAAAGTTGTATTGAAATTTGTGTAGTTAAAGTAATGATTGTTGATTTGAAATATTATATTGAAAAAGTAATGGTTAAATAATGTAATGAGTGTATAAAGTGATGGATTAATATTATTTTATTTGTTGATGTTGATTGATTGATGAAAGAATTTATAATAAAATAATAGAATTAATAAAATAATAATAAATAAGTTAGTGGGGTGAATAAAATATTGGTTTGGGATCCAAATGGATCAACCTAGTCCCAAACCAAACAAGGGCCCAGGTTGCTTTAGGGCTGGCGTCATACTTGAGCTTTGCAGCGGCGCTAAGCGATCGCTTTTTGCGATTTTTAGAACACTGACGAGCGGTAAATATATTTTCAAAGATGAAAAAATATAAAAATGTACTTCCAATTTTATAGGTTTTTGAGAGGAAATAATACTTGATACAACATACAATGAAAAATACCTATCCAGATCCGTACAATATGATATGCCATGATCGATGATCGTTTTGCAATTGAATATAGTATGTGCAAACTCGGTATATAGCAAGAATCTACTCTGGTAATCATCTTCAATTTGTTTACATATATTTGTTCTCCTTCAGTTACATAATCTGCAAAAGCAAGCACAAAAAATGACGTAAGCCAAAACATCTAAGTTTGTATCTAGAAATTGGATGACGGAAACAAACCTTTAACCTTCGGTAAGATAGAATAAACGGCGAGAGCTTTCTAAATTAGCCAAATTTAAATTGTATCAAAATATTCAATGTCTAGAACTTTTACGTTCTAGCAAGTCTCCTCCCTTTCTAGCATTCCTCCTATAATTAACAATGAAGAATGATACATACATACCTTTCTAGGTAATTAAATTTCTCACATGGAAATGAACACGAGAAAGTTCTCCACATAATCTAGAATAGCACATTTGCGTAGGATAACATATAGAAACAAATTAGCAAACGGTTGAAGAATCTATCATCCACATATAGTTATTACGTAAACTTGAAAAGTAATTTTATTCAATGCGAATAGAGAATCTGTCAAAAAATTTCAAAGTGAACAATGAATGTAGCCAATTGAAGAGAGCTGTAGCCAAAGATTTTGGGATATAAATTTCAAAATTTTAAAAAAAAAATACATGCAACTCACTGAAGTATAAAAAATTAAAAAATTAAAAAATTATCACCCCGGTGCCGGAGATCTGAAGTTTTCACCCCGGTACCGGAGAAAGATTAAAAAATTGTCTCCGACGCCGGAGATCTGAAGTTTTCAGTTTTCACTCCGGTGGCAGAACCGCCGTGCTGGAGAAGGGAATTTTTCACCACGGGTGCCAGAGAATCGAATTTTTTCATCCTCGGTGCCGGAGAATCGAATTTATCACACCGATTATCCGGCATGCAAAAAAAAAAAAAAACTGATATGAAATCAGGACAAGGAAGCCAAAGCTAGGCATCCAAAAAAAAAAAACAGCTGTTTTAACTCACCTGGAAGCTATATATATTAATGTTGCGAGCAAACAACATCACTTCATTTGCAGCGAGGAAGAACCACCTGCTCTGCTGCAAGTTAGTCCGTAAGTGCTGAGCCTATGAGTGCTTTTTAGAGAGAAGCGGCTGAGCTACTGATGTGATTCCCATCGAGAAGAAACTTGTCAAATTTATTTGGAGTCTTTTATTTATTTTTAGTTATCTTTTATTATCCCACATTGGTTAGATAGTATTTTATTTTTGTTATTAATTTTAATTATGGTTATTTTGTCCCACATTGCTAACTTAAGAATTTGTCATGAGTCAGAAATTTATATAAAGCGTTAAGAGTCTTTTGTTTAAACACAATTATTTAGAATTATATAAAATTTCTTCTTTGCATTAGCAAGAAAAATTGCGTTTTTAAGTTTACGTATAAACTTAATCTTGAACATCAAATTCAAGAATTGGCAATTCTTGAACGTTCACAAATCAAGGTTTCTTGGGCGTGTCGCCAAGGGGTTTTGATCAATTCCAAGGTTTTCAAGAACGAGGTTTCTTGAGGGTTGAGGAGCCAAAATCGTGATAATTCTAGATCGTTTCAACGTGTACGTGAAATTTAGGTTTCCCGTATCAGTTGGTATCAGAGATAAGGGTTGAATTATCACGTCAGCCGCACCGCCGCGTGTTGCTGCTAGCCCTAGGATCATCTCTTCTCTTTGAAGCCGGCGATCTCACGGCAGCTACTGTGACCTAATTGGGAATGAGCTATATGCCTATCATATATATACACTCGAAATTTATGAATATACTTCTTTAGAAAAAATTACGAATATACACGTGGCTTCCATGCACACTCGAAATTTATCAACATTCTTTTTTTAAAGAAAATTATAAATATACACGTGGCTTCCATGCACTCTACATTGATCCATCATCATACACGTACATGCTAATAAGGCGGTAATCAATGAGGTTGTTAACCTGGGGGTTTCGGGTTTGAGCAGGGACGGATCCATCTAAGAAAGGGGGGGTGCATAGCCCCCACTGAGATCCAAAAATCGACATGTTTTTATAGGTAAAAAATGTAAAAACACTATTGATGCCCCCACTTGCCTTTCAAATTTGTTCCGGTGTCCACACTGAGATTTTTTTCTGGGTCCGTCACTGGGTTTGAGTCTCAGTGGAGACAAAAGCGTGTATTTCGTTCGTATCTGTCAAAAAAACAATATAGACACGTACAAATATTACTTACACCGGATTTTATGTGACGCATCCGGATTTTATGTGACGCAATTACATTTTAAATGCAGTATTTAGTGTGTTTTTCAAGCATCTACGCTTATTTATTAGGAAGTACGTAAGAATAAAAACAACATTTACAATTATCAAAATAATTTGTTTCATTTTATGTGACGCAGTTATATTTTAAATGCAATGTTTATTGTGTTTTTCAAGCATCTACCATTATTTATTAGTGAGTGAGAATAAAAACAATATTGTATTAATCATAGACTAGAGGTTCTTTTTAGTTATTTTGGCATTTAAATTAAAGTATTAAATTGCCACCTTAATATGTGTGTTTTTGCCAACTGCATCAAATATTTTGGAACGGATGGAGTATTTATTTTTGGTGTGGGCATATAGGTTAAAAAATTGATTAATGTGTCTGAAATATAGTATAATATGATTAGATTGTTTTTTTTTTAATCTTTTGAATATATTTGCAAGTATTAATAAACTATATTGGAAATGTAAATATGTGGTGATAGTAATACAATTGGAGCTCCCAAATGACATTTTGTGCATTGAAAATATATTTTTTATTATTTGAATTGTAAGTTTTTTTTTACGGATACGAAAGAAAAACACGCACCCATTGGGACCCGAACACGGAACATTCCTCAGCATTTCAAGTCTTACACTTTTGAAGTGTAAGACTTTGTTTAAATCTTGTAATTAATACGAGGTATAAGTGGAAAAAATAATAAAAATAATGTATTGGTAATGTAAAATAATGATATATAAGGGAACAAAATAAATTTTCAAAAATAATTGAAGAAAACGGAGGGAGTAATTAATATGTCCTACGTTATCAATCTAACATTTTCCTTAGGTCGTGCAGAATTTAACTTTTGTAAATCAAGTTATCCGCGAAATGTTTCTATGGCAATATTTATTTACGTAGAAAAATCCTACGGGAAAACCCCTCGGTAGAAATTCAAACTCATATCTTTAGTGCGGAGCACGAGTTCATTCTGTAGAAATTTTGCACGGGAAAAATACTTTTTCGCAGAAAGATTGTGGGAGATGGATGCCCACCCGGAGAAAATGTTCGATTTGAATTTGTAGGGGGGCAGTTTTTTTCTCATATAAAGTTTCAATGGGATTTTTGCTTTTCGAATAAAATTTGTGTGGAATGAGGCTCATCCCAAGAAATTGTGGGAGTGAAGAGTTATTATATGTCTGATATCCATATTCGTAATAATAATAATAATGAATGTAGTATGGGAACGGAAATAATTGAGTTATCCCCCATTACCATTATCAAATGGGAACAGAAGCTCTGGTTAGGGTTATTCGGATCTGAATTGTTACTTTGGGACTAAGGATCCGAATTGTTACTTTAATTTGGCAGATCCGAATTACATTGGGGATATGGCAGATCCGAATTGTTACGTTAGTTTGGTGTTACGTTGGTGGAATTATTACTGCTCATTGGTTTGTTACTTTATGCGTGATACGTAATTTCGGTGATATAAATTCGTTAACGGGTGTTACTTCATGTGGTTTGTTACTTTATGCGTGATACGTAATGTCGGTTCTATAGATGCGTTAACGGGATGTTACTTGATGTGGGTGTTATTTGATGTTTAGGAAAAATAAAAAAATAAAGGGTAATTTTGACATAAAACATCAAGTTTGTCCTGATTAATTTGTTAAGTCCTTAAAACCCGGTTTTTGCATTATATTGTCCTTCCCACCAAAAACCCATATTTTTAGGTAATTGGATCTTTTGAGAGAATTCCAACTAACAAAGTGTTCGAAACAATTCTTTTGATTTCCTTTTATAGTAATCTATTTTACCGTTTATAGAAACTTTCCTAATCAGAATTGTACCCATAAGAACAAAATCAGAATTGAAGAACATTTTGCAGAACATATAACATATTCTTCATATTCATACAACATACAAACATGCATAGGGAATTGAATGACAAAAAGCATAAGTAAAACGAAAATTTATTGAGACTGAGGCGCGTCAAAAGGATGTCCTTAAGACTTTAATCCCCAATTATGTGCTCACGGTAATGGCATAACTCTTCCGAGATACAACAGTCAGTACATGTAGCACTTACAATGGTGGACGCAGAATCCCGGGCGACGGGGGACGATATTTCTAAAGACTTTTTGCAGTCAACATTGACGCGGCTCAATATTTCTAAAGACTTCTTGCAATCAACATCCCGTGCTAGAGATTAGTGGTGTTTTATTGTGTCTCTTACGATTAATAAAAAAAGACACTACTATACATCGCAAAAAACACGACTATTCATTTCGCTTTATATGATAAAAAAAACTTCTATATCGCAGGACCAGAACACATTAACCCTTATACTTCTTTCAATAAAGATTTAAAACATTACAAAGAATGTTTTTGAAGGAAACCAATATTCCGAAAACGGTTAATATGTTTTTAAATGTATCACTTTGGTAATAACTATGTATTTTAATTTGCCCGATAAAAGTTTTATGTTAAATTATGGGATTATTATAGATAATTGGGGCGAACATAAATTTTATGAGGGGGCAAACATAAATACAGAACATACATATAATAGTGTATTCTCCGGATCCGAGAGTGGGCGTGCCCCCATCCTATGTTGTGCGTCCGCCCCTGAGCACTTCAACGCAGAGAAGCAGTCGAATTGAGTGGGCCATGTTACCTCTGAGTGGGCAGAGTTTCGGTATGCAAAATGGTATTGATTTCTGTATGTTTTCATCCAGGTATATTGTTTATTTTATTGCTTATAGATTCATGAACATGTTCAAACAGATGCATCATTTTGCACAAAACTATTGCGTTGATTCAGAAAACAAGTGTTGAGCTGGCCCAAACAGATTAATATTGGCTAGGCCAAGCCTGAGCCGGACAGCGGCGGCGCGCGTGTGGGTTCCTCACTTCACAAAATTCTCTTGCCCTTTGGGGCTTGCCTCTAGGTGCCACACTACTTCTTAAGTATTGATTCCCTTTGAGTCAATTCTCTAATTTGGGACAAATGAATTACACTAAATTCATTAAACACTCCTACATATTTTACTCTACTTTTAGGCATTGATTTCTCATTCACCCGATACCGGAATCGAGTGATTCAAAAGCCTAAAATCAACTACTATCTTAGTAGTTTCCAAAATTGTTTTTAGCTCCCGGAACATTCATTCCGCATGGCATTCGAAAATGAGCTCGAAGTGGACAGCTCGCCACATACCATTAAAGCCATTTTTGAGCTAAAACCTTAAAAAAAAAATCCAACACAAAGTGATGGAGATTTTGAGGATTTATGATTGCGTCATGTGATTTTGAGGATTTATGGTTGCGTCGTGTGAGACTGCCTACGTACCTGGATTGTGCGGGGTCAAACCAAATAATTAGTTATGAATGAAGGCCTCCCTTGTGGGAGAGTTCAGGGGCGGATCTACCTTGGTGGGATCCGGAAAAAACACTACTATATATGTTATGTATTTTTTTGCCTCCCTTAAAATTTATATTCGCCCCTATCATATATAATAATCAGATAAATTGACATAAATTCTTATCATGTAAATAAAAAACATAGTCATTACTAAAATGATACATCTAAACAAATATTAATAAGATTTTTCTCTCAAAACATTTTTCTGAATGTGTGAAATATTTATTTATATGAGTAGAATGATTAATGTGTGTGGAATACAATATATATAGTAGCGTTTTTATCCAATATATATCGTAAAATGTTTAATAGTGTTTATTTTCATTATATAGTAGAAATGTTTTCTCGAATCCAATGGGGCAGAAAAAAAAAGAGTCTTTATTTGTGCCACCGTGATTCAATCGATATATCACGCTACCTTTGCACCACACCAAAACAACATTCGTAAAGTTGATTTTAAGTCAATAATCGACTTTTCAAGGTCGATCATGAGAATCGATTTGGAAAAGTCGATTTTTACTCAAGAATCGACTTTCTGAATGTTGATTTTATGTTTTTAGCGTGGTGCACGGGTAGAATCGGTGCTGCAAATAATAAACCCCCAAAAAAACACTTGTATACATGTTCCTACTTGTAAAATTCTAATATTATCCCCCATCCAGGATCTTGCATCCACCAGTGGAAAAGTTAATATAAGAATCTCTTATTTATTGGGCCTGTGATTGAGGCCAGAATGATGTCAATCGTGGGGCAATAAAAGCTCAATTAGGATAAAATTATGGGATGTAATCAATCATAGATTGTGTCAGTAAATGGGGAATCAATTATGGGATCTGCCATTACCGTGTTGTAACCGCTTTTGGAGGTCGGGAACGACTTGTTTTTTGTTCATGAGGGACCAATATGAATGGATCATCAGGTCGGCGATGCAATGGCCACAAGTATGTTGTATTATGATGTCTATCTGAGCTGAGAATGGATTATACCGAACTGCATTAATGATCTGACCTTTGGAGGTGACCCAAACTCTGAGAGCAACCATAATGTGGTCGGTGGAGCCCTAGCTAAAACATCCAGGTGTGAAGCCCGAAACTGAGCTAGGCTTGACCTGGCCCATCTACCAATTATGTCCCAACTGAGACACAAAGAGTGACGTGTATGACTTCTGGGTCATATCAAAACTGATATTTATTATTATGTGTGAATAGTTTTTATTTAAATAGATCATTAAAGCAGCAAAATTATATGACTCTATATATCATACTTAGTAGTAGACTATTAATTTTGCATCCTTGTACTATCATTTTGTCTTTTAGTGGTTTTTTTTTTTTTTTTTGGGAGTAAAACGCCGTCGTTTTGATCGAAGGAGTTTTTTTTTTTTTTTTATTAGGTAAAACGCGAAGTCGTATGATTTGATGCGGTGTTATCACATCAACGCTGTTTATCACTGGGGTTTTATTTGAACCATTCAATTCTCTCGATTCGAGTTTGGAAATTTTAATTGTGTTATTATGTAGTTTCTATTGGTTCACCAAACTCCTATTTGACTTTTTGTGCACAAAGGTGCATTTCGATCTTCGCAATTTTTGGTTAAGAAAAGCGAAGTCGTTATGATTTGATGCGGTGCCACAAAAACTACTAGAAAATAAAATATTGTAAAATTAGACAAGGAATGAGAATGTTAATTCGATCTATGATACATAAAAGATACATAAAAAATAAAAACGAGATCCAACTCCCATTTATCTTACTTATCCTTCTAAGTTAATTTACTTTGATAAAAGATAAGGATATGAAAATCTTCCGAACCTTTTCTTTTTTATTTCTTTTATTAGTATTAGTTAGGGTTAAGTCGATATGAATAATATTCTACTTAATAACAATTCATTTATTCGAGTTTGGAAATTTTAATTTTGTTATTATGTAGTTTTATTGGTTCATAAACTCTGGTTTGACTTTTTGCACGAAAGTGCATTTTGATCTTCGGATTTTTTCCCCACACGTAGCCTTTCTTCTGCGCAAGACGCAGCGTATATCATCACCTCTATAGGATGGTTTAAATGTTTTCTAAGCGATTGAAGTAGGTTGATATCTTCTTTATTTTCTTAAAGTAAATTTATCATGGCATATAAAAACTATAATAAAAGGTGATAAAAAGTGTGCACACCGCAGATCGCATGCAGTGCCCCCTACTAGTATACATTTATATTCATATAATAAGTAGGTACTTGGTCAACATTTTTTTTTGGGGGGGGGGGGTTAGGGAGGGGTGGTCAGAGTAATGAAAAACTTCAGAAAAGCTAAAACACAATCATAAGCCATTTGAAACTAATAGATCTTCACATTATTGTCTGGAATTACTCTAAAACTGTCAGAATTTTTCTCTTTTATCCCAATTCCTACATGTATTCACTTTCCTGTAGGGCCAAGGCATTCGAAGGTCACAAAACATGTAGGATTCAAAAGCTAGCTAGAAGTAGTAAAGTGCATCTTACAAGATACAACATTGTTGAAACAAAATCCCTAGCTAGTCATCTCCATAGGCTCAAACTTATAACGCTCTTGGTAAAACCCGTTAAAGTATAGGTCAGCTTCAAACCATTTCGGATACCTAACAAGGTCTCCTGCCAGGAATCGCATATAACGTTTGCACCCTTCAGGGACCACTCTCACCTCTCCTTCCTCTATATAAACCAGCTGGTCTACATGCCAGTCCCAAGGTAACTTGCATTTGCCTGTCTTCCATACCGACCACTTTGATACGCCAAGCTCTGCCAGCACCTCTTTCGAGACATTTCTTTCTACCCGTACATTGTATAGTTCTTCAAGTGGTGTCTCTGTTTTCATTGCTCTAATGACTTTGCACTGTCTAGGACAGCTAGCTAAGCTGTTTCTTTTCGGGGAGAAAGTGGTCCATATTGGGGAGATGGTAAGACTAGCCATCTTTACTTTTTGATGTAGTCACAGTTTATACACTTACCTGCAAGAAAGATATCAACTTTGATAATACTAGGTGGCACAGACGAGAAATAAGGCTAATACGCATAGTGCACTACATAACTGCAACTAGTAAAAGTTGATTCCCTATGCAGACCAAAAAGCCAACCATCTTATAGTAATTTGAAATACAAATTATGAACCACGAGGTTCCACCATCTTTCGTTACTTAACAAGGTATGTTTAGGGAACTCGAAAGTAACCCTTTAACATAAATTACACTAATTCAATATAGGTTAAATTGAACTTGCAATAGAAGTTGTGTAATTTTGTGCCTATTGACTTGAGAAATGTCTTGAGGAAGTTGAAAAGAAGCACCCTGGTAAATTGAAGCATCCCGTGTAAAGGGTTGTCCAATAAGTGACTTGAGAAGTGTCTTAGAGAAAGCTGAAAAAGAACCAACTCTGTAAATGAAAGCATCATACACATATACGAGTCCAGGAATAATCGGGATTTTAGTAAATTGAAGCATCCCATTTATACGGGTTGTCCAAGAAGTGACTAGAGAAGTGTCTTAGAGAAAGCTGAAAAAGAACCAACTTTGTAAATGAAAGCATCATGCCTATGCCAGTCCAGGAAAGCTGAGAAAGAAGCAACCTGGTAAACGGAATAAACCTGCATACGCGAGTCCAGGAATGCTTGAGCGTTTATGCCGATTATAGCCAATCTTATGATATATTTCTAAGATGTGCGTTTCAAGCGGTTCAAACCCAAAACCTCTAGTATCACACAGCAGCAGATTTTAAAGCTGTGCCATGCCCTGCTGAAACTGAAAGGCCACTTACAAGCCTTCCATCACAAAAACTGAACACAACCAATATGACTTCCTAGCTTCAGAACTCATATATTAATCCGTTTTCTCACTCTTATTCTACGCAATCTTACCTAGCGTTCTATGATCCACCAGAAAATGTGGGACATTCTTCATCATTTAATCAGTTCAGAGCAACTGATGAACTAAAATTATAAAGAACGCGAAACAAAATGCTCGATAAGAAATTCTATAAGTTAATAGTCACAAAGGCTGTGAATAAAAGTCCACATAACATTTCAGGAGGTCAGATTCACGAGACTTTATGGTTACGTTTGTATCAAGAACCATACACCATACTCTCTCATTTTTACTCGTTTTCACACAATACACACAAACTATGTGAATGAGGGTAAAATGGAAGGATATGATGCATGCCATTTGCTACAACGGGTTGTATTGCAAAAAACAAAATCCAGATTTACAGGCCTCAGGACCACACATCAATGACTAGAAAGATAAAGAAACAGAAAAATCACATAAGATCAGTAACATGAAGAAAAACTTAATACACCCATACACCCAGACATGTTCATCCAGAAACATACAATTAAAAAGAAAGAAAATCCCATAATCTAAAACAGGTGTTTCCTTTCAAAAAAAAAAAACAAAAAAAAAAAACAGGTGTTTGAGCATTTTCATTCCCAGGGGGCGAAAAACACAAATATAATTTATTTGTTCATGCTTCTTTCAATGTTAAAATTACAATCTCACAAAACATTGAAATAATCAGAAAAAACACCAAATGCGCCATGAAAATAACATTTAAAGAATCAGAAGACACAGTATGCCCCAGCTTAGAAGTTCCATACCTTATTGGTCTTTCCTCCTTATACAAATGTGCGCGGATAACCAAAATTGCTCCAAACTTGATTTCATATATTTCTGAGGGTTCGTCAATTTAAATCCAGGAAAAACATTATCCTTTAGAAGGAAAGAGCATTATCGGGTTTCGGGTCAACCGCACCAATATGATTTATCGTTTAGGCATCGTTGTCCGGGAAAATTCTATCATGTAGACTTTCTACTACTATAAATCGTTTACGCGACAAGATTTTGGATCACACAATTTCCACACACGCGTTGTGTATTCCACCTCGAAACTCGCGTGGTCCAGATCCTCGCCATCGTAGTGGCGCTTCCTCTTAGAGCCCCTACAATAGAAACGGCACTCGTTGTCCGGATATACCTAAATAGTAGGGTAATTCTATCCCACGACTCCTATTAGACCGGACCGTCGAATAACTGTCATGTTTATAAACAGACAAAACATTTTTTTTTATAGACATAAGAATAATTCAGCGATCCGTTCTAATAGCGAATATCTGTATCATAATTTTCCCCAATAGTAAAAGAGCAATTGTTGTAGTGACTTAAACCAATTTACCTAAATTATAAATAGTCTGAGAATTCGATACTTGTATAGCCTTCTCTTAAAATAACAAATATACACGTAACAATTGCAAACTGTATCATTAGAGCATTATCTTGATTTACACTATCCACACAAAAACGACGGAACAGTGAAGCCCTTTGGGTGGATGTTCAACCTTGTTTTTATCATTTAGGCATAGTTTATCACTTTCTGTATCATTATCTATGCCTTTGAGTAAAAGAGAATTTTATAATCTGAACCACCATAAATGTGAAATCTTTTTGTTCTCTTTCACGGTACATACATCTACTATGCAAAATAAGGTATAGATACGTAGATATAATGCATGTCATTAAGAATACATATTTACAACAATAATAGGATAGTAAAAAAAATTGGGTAAACGAGTCGGTTTTTCACGGTAATGGTACAAACACATTTGTAGTTAATACACCATATAAACTTGTTACAACATGATAGGGAATCCAGATAGTAAAAGAGATAAAAACAGAAACAATCTAACAGTAATAATCAAGAAGATAAATAGAAACAACAAGATTTAACGTGGTTTCTAGCGTTGTGCCGACTACTCCACTGTTAGAAAAGAGATATTTATTATGCACGAAATTCTTGAGTTTTGTTTTACACATTTACATTGATTACAATATGAGTATTTATAAGCACGGATCCCTAAACTCTCTAACCGTCAAAGGATCTCTGTAGAATCGCCATAAATGCCCTGGCATGGGTCCTGGCTCAAATTGCTCTCACTCATCTAACCAATGCCCAGACGTTGAACTCATATGTATTCAAGAACTCAAAAGATCATTGAAACAGATTTAACCTCGGTGACTTCACCAAATGACTTTCACAGATTGAATACACTTACTCGGTTGACCATCACTCACCGACAAATAAATTAGTTCCACCAGATTAGATCAAGTCACATTTGTTTATTAAATCTCCACTTTGACTTGAACTCTCTTCAAATCAACCAGATTGCATAAACAAATGTACTACAACAGATGCATTTGTCAATGCCATGATGTGTTGTACCAGACCTCCATCAGCTGGGTATTAAGATATTCATAAGCTTTGAATGTTCAGAAAGTCCAAACACAGCCGAAACTTGCTTTGTTGAACCGGTTTAGTAAGCATATCAGCAGGATTCTCCTTTGTGCTGATCTTCTTTACTTGAATCCCCTTCTCACTCCTTAGAAAATGATACATGATGTCTATATGCTGAACTGGTTTAGTAATCACTCAAACTGTCATATCTTTTCTTGATCTTGATGTAGCCCCAAATCACTGACTAATCCCTTCAACCAGATACCCTTCTTGGCTACTTCAGTAAGAGCCATATATTCTGCATCAGTAGTTGATAAAGCCATTATGGCATAAAGAGTTACTTTCCAACCGACAACTGAATTCCCCAATGTGAAAACATAACCATTCGGCAGTCATAGATTTTCTATTGTCCACATCACCTGCAAAATCAGTATCACAGTACCATGTGACCAGACCTTGAGTATCACCTCTATAAATGAGACCAACATCAGTTGTATCTTTAAGGTACCTGAACATTCTTTTCACAACTTCCTAGTTTTCCTTTCCAGGTTGAGCCATAAACTCGCGACAACATTAGGTCGCTTAAGCCGATCAGTGCCTAGTGCACACCATGGCATACATCAGATAGCCAACTGCACAATCATAGGGAACTTTTGACATGTATTCCTTCTCCTCTGCTGATTGTGAAGCATAAACAGATAAATAAATATTATATGCCATTGGAGTATCTATTGGTTTTGAAGCAGACATGCCAAACTTGGTCAAAATCTTCTGTATATTACTCTGCTGAGACAAGAACAGCTTCCTCCGACTCGTATCTCTCAAGAACTTCATCCCAAAAAATTTCTTGGTTGCACCCACATTTTTCATCTCAAACTCGGCATTGAGAAGGTTCATCGTATTTTGAACACTAGACTTCCTTTCAGCAACTATCAACATGTCTCCACATATAGTACAAGATAGATATGTGATCCATCTCTCAGCTGACTTGTTGGAATAGTGTCATAAACCCAATCGGGTTGGACCGGATCCGACCGGGTCAGATCATTTCTATTTCTTTATGTTTAGACATATATTAAATGGTTTTTATGTTGTCATATATATGTTCTTTTAAAGAACCAATTATGAATTGTTATATGATAACGTCCTTAGTATTAAACTGTGATAGAGAAACCATGATAAAGCATTATGGTTGATGAGATCTCTAATCACTTTAATAAGTTTGATACTTAAATGTCTCTAGTCGATGTACTATTAAACAGGACATTGATAAGATGCGAACATGCTAGCACGTATTAGATGTCTTCTGTCTTTAAGCGCGAGATAGATCTCGTCTTCATCGAAGTGTAAAGACACTTGGACCGCACGCGGGGCGTGTATTAGAGAATACGACGTTAGGCGATCCACTTGCAATTTGCGTTAAGTCACACTATGTGGCGGTTGTGTAATTATCCTTAGGACGGGAGTCTACATGGCATCACGGTGTGGATTGTCATGCTTTGACACTATTAAGGTTTCCCCTAGCCACGGGGCGATCATGCGGTAGTGATTGGGTGTGATACTGAAGCATGCAGAGTATACATGTTTGGTCATCTGGAAATCGCGTATCCTATCAGCAGGGTGAATATCCGAAAGGGCCTTCTTATAAGGAATGTCTTACTCTCGTGAATCTTTGCAAAGTGTAAGTAAATAAGTTACTTCGAGAGAGCATGATATCCAGATTATAAGAAACGGTCGTTAATGTTTGACACTCGACAAACGACCGTATGGATATTATTACAGCGATAGGATTGTAAGTTGCACGGTAACTGTTTCACATGAAAGGTAGTAGTCATTGTATTTGACTCTTCCGATGATTGGGGGTCACGGTGTGTTGCTAGACGCTATCCCGTGATCGTTAGGCATGAAGGGCATTTTTGTAAATTGCACTTTGTGCCTACGGCCAACATATTCGGAAGCCTATAGGGTCACACACATATGAACATCTAGCCGCATTAAAATGTGGTTATAGATGATAACCAAATAAGGAAAGTTTATCTCGAGACTATAAAGGTTATAGTGGTAAATTAATATGGTGGTATTTATTTATTATGAATAAATCAAATACAAGATATTAATAATATTATATTAATTAAAAAATATTCCAGATGTCAATTATATCTTAGTGAGTGGTTTGGTAGTTGCGGATAAGAAACTTACACTACTTCTTGCTTCATAATCATGACACGAATGTTTTCTCAAGTATTTTACTCTATAAATTTATGACTCATGTTATGTTAGATTACGCTATTACTTATGGACAAGACATATCATTTGATTTCTTTAATTAGCACTTACCGGTTGCAATGAAACACATGTTCATGGATTTAGATTATTTTATTGCATGAAACAATAACGTTGAAAAATCCCGTGCAATGCACGGGTTTATGACTTGTATATAATATATAGATTTATATATGTAATATATATATATATATATATATCTGTGTGTGTGTGTGTGAGAGAGATATATACACATGTGTAAATTGATTTATGGTAAACAAGATAAATATAGTCACTATAAGATATTGACAATATATTGGAAATATTTAATATAAGATATTGAATATTAAATGAGATAAATCAATCAATTATATTTTCCTTATTTTTACTAGTAAAATGTTTTCTTCCTCTCCACTCTAGTTGGGGCGTCCCTCTCACTATAAATAAGATGTGGGTGTCAAGCTCTTTTGTACATCATAATTCCAAGAGCTAATAGTTCTTGAGAAAAATAGAGAGCTTCCTAGGAGAGTTTTATGAGGGAGGAAAAGTCGGTCTAGCAGTCGAGTTTTTCTAGTAGCAATCCAATGGTGGATTCCGGCGGGTTGTTCGTGTGGACTAGCGGTAGAGGTCGAACGCTTGGGCGGCTCCGTGCATCGTACTCTCCTTAGACGGTCAAAGCGTCGATCTTTTAGATCAACCAAGGTAATCACCGTCTACTACTTATTTATTTATTACTTAAACGAAGTCGATCTTGGGTTGATAGGAAATAAATTTTTGAATTGCGCTACGTTCCCGCGTAGATTTCCTAACATGATTGTGATACACACAAAAGTCATATGGACTTCTGTTATAACCCAGTTGGATCATGTAATCACAAACATTTTATACCACCGCTTGGAGCCTATTTCATCCATACAACGACTTCTTCAACTTACAAACAAAACCTTCTTTGCCATGAACTTGGAATCCTTCTGGATGAATCTTGTATATCTCATTATCTACATCATCATGTAGAAACACTGCTTCACATCTAATCGCTCAAGTTCAAGATCCCGATGTGCCACCATTGCTAGTAACAATCATTGAAGTGTGACCATTGGGAGAATATCTCATCAAAGTATATATACTCCTTATTTATGATCGACCCTCTTGCAACCAAACGTGCCTTATACTTGATCCCTTCGCCTTCGGTCATTCATTCCTTTTTCTTGAAGATCCACTTACAAGTAACAACTCTCCAATCATGTGGTTGTTTGACCGGATCCTGTCCGATTCTTCATGAATGACTCAATTTCATCTCCCATGCGGCCCAAGCCATTGAGATGAATCGAACATGTCACTACTTCATAGTAAGTAGAAGGTTCAAAACCATCTAATTCTTCTAAAAATTGAAGTGCATATCCAACCATATCATCAAACTCATATCTCTTGGAGGTGCCCAATATTGGTTCTTAGATCTGCGATAAATATACTTTCTTCGACCAATATCTCATTGTTTGATTATCACCGACCCATGTTCACCGGTATCGGCTTGGATTCGGCTCTGATTCAATAACCAGATCAGATGAATGCTGACTTGGACCAAAGACCAAGCTCCATATGTTTTTTAGCTCTCTCAGATTCAAAGATCGCTTTCCGATTCAATAGACCTCCCACTCGATGATCTCGAGCATAGAATTTTCATCGAAAACGACATCTCCGATGAATATGACCATGTTCTCTATCGATGGCCAAATTCTATAGCCCTTCACCCATCTCCATACCTCACAAACACTCCCATTCTTGGCTCTTGGCTCCAGCTTCCCTTCACTGACATGATAGTAAATTGTACTTCCAAAAACCTTTAGAACGAAAGTAGTTAGTAGGCTTGCGACCACATCTCGATTGGTGTCTTGAGATTGATCCCTTTGTGAGGACTCATGTTGATTAAGTAGCAAATTGTGCTTCTGACCTCTACCCAAAATCTTCTTGGTAAACCATCATTAGAGAACATACATCTTGCCCTCTCTGTAAGAGTTTGATTCAATCTCTCACTACACCATTATCTTTGAGGTGTATTCTGACTATATGATGTCCGGCAATACCCTCATCCCCACAAAATGTATCAAACTCAAATCAGTAGAATTCTAGACCATTATCTGTTTGAAGCCTTTTGATCTTCTTGCCTGTCTGATTCTCCACTACAGTCATCCACTGCTTGAAAGCATTGAATGCCTCACTCTTTTGTTTCATCATCACCACCCAAGTCATCATTGAATAGTCTTCTATGAATGACACGAAATATCTGTGACCACCCAATGATTCCACCTTTGATGAACCCTAACAATCAGAGTGGATATAATCAAGTGATGCTTTTGTACTATGTATGTCAACTGAGAACTTGCTTCTATGTAGCTTTCCAAACACACAGTGCTCACAAAATTCCAAATCTTGACCTTATATCCCTTAAGAAGACCTGCTGAAGAAAGGACATGCATACCTCTTTCACCCATGTGACCAAGTCTCGTGTGCCACAACCTAGTTTACTGTGACTGGTGAACTGCTGAGGATGCCACAACAGCAGAGCCAGATACAATAGATCCTTGCAGTATGTACAAGGTTCCCCTCTTGATACCTATGAGGACCACAACTGAATCTTTGTAGACATTCAGCTCTCCACCTTCTCCCTTGAAATTGAACCCATTGCTGTCCAAAAGACTAAGGGATACCAAATTCTTGGTCATCTGTGGGACATGTCTAACATATTTCATTGTGCAGAATCTACCATCATTTGTCCTCAGCGGAACTGAGCCAATTCCTACTATCTTGCATACCTTGATGTTGGCCATAGATATATGCCCTCCATCTATCGCTCATAAGTAGAAAACCACTCTTTGTGTGGACAAATATGATCCGATGCTCTTGAATCTAGGATCCAAACATCAGTATGATGTGTTGAATCTTCATCTACCAGAACCAGATCCTCATTTGAGTGCTCAACAGCCACAGCTGCTGTGCCAAAATTGCTCTCATGCTGCCTTTTCTTCTTTGGACAATTGGATTTCCAATATTCCTACTCCTTACAGTAATTACAGACATATATGGACTTAGGACATTTGGACCCATATTTCTTGGATTTCTTCTTCTGTCCATGCCCTTTCCCACTGTTGTTGTTGACTACTAGTCCGTCAGCCTGATTGTCTATACCTTTTACCTAATGCCTCAGCTCCCTTGCATGCAACGCTGACCTCACATCCTCCAAAGCCACTGTATCCTTCACAACTATGAAGGATTGCATAAAGTTCTCATAGGAAGCTGATAGAGATACCAACAACTCGCACTTTTTATCATTGATGATGTATAACCCACCATTATCAAAAGTGCACAAGTGTTTTGTGTTGAACAATGAAGAAGAATGATCCTCCATCTTTCTTAGAAAAGTTGTGACTTTCAAATCTTATTTATTTTGCTTTTACCAGGTCACTCATTTTCATTTTTTTCTTTGCAAGAATGGGCCTCATATTTACCAAAAATCTATGACTTAATGCATCTTCATCGTTTTGATTTAACCAGTCTTCAATTTTTTATTTTTTAAGCAAGAATGATCTATTATCTTTACCGAAAAACTGTGACTTAAATGAACCAAAATTATTAAAAAAAAAAAGTAAAGATCATGGGGGCTAGTCAAACCTAAAGCCAAGTCACATTTTTTCGTAAAAATGGAGCACAATTCTTGCCAAAAAAAAAAATGAAAATGAGAAACTAGCCAAATCATAATGAAAGATAAAGATAAAAGATATATTTATGTTATTAAGCCCGTTCTTTGTTGGTAGTAGAATCAGCGTAAAAATATGAAAAGATATATTTATGTTATTTAAATCCAACGGCTCAGCATCACCCGCCAACTCTAAACCATGGCCACTTCCTCTCTGCCATTATCCTTCCTCTCTCCACCACATCCCACCACCACCGCCGCCTCCGGCGGTGCATTTCCAACCATTCCGAAGCTCTTCCTCCACTCTCGTAGACCTCCGAGCTCCATCGCCTGCTCTTTCTCGCCCTCCGAGATCAGCATTTATCAGAAAGGCGTTTCTGATTTAACTACTACTGCTCGCCAGAATAATTGGCGAATTCATATTTCGTTCTTTCCAGCTTTCTTGAAGAAAACCGAGGATGCTAACAGCGTCAAAGAAGAGCTTCTTGAAGCCATTGCACCTCTTGATCGCGGAGCCGAGGCCACTCCTGAAGACCAGAAAGCAATTGATGAGGTGCCTATGTTTTTGCTGCTTTAGATTTTGTGCTAGTAATTCGTATTGGAAGAGAATGTTTGCTTAAGAAGAATTCGCAGAATATAAACTAAAACTAATATTTTCACTTAAACACTTTGAGTTTCCATAATCCAACTCTGACTGCCGAATGCTGCTGCTTCAACGAAATGGATTTCAAAGATTTGAAGCTTTTTCACTTTTTGATAACTTTGCGATTCACTCAAAATATTGTGGACATTTTTTTACACCAAAATGTTAATTTGCGTGTGTATGTTCTGATTATAAATAGGTGTCGGTTCAGGAAGAAGGTTCATACAAGCGTGAGAATTATACGAAAACAGAGATATTACAATTGATATAAGCATGTAGGTATCTTGATCTTCCACTTTGGTGTTACTTCTCAGATGGTTTCGCACTCTACCACGAGAGTGATTGTTATTGTTTGTGTCTTTGTGAGATTATTTAACTAGATGCATTATAAATTTCCGACAATTATAAAGAAGTAGGGAATCAGAAACAAACTTTGGATTTGGGTATACTACTTTGTTTCCTAGACCTATATAGGTGCGATACTTTCATGCTTCACAGTGCCCCTTTTCTGTATGCTATTTTGCCTGATAGAAGCCCCTTCCATGTAGCTATTTTAAAGTTGCAAATGCAAGTATCCGTATCGGATATGTGGCTCGGTATCAAACAAGAGTCTCCGTGCATTGTAGGACACATAAACTGCTTATCATAAGTTCATTATCAATCAATGAGTAGTGTTGGAGCGAAAGCTAGGGTGCTAAAAGTATGGGCAATGTGAAATATGCAGTGCCTTTTTTATGCTTTCTTCTAACAATTGACAATCATTGACCAGCTGTGAATTAGATTGCTCGCAGGCTTGAAGCTGTCAATCCAACAAAGGAGCCTTTAAAGTCTAAGTTGCTTAATGGAAAATGGGAACTTATTTACACCACATCACAATCCATTTTGCAAGTCAAGGTATCCGTTTCTCACTTAAAGGAATTGCGTATTTGGTTCAGACAAGTTTTTGTTGGTTCTACTGAATAGAATACTCCTGGAAGTTGTATGGCTTCACTAAATAGTTGAGTCAATTTATGTGTTGTATTATACCACAAGAACCATCTTGGACTCATTTCTATTGTCTATTATGGCTGACTACGAAAAAGGTGTTATTCTGCATTGACTGGACCGTCAGAAGGGTGTCGTGTGTATGAAAAGACAAAACATGTAGTCTTTCTATACACATGTTGTCACCCATTGCATAATACGGTTCAATAGACACTCTTCTTATAAGATTTTCTTGTTATTTTTCACTCCCTATTGCTTTTGTATGGTCCTTCATGCTATCAAATGATTTTTGAGTAGTTGTGACTTGTGACCATCTGTGCTATTCTGTTTTCTATATATATTCAACTTTCTATGAATCGACTGTGTTGGCAGAGACCGAAGTTCCTAAGATCAAAGACTAACTACCAAGCAATCAATGCAGACACTCTCCGGGCTCAAAATATGGAATCATGGCCGTTCTTTAATCAGGTCATTCACTTAATGTAATCTGAAGTTTGTGTACTCCTTCCATATATGTTCTGTTCAAGTACCTATTTCATCACTTAACAAACATTAACGCCATGAATTGTTCATCTCATTTCGTGCAAAAATATCTTTCACTGAACAATTTCAACGACTCAGTAGACTGTGATTCTGGTCATCTTCAATGTAAACTACGCAGTTTTAAGTCTTGATCAATAGATTAAACTTAATCCTTTTGGTTTTGAACATTCAGTTACGATAATGGTTTCACGTTTCTAAGTTGGAGTATGCATCACAAGCAGCTTTCTCTCCAGTTAGCCACTAGTCTCTGTGGACAATAATTTTTTCTCTTCACATTGTCGCAGGTGACTGCAAATTTAACTCCTCTAAATGCAAAAAAGGTGGCTGTACAATTTGACTACTTTAAAATTGCAGGATTGGTAAGCTTATTCTCCTATAAACTTTATCATTTTTCTGCCTCAGAAAATTGTGGTCTATTTCGTCCTTTTACTTCTCAATGTCATGCACCAATTGTACTTAAAACTGTAACAAGCTTATTATAAATTTCTCTTTATGCTACCTCAAAGAATTTAGGGATCTTTGTATACCCTTTTTTTCGTTGGGTACCAAAAAGTTCAGATGCCTTCAGTCACCATCTCAGGCCAGGCTGATAGTAGGATTCGAACCCATGACCTTGTAGAGGAAGTGACTCGTTCTTACCAGTTTAGCCGACTTGTCTTGGCGTATCCTTGTATACGCAAAGTCGGATGTTTGTGTTGAGCTAACATGTTTACTCCAAGTTGAAATCCTTCTGTTGTTGTATACATACTCGACATATTCCTTTGGTTATGAAGTTCACTGTTTGAATCTTATCTTCTGTGATATGAAAATTTTAACTTCTGAAATGATTGTGCTGTATCTATCGAAACATGTCAGATACCTGTTAAAGCACCTGGAAGAGCCAAAGGTGAGCTAGAGATCACATACTTGGATGATGAGCTTAGGTAAGCTAAACTGCTAAGTTTTTCTTTTTATATCGTCTCGAAAAGCTTATACATTGACACTTTTCTTTTAAGTTTCACTACCTGCATCCGTAATATATACATTTTATACATTCACGGCATACATATGTACTGAACCGAATGATCATCTACGATGGCCATACATGCACTGAATTCGGTTCACCAAAAATGTGCATCAAAACTGCATTGCTCTGACCCGGTTTCGTCGTATTTTTTTCTTTTTTCTTTCCTGTCTCACAGAATATCAAGAGGTGACCTGGGTAATTTGTTTATCCTGAAAATGGTTGATCCCTCATACAGAGTGCCTGTCTAGTTTACTGCATTATGAATTAATTACCACGGATTAGATTAGATTAGTTGTAAACTTTACGCTCTGTAATTGTTAATTATTATCACTATACATGTATATGTACCGACGTAAACCATTTTCGATGTGTTACTGTAAGTATTCTTCCTGTATTTTTCACAATTTTGTAATACATCATACAAAAAATGATGAATTTAAAAATTAATCTGTCTTATAATAATTATACATCCTTGGCAATAACTATCATCTTATTCATAAATAGTATGAAACAATTGCATCGTCAACACTAAATGCAATGTATGTTGGCTGTATGAAGTATGGTCGATAAACAATTCAAGCCGCTTGGCACGTAATTCTTGAATCGTTTATCGATAACTATTCAATGCCCTTATAAAATAACCGATCACATCGAAATATTTCCTTCCCGGGGTTGCATCCATTTTCGAATATCATAAATGCGTCGCTTGTGAATTATGTGTATGTATGTCTTATCAAGGCTACACTGTATTCTGTAGCCTGTAACCAAATGAAAACTCAGACATAATTAAATAAAAATAATTCAAACTTATATAGCAAGTTGAAAAAAAGAAAAAATCAACAAAATCACAGAGGCACTCTGTAGGAGGGATCCACCATCTTTAATATAAACAAATTTCCTTGATTGCCCCTTGATATCCTGTTATCAAAACACTTTCACTTTAGTAATCAGAAGAAATGTAAACCAAGATAAGAGGGCATTTAGTGGTAAATTTTGATATGAGAAGTCTATTAGATCAGCTCGTAAAATGACCGTCATGTTTTTCGTGTATATACGTTTATCTGACAGTCATGTTTTATAGAGACTGTTTACGTAAAAACCACTACAGTACCTCACCTTAACTCATCATCCAAATACGTAATTTCCAATTGACCACGACCACTTCCTCGCGATTTTATCGGTATCTGAAAACCAAGATAAGAAACCAAACATGAATGTGTCAACCGAGACACTACTGCATGCAACTTCAGCATTGCATGGTATCGTTAGATGAATGTCACGTGTATAGACAGACAAAACTAGCATCCAGCCAACGTACATTGCAAACCTCGGTTTTTTAAGCAAAAGGTTAGATTCACATTCACTGCACTTACCACACCAGCAATCTTGAACTTGTCGAATTTAACAGCCACTCTTTTCTCGTTTTGGGGAACTAAATTGGCTGTGGCCTGCAATAAAATCGATTTTGAAGGGATCAAGACATGAATCCAACCTGAGCTTCAATATAGTAGTCAATATATGAATGTGGAACCGTATCGAGATTAACTATGCGAGCAAAAAGCCAAAATCAAACACGAACCGCTCACGAGCGGCTTTGGCTTATTATTTAAACCCCGAAATCTATTTGTTACAGTCTGAGCTGTATAACACGGACGGGATAATCAAACAAGCAATCGATTGAGGAAAAATTCAAATTTGAATAAAAGGAAATAAAAAATGCAGAGAAGCACCTGGTTGAAGAATGGCCAAGTTTCCAAGTTCTGAGCCCTCAATGTATCAATATTAATTGCTTGATATATTTTTCCATTTGGTCTCAATATTTTAGGCCTCTGTATAACAATGCCAATGCAGAATTAAATGAATAAAAACCATTCCCATCACATGCAGTATTATTATTATATATCATTATTACAGAAAAACCTGGGATTGCAGAATAGACTGGGATGTAGTGTATAAAAGCTCCCATTTTCCATTCAAAAGATCAGACTTGAGTGGCTCCTTAACTTTATTCAGTGCTTCTATTTTACTTGCAATCTGGAAAATGGATGAATGATGTAAGGACAACAAGAACATAGTCAGTTGATTAGACAATGCTATTAAGCTTGCTATTTATCAACCTTATATCAATATCAAGTACTTTTTCTTCCACCTTTCAATGTGTGATACCAGAGATTCCGTCACTATCGATGTTAACATTCTCATCATCCACATAAAATGTCTTTCAAAGTTCAAGAATTTAAAGGTTCTTGCTAAAAGAGACAACTCAAGTATGGATAAATTCTTCCTGATTAGGCAACATCCGGCCGGGCCACGTATTATATAACTGATGATTTATCGTATATGGCCAGGATGATGTCAGGTCAGGTCATTCTTTAAATGGAGTGATCATGAAAGAACTACCCTCCGTATGGGCATGGGGCAGGAGAGGGTAGTAATAGAAGAATAAGCTAAGTATCAAAACAAAGAAAATTCATGAGAAAGAAAGAAAAGAAACTACCCAATCCTTCCAACCTGGTCTATAAGTTCTTGGTCTTCCGGGGTGGCCTCTGCGCCTCGATCAAGAGGAGCAATAGCCTCAAGAAGCTCTTTTTTAAGGCTCTCAACATTCTTCCCTTTTGTTAAGAAAGACTCAAAAAACGAAACTTGACACCTCCCTCTCCATGTTTCTCTGGTTTCTGCATAATTATGAAGATGATGGATATGGCGGACAAAGGAGAAATTGCGACACTTGGGTTCGATATAATATGACAGTAAAGAACAACGAGGGGTCGAATTGGTGGGAGTATGCAGCTGAGAGTAAGGATATGAAGAAACATTGGCTGTCCACATACTGGTGTTGGTTGTTTTGTCCAGTTTTGATTCTTTGGGTGGATATAGCTCGTATTGTTGTATTCTATCATTCTATGATATAGAGATACTTTTGTTTGATAGTGTGTCCGTATCTGATACGTATTCGATACAGAAGCGTATCCGAGGGTGAATTCGTACTTATAAAACTTAACACGGGATTTGAATATACATATTCATATCTTGAATGTGTGTATAAAGTAGTGGTGTAAGCGGTAGGAAATCGAATCGAGTATTCTTTCAAATGAATGAGTATTTCAAAATATTATCGAGTGAGTTCGAGTACGAGTATTTCGAACTTGAGCTCGAGTTGAGATTCAAGGAAGTTCACAAACATGATCCGAAATCGAGTTTTATATCGAGTTTATCCAGTCTAACATGTTATGAAATTTTAACTCGAAAATAATTTAAATTACCACTTGGTAATAGCAAAAAATGTTGTATGGTTATTATATGAATTTTCTTATTAAGATGCAAAGAAAATTTTATTGATTCATAACCTAGATTAATAATACAAAGTATTTGATGGACAAAATGATAAAAGATATAAAATCAACGAAAAACAATAGAATTTGATATATATATATATATATATATATATATATATATATATATATATATATATATATATATATATCATAATTACATCCATTACAAATATAAAGATACATAAACATATTTATAATAAGGGAATGAGGAAGAAAAAAATATTTAATCAATTAAGTAGAAGGACGATCTTTTGAAACTTTTGCATAAAGAATAAAACTATTTATCCACTATCGAAATTCACTTGTGTTCGAAATTCATTTATTTAAATTCATTTGCAAAATTCAATTTGTCGAAATTCACTAATTTTCAAAATTCATTGTCGGGATTCACCGATTTTCGGGATTCATCATCAAAATTCACTATCGAAATTCACCGATTTCGGGATTCACTAGGAGATTCACCGATTTTCGGATTCACTGTTTGTCCTTCTCATTATAAAATTATGCAGTTGTCCTTCTCCCTATAAAAAATATGTAGTTGTCCCATTGCTAATAATATTTCAGATTGTGTCCTTATCCCTAATTTTCCATTATAATAATATATGTGTATGTATGTATATGTGTATAAATATTCATATATGCTTATATAAATATATATTCCACCTCATGGCCGGTCTTGGAAGATTTTAGGTCTTCGGCAAAGTCGTCGAATTAGGCCCTTTCGTACGATTTTTTTTTTCTTTCAAAATAATGTACTTACAAAATATTATTTCAATATCGCGCTTTTAACATCCGTAGATACAAAATTCAATTTATTGATAGCCTCAAAACATACTATAAAGTTGATGCGCCTAACCCGCCATCTAGCTTGCGGATCCATAATCGGGTCCGTCCGGCGGCCGTAACAATGTAGAAGGTCACCGGCCCGACAAGTCTGCATATATGTAAGCCGGACACATGCCAAAGATTAGTCAATAAGACTTCAATTCGCGATCCTTCTGAGCGCGACCCGAAGCAATCAGGGCCGATTTGTCCGCCCCGCGTGAGTACAAGCCCGCATAATGGGGGAGCAAGCCCGCATATAAGGGTTCCTATAAAAAAAATCAGGGTTTAAAGACCACCAAGCGTTAGACTCATTTCAGAAAATGCTCAAAAGAGATTTTAAAAGAGTCGATAAATTGGCTGAAATAATAGAAACAAAAAATCCATTTCAGAAAAGGCCCAAAAAAAGGTTTTAAAGGAGTCAATAAATTATCTGAAATAACAGAGAGGTTTTAAAGGAGCTGATAAATTGTCTAAAATAATAGAAACAAAAAAACTCATTTCAAAAAAGGCTCAATTTGTTTTTTAAAGGAGTGAATAAATTGACTGAACTAATAGAAAATAAAGGGGAAAAAAACTCATTTCAGAAAAGGCCCAAAAAAAAGTTTGGAGTGAATAAATTGGCTGAAATAATAAAGAAAAAAAACAGAAAATTAGGTTTTAGTCCACTTTCTCTCCTGTATATAAATTTCAATCCAGTTTGTATTTTTTTTTTTGTTGATTTAAGGACAAAATAATTTCGTTCGGACTAAACTAACCCAACTAACTCAAATGTCTCGGCAGTGTTCAGCCTTCCTTTTCCATCACCGGAATTGGACGAAGACAAAGAGGCGGCGGTGAATTCCTTCTTCTAGATCGATTTTCACGTCCTCTTTCTTTAAACCCGGAAGATCTGCTTTGAGCACATAGGCTTCTCGTGATTTTCTCAAGTCAAATCTATTGTTAGCGAATTGAGCTGCCTCTGTAGCGAGCTCAGACCGGGTTGGATCAGAATTTGGTGATTTGGTGATTTATTTTCTTATTTTGCTGTTGCTGCATATTGCAAGATATTTAGTTGTATTTTGTACCTATATTTCTTTTGGTCTCAGTACTTTGTTGTTCAAACTTTGGTAGCCATGGTTGCAAATTTGACTAATTCGAAGGTATATACTTCTGCTAATGCTACTGTTCCTAGCATTTCAAGTTCTGAAAATTCTTGAAATTTGCGTACTGAGTCTGATAATTCGCGTATTGGGTCTGGGAGCTGCTCTCAGCAATCAGGGTGAGAGGAATCTAAGCGCGTATTGACACTGCCAAGGTAGATATTGAAGCTACCATTGTCAACTCTTTTGATAACCATGGAGCTGAAACTAATAGTTCTGTTGAGAACACAAATAACGGTAAGTCTGTTGTGGTTGATAATATTGGTGATCCCACAGTTTAAGGGTTGGTTTAAGGATGCGTCTATGATGTTTTAAAGAAGATTGATTGTGTTGTTCACTTGATTCATATCATTAAGCTTTCTAATACACTAGTTTTGGGGGGTGTTACTGTTAATATCACTATGTGTTGTGAGATTTTCAGCCATATATACGCCAAGAATAAGGTTGAAAATCAGATTTTGGAGCAGAAAACCAAGTGTTTCAAGGTTGAAAAACTTCAAATACTTTTATTGACTTCATGTTGTTGCCTTCTTCTACTTTGTTCAAATATACAAAAAGATGCAATGTTGCAATGTTCTTTTTTTCAAAAAGGAATCGGTTGTAATGTGCTTCCAACCCCCTCCCTTACACTGGGAAGCATACTAATGATGATATTTCAGTCATTAATGGATAATAAATGCAATGTATATTTGTTTTCTATGGTTATTAGTACTGAAAAGCGTTTTGAGAAGTTGAAGAGGAAAACAGAATTGGTTGTGTTACTGTGATGATGAGGTGTTACTGTTAATATCGCTATGTATTGTTCGTAAAATGTGTTATTGTGGCATATGGTGTCTTTATTTGGTTTTAATCTTTCATTGCATTCCACTATTTGTTGTGGTGTGGTTTTGGCCTAAGTGATTGAAGGTTGTTGATTCAAATGGTGAGGCAATGTTGGTGTTTTTTTGTCTTTAGAAAAATAGAGGACCCTAGATTCTCTATTGATGAGCCTGAGCTGCTGCTATTTAATGCATTTTTTGCTTCATAAATCTTTCATGAAGTTTGATGTGGTGCGGGTTTGAAGGATAAAGGTCTATAGATGGTAAAACATACTGCTTTGGTCTTCAACAACTTGAAGAATGTTTTAAATCCCTTGATAGGCTTTTTGATTATCCAATAGTATTAGGCTTTTATTCTCTTGATTCCCCGGGAGTTGCATCTCCATAATGCTTTGATAGATTGTTTCATTACGATATCCAGCATTTTTTGATAGATTGTTGTATCACGCAATGATAATGGTGATATTTTGTCTGTTAATGAAACGTGTTACTGTTACTGTGTTACTGTTATCGCTGCGATAAAATTCGGCTTTCAAATACTACGTCGAAAGGGTATCAAATAAGGTCTCAAAATGAAGAGAAAAAAAATGAACTTTGGTGAAACAATTTTGATGATCAATGTTCTAAATCAAAAGTTACGGTCGTTTATAAGAAAAACGCCCCGGTTAATGTAAATATTTTTTCGGCTATCAAAATATACGTCGGAAGGGTATCGTATGAGAGCTCAAATTAAAGAGCAAAAAAATATATATGAATTTTGATGAAAAAATTTCGATGATCGGAGTTATAAATCAAAAGTTACGGGTATTTGAAAAAAAATAACAAAACAAAAACAAGCAGGTGCATTTGATATGTAATGTAAACCTGATGTACTTGACGACGCGCGCTTATGTAGGGTCAATTTTGTCCGTGTCAAATTTTTTTATCCTTTTTGCAACTAAAAAAGGAATGTGTCATATTTATTCATTTTGTAATTTTTTTGTCATTTTCCCTCAATCCCCCCAAAAAAAATCCCCTATAGCCAGACTCAAAACCATGTCTTTTAGATGAGAGATGAATATCCTGACCAGCCAAACTACAACAAATGATTTCAAAATCTCTTTGAATACATATTAATTATCGTTCTAATTATCTTTTTTTTGCAAAACATGTAATTTTGGTCGCACGGGACGATTGGGCCTTCGGCCAACGCCTCCTCTGCCTACATATTAGGCTGACCCTGTTCGAGCTTGCTCGCAAGTAGCCGAGTCGAGTATTGTGTTGCTCGAGTATCGTAAAGAAAACCAGAAACTATTTGAAAAATAATAAGACTGAAATTGTTTTCTTGATCAATCAATTGCTACAGTATTACTCCTTTATATGGGACATAAAACCTAATACTATTATTTATTAGCAATATTCACACATTAATTGTAGATATTACGTATTAATTACATAATAATTATATATTCTGTAATTATATTACTCATAAAGAAGTGGACGAAAAAAGAATTGTTCGGAAGCGGAAGAAAAATCGGGCGAGGGTTCACCAATGTTAAGGCACTCGAACCCTCGCCCCTTTCTCTGATACCATAAAGAAAACCACAAACTATTTGAAATAATAAGCTGAAACGGTTTTCCTGATCAATCAATTGCTACAGTATTACTCCTTTATATAGAAGAGAAAACCTAATACTATTATTTATTAGTAATATTCACAAATTAATTGTAGATATTACGTATTAATTACATAATAATTATATATTCTGTAATTATTACTTATTAATTACAGAATAATTATATATTCTATAATTAATGTGTATATATATTGCTAATATTATTTATTTGAATAAATTATGATAAACACTATATTTATTTTCATATAACATTTGTATCTCTTATTTTGACTCCATATGTCTATCTCTTGGCTTTATCTTCTAATATATCGAGCGTTTAATATTCGAGTCAAGTAGATTTCGAATTCGTACTGATATAAACTGAGTCAAGTCGAGTTTTGACTCGAGTTTATCTCGAAACTTCTCACGAGTAAATTTCAATTCTGCTTCTGACCCTAGTATAGAGCGAAGAACTATTTTGAAATTTGAGTAACAAAAATTAAAAGAACCGCTAAAAATTGTTTTATCGTACTTATTTTAATATTATTTTTTTTTTAATATTTATTATTTGGCCGCATAGTTTTCTAATATATACAATTCGGTCTTTATAGTTTAAATATCTTTTTTTTATTTTATCATTCTAATTCGTATCATACATTTTTTTTTAAGTATACTACAACCTAGGTTGTATTACATGTGTTGTTACTGATGAAATATGTTGAAATCTAGTGACATCATTGAGTTATTACGGTGACACTGGAACTTATCACTTGCTCTTTAAAAATTGATTCTAAACTACATAATTGATTTTCAATAATTTAATGGTTATTTGTCACAATCGACCAATAAAATTAAAATTGTTTTTCACTAGATTGTCATTTCGATAGGGTTAATATTGGGTGCTACCAGCAACAAATTTTTTGTTTTTGTTTGTGGCGTCTCTATTATATACGGAGATTTTAATTACATCTTGAAACACTCGTGTTTTGCAATGTAAATAAACGAAAAAAACTTAAAACATGCATGTTTCAAAAGTAAATTAGTTGTCACCAAGACGGCTGCACTGCGGTATGTGAGACCACGTAAAAATTACCCACCAGCAACACCATTTGAAACCTTACTAAGTTCTAAGGATAAACATGTCATTTTGATTGGACAACATATCTACCACAGCGGACATCATATTTGGGTAAGGTTCGACTTTATAGAGGTCGAAAATAAACCTTTGACCTCTTCAATTAAAGTTGAATTTTGATGTTAAATTTAACTTTCGAATAACTAAATGTCATTATGATGTCCCGATAGTAGATTCATTTGTCTATGCATTTAAGAACTTCCATATATCTAATTCCTCACATTGTCATCCGTTTAAGCTGTTATGAAGACTTACAAGAAAAAACCAAAAGGAAACAAAGAAAAACATGTAAAAAAAAAAAAAAAAAAGACAACATTAAGATAGATACCAATAGTCAAAGTAAACCTCATCATGACTTACAACAAAGTATGGTGTAGTTGTAAATAGCCATTATGACAAAGCCATTAATATGGAGTGGTTGGCTCACATTGTACTATATATTATTTAACATTTATTATATATAATATATAATAACGTTATATCATAATACTCTCGGTAAGACCGTAATTAAAATAACATTGACACATATCATTTCATACAAAGTAAAACTTCTTATTATCGATCCGGAGGATATTATATACTAAGACGATAGCACACCGAAGACCGGGCCCCAGTGAAGACCGGCGGCGGGGGGACGGACCCCACGAGAAGCAAAAGGCCTCAAATTGCAGTGATGGCTATCTTCATTCCAGATTCACAATGACCAGGGAAATTGCAGATAAAGAAATTCTGTCCTTTAACAAGCTTGATTGCATCTCTCCCACTTTTATACACTTTTGCTCCATTTGGAGATCTGCATGCTAGATAACCACCTCTGTTTACTGCCACTACATTGTGTATTGCTGGGCTATAGTTGAACACTGCCAGAGATCATTACCACAGGACATAACAATTTATCCTTATATATACAATAAAAATTCAGAACATAACGTTTTAGTAGGAAGATCGTACCAAATGAAGGGCGTCAGATCCTCTCATTTCTATTATTTTTTCACGAAGTAAAAGTGTGTGTCATATCAATGCCATGGAAATTTACATACAACCGCAAAGAGGTCAATCTGCCCCTTCCTCGATCCTAAAAATTACACTAATATATGTATAAAGTATATCGTTTGCCCCGTAAATTTTTATTTCTTTTAAAATTTTATTCTTCTCCTTACCGCGAGCTACCACGTCCGCCCCGTGTGTCATGGTTAAAAGAGGGAACTGAATTGACCTTCTGAAAATCGATATTTTTTTGCCCCTCAAATAAAGACTTGCAAAAGGTTATTAAGTAAAGTGCATGGTGGTGAAAAATAAAGGGCTCCCAAGTTAAAATATTGTGTTGTTAATTATCTTTTTTTTTTTAAAATGAAGGTATAAAAAGAAAGAGAGAGTAAGTTAAAGTTACCAAGTGTATCTCCGGCGGCAAAGCGCTTGCCTCTAGGCCAAGTGGCGGTGTTGAAGGTCCAGCCGCCACCACCTCCCACCGTGAAAGTGGCTGATTCCGCCACCTGCAGCTGGTAATATGCTACCAGAAGGAGCATAAGAAGCGCCACTTGCATTGCACTGCCTCTTCCCTGCGACATATTTATGTTTATGATGATGATGAATTAAGAACTCTATTTCGATATAGGGTATATACTAATTAAGGTGGTTGTAATTTGTGTGTGTAAAAGATGTATGTATTTATAGTGATAGTGGTGAAATTTTAGGGTGTGATCTAGGTGTAAGTTTTGGACCACAAAGTCAGCACTTTTAAAGGGATACATTGAAAGAAAAGTTTTTACAGGTAGGAACCTATTTTAGAATGTTGGATTTCTATTGGTTTTGGTGCACCAGGTTCAACATAAAATTTGTGATAGTCATATGATCCACTTTCCACCTTGTGTGAAAGGAACCATGATCTTCTCCCATCTACTGCCGCCTACAGCAGGGGCGGATTTAAAACTAATTTTGATCCATAAATTTGTTTCAGTACGGTCATCGGAGATTGAAACTGCATTTATAACCAAAAACGATATTTTTAACAAGAAAACTACATCGATTTAATACAAAATAAAATTCCTGAGATCTCAATGGGGTCACGCAGTGGCGGACACATATTTAAGTAAATGGGGTCCGCGGACCGCGTTAAAAATAATAAAACTCTACATTTTATCTATAGAAAAATATTTCGGACCTCGCTGAAAAACTTTTCTGGATCCGCCACTGGGGTCACGGTCACGTGACCTCACCCCTACACATGTAGATCCGCCCCTGGCCTACAAGTGGTTGGCGCAGTGATAAGTGTTATGCACTTGTGAAAGACACCGAATCTACCATGACAATATCACAGTTCAGGTTAAAGTTGAAAATAAATATTTAACCACTGCGAAATTGAATATTGGTCTTAAATACTACTTTCAACAAATCAAATGTCATTGTCCTACACCGAAAATAGATAATTCGTTGTAGTGTCTCTAGCAACTAAGTTACGACTGGATCCCATACGGTACATAGAAGGGTGTTGTGTGGGATTATAATAAAACAACAAGCGTTCGTTTTTTTTTTTTTTTTTTTTTTTTTAAGACAAAAACGATGTTGTTTGCGCCTAAAAAGCTCACAAGAGAGCCTACGGTGGCAGGAGTAGACCATGTTCCCGCCTAAGTGTTTTTATTATACTATATAAAATCAAGATATCGTCGTTTTTAGTTATACTATAAAAATTTTATAAAAAAAAAATCTACAATTAACTTTTTTCGATATTTAAAAATAAGTGGGAGGGTTAGGGAATGAGTCCCGGCCCGATTTCATCCTTACTTGAGGAATACATTGTAGATCATCCAAGCTTGTATTATAGAAATTTCATGTCGGTCATATTAAATACTTAAGTGTTATATTCAACATCGTTGATTAATCAACAAATTCATCAAATTTTAGATGAAAATGATTTAATCATAAGAATTAAGTTGTAATTAGTATTAATATCATAACACGCTTACACTATCGATTATTATAGACGAAAGCGTTAATTTGCATATGTTATTTTTAACATATTATATATTTTGCAGGTTGAGATGCATTAGAATCGAGCATAGACAATGTGTATTTTATGTAATATATGTAGTGTAAATTTAGAGATTATATACTTTAAAAATCTATGTAGGTTTTTATTTTATTTTAATTTTTATACTGTAGATGGATTTAGTTAATCTGAATAATTTGGATCTTTATTTTACGGTTTACCTGGTTTCTGATGTCCAAATGTTCTAGGACCATAACATGGACGGAACGAGAAATTGGTAGTCGGGTGGCTAATAGACTATACTTAATGGTCGAGTGAAATTTGGATTAAAACAACTAATTGTGTTGGACTGATTTATATAAGGTTTTTGGTTTACTGAAAATAAAAACCGGATGGATTGCGTCTCACAGCATTATCAATACTATAAACGTATAATCAATAGTGTAAACGTATATTGTGTGCGACACTACTCTTTCTAGAGGAATCAAGGAGGTATAATTATGTTATACCACCAAACCTTTTTTAGGTAACAAGAAACAATATTTTGGGGATATGTCACGCCATTTAGCTATTTTAACATAAAATAAAGTTGATATGTTAAATCTCTATTAAAAGTCTAAAAAAAATTTGTGAAGGGACTTCTCTTTTAATTTAGCCTAATGATGTTAGGTCCTTGTTACTTTTATTTTTTATTTTTTTAGAAATAAAAACTATTTTTATTAATTATGTTACAGAAAAACAACCCTTACATTTTGTTCTGTAGGTCCACTATACTTTTATACTTTGACTTTGCTGGAACAATTTGTTTTTAATATATCAAGGTGCTAATTCATCAGGTTATTTTCATAGTCATAAAGATGTTTTCACTGTTCCAGTATAAAAAAAAAGGAAGAGGTTTCGGGTTCGATTCATTATAGATGCAATAAATTTATTAGGAGAGGTCTCTGCTTTTGATGTCAGAAAATACCTCGAAAAATTAGTCTCATAAAATTTTCGGGATACCAAAAAAGGGCAACTTTTTATATATTTTTTTTAAATGATGCCCTTTAAATTGTCGCATTTTCGCCTTTTTAGAAGGAAAAAAATACTTATTATTAGGCAATTGGCAAGTATGACATTTGTCTTAATCATATTCAATTAATAATTAATTATGTTCTTTAAACAATAATGAAAAATTGTATAATTTATGACCAAAATATCCTTAATTAATCTAATCATATTCTCTTCCCCGATTTTAAATAGTCGTCTCTCATTTCTCTCTCATACACTATTAACAACATTCAAACATCCATGTCTCTCCATCTTGGCCGTAAAAAATCGCATTTCGTTCACACAAAAAAATCTTTAATTTTTCTCATATTTCTTTTAAGATCAATATTGACCCCTTTTTTCTCTCCATCACCGAACCGCGAAATACAAATGTATAAATAATAGTGAATTCACTATTAAATCTGAGTTGTTACAACGTCGATAACAGTATTTACAACCGTCGTATTCTTTGTTTCGTAAACCACGAGAAAAGCTACATCTCGAGAAAGGATGAGGTTAAATTAGTTTTGTTAAATATATTTTAATCCTAATTGTCAAACTTAAATCAAACTCTTATGTTCTTATTGTTTATTTAGACACTTTATCTTGTCATGTTGGTCCCTTACCCCTTTATTATTTGTAAGTTCAGAAAAATCATTACATTTTTAGTTTTTTTTTTCCGAATCTACCGTGACATCACATAATATTAATAACTTTTGACTTTGTCTTTAGCTTTCAAGGGCATTTCAGACATATGACATGAAAAAATGTCTTTTTTTATTTTATTTCAAAAGTGACGAATATACTTGGGACCCTGCTTGAAATTGTGATAATATTAGTATGTTATTCTTTCATATTCGAAATGTTATTGTCACAATAAAATAAGTGCAAGAAAATGATATGAAATATGTTAACACTATTGATTATATTATAATCAAATTAGTTATTAAATCACACATCTTCATAAATAGTGTAAAAGTTTATTCTGAAAATCTTATTATGACAATAATATTTGTGTAATGAATGACTATGGGTGAGGGTTGGTTGCTGGATAATAACTCCAAATACTGCGACCGTCATAAAATCTTTTGGTGCAAACAAAGTCGGTTGTTGTTAAAGACGTCGCTTTCAGATGTTATCTTAAAATCAATTAATGGTAGTAAATGTGCTATAATATTTCTTACAACACTTGCACAATTTTCATTCATGAGTGTGGCAATCTGTCCCAACAGCCAGGGTTCAATCTCTTGACTCTGGCTCCGATACCATGTTAAGATCAAGCGCTTACCGCTGTACTAAAACCAATTGGTGGTAGTAATGTGCTATTATATTTTTTGTACATTAAGAGTATGGGCAATCTGTCCCAACAGTTGTTAACTAAGCCACACGCAGTAGAAACAAAAGTGTAAGAGAATTTGGATTTGAGTATATTCATTAACCGTGCGAGGAAATACAACCCGAAAGACGATGACTTCTTTAATTTTATATTCTTATATGTCGTTCCGTAACTGACGACTACTCTCGGTGTTTTACAGATCCAATAACGATTTTCTCGAAGATGAATGGTTTTTCATGGCCTTGCATGGAGGCACGCATTTGGCGTCTTTGGATTTTGGCCGCGTCGCTTTCTTTTTTGAATAAAGCTAAACACTCAAGCACCAAGATCAACAAAGGCAAGATTAAATGGCGATTGGTGGAGCTCATCTGGCAAAACTACGAGCATAAATCCACCTCATCATATTCGTATGAGCCGAGCTGATACTGAATCATCATATTACTTCATTTTTCACCAAGTATTCGGAGATTGACCTTAGCATCAAGGCCAACCTAGACCCAGCTCGCTTACTCGGTTTCTTTCTAGATGAAGGGAAGGCTTTTCTTCCAGGATGAGATGTTCTTCATTAAACAGCGCAGGTTGCTCACATGCAAGGAAGGGCCGATGTGATAAAGGACGCTACCAGTCTCAAACATCATACATGATGCAGGTCGTCCTCTATCACAAGCATCATTAGCTTCGTCAATCCATTGCAAACCGGATAAACTCTGTCTTCACGTCATCACCGCCTATTGGACCACCATCCACCATGGTAACATATATAAAATGATGAGCTCCCTCGCATGCATGGTATGCAATCTCACTTGGTCATTACTCTCTCAAAATTATTCTATACTCCACCTTATTGTCACATCACTGATTTGAGTATCGGAGGGTTTTTCTGAAGAAAGAACTTCGGGGACCTTAACAACTTGTTTGTTTTACATGCATTTTCCAGATATTGCAGTCTTTGATCACCTGTCAAATCTCATTCAGCACCTTCAACGTTTGGATTCTACTTGGACGATTTCGAGTATCGTCAGACGCAATCATTGTCTAGGCATACACCAAAGCCTAGGCAGTTCAAGACCTAGCTAGTTCACTACTTAGCCGAGTATGTACGGTGGTACTGTGACGCCCCCAGACCCTGGGCCTGGTAGCGTTAAATGAGTCATAAATGTCTGGTCAACTACTTAGACCGCCGTCCTCGCTTGGTCTAAAAGGGCTAACCCGAATTGACAAAACATTTATGTCTCACACTTATATGGGGGTGAGCATTCTCTTATTTTACCGATGTGGGACTTTACATTCTCCCCCCTTATAAGGGACTGGCGTCCTCGCCAAGATGGCCGAGACTGTTCCCGGATCATCCCTATCAGAGGTAACTAGAGGTCATCATTACACCGTCTTCTTGTACGATGCAGCGCATAGTTCCGTCTGATAGTCAGCTCTGAATACCTCTGGTAACACCCCGAATTTTCGGAAAAGGTAAAATGGCAATTGAGTATGTGTACTATGACCTAATTATTATTTAACCTATTTATTTAATTAAAAAGAATTTACTTAAAAGGATTTATTTTAATGGATTTTAATTAATGGTTATAAAAGGGTATTTTTACCTAAAATTACTCATATATGAATGCTGAGGCCGACGGTTTTGAAGAAGGAAAAATAAAATAAAAATTCGGACGCTGTTTCCCAAATTCGGGGTTTAACGGTTGATTTTCGGGGCAGATCATAGTAGAAGAAATTGATCACCACGAGGAGACGATCGTTTCGATACTAGCCGTTCTTTTTTTCGTTAAGTTTTCCTTTTTAGTCCTAAATCTAGATCCGTTTATGTTCTTGAGATACACGTGCGTTTTTATGGATTACAAAGGTTGCATAATCGTAGTAATGGTTAAATATCGTAGATGAATCGTAGGAAGGTTTGGTGTTGAGGATTTCAAGCTTTTTACAATCCTTTGATTTCGTTTTTACACGCAAAAGATAAAAAATAAGGGGGTGTTTTTAATCGATGCAATTACGATTGTGTTGTAAATTTTAATTACATGTTTTGTTTGCTGGTATAATTTAAATGCTATTGCAATTGATTAAATCTCTAGTTTGATCGAATAAGCGTACCATATACATATATTGATTATATTCTGCTATAGATATCGAAAGCGAAGCTGAGCCGATCATTAGCACTTTATTATATTGTTCTACTGCTATTTATTATTTAAAAGCAAATGGGTGTTGCTGGGCATTCAGCAGTAGTAGTTCGAAGGTTATCACCCAAAAAAAAAAAAAAAAAAAGGAAAAACAATTATATATATAGGTATTGTATTACAAGGGAAAAAAAGGGATTATTATTAATATAGTTGATTTAATAGATATTATATACGGTAAGTGACTTTATTTAATTTATTTAATAAGAAGGGTACGCATAACAAAGTACTATACGTTTAATGGGTATAGTAAAAGTGTGATATATGTTACGGTAAAAGTGTATTATATTAAATTTGTGCTTTTACGTGTACCACACGAAACGATGTGGCTCGTATGTTCTTTTGGAGCATTATATGTTAATTGACAATGTCTAACTTCGACTTCTGCTAGCCTTGATATCAAATCGCACCACAATTGAGACCATCTGCGGGGAGAAAGTAGGAGCACTGGAAGGCTTTGTTTAGGCCTTGTGGGACATTGACTTAGTAGTCAATGATTCTTTTACAACGTGCTAGGTAGCATAATTAGATGTCTAGGACTAGAAGTCCCTAAGAAGGCTTTTTATATGAATGAATCAGGTGGTTAGACTTAAACTCGTAAATTACATATGTGTGTGTCTAAAAGCTAAAACATCAATATCATTGGTGAGGCACATTTTTGACATCGAAGCATGGGACCTTTACCGCTCCTACGGGACTACGTGTAACTCCCACATGGATCATGAGTCCGTGCCCCCATGAGTGGTGCCGCCCATGTTGTGGTGCATATCTCACCATGCATAGTGTCCTTTGATATTGATGTAACAAATTTATATGCTGTAGAAATATTACTCAAAGATATCTTGAGTTGAGTCTCATTGAGGTTTCGGCAGGTGCTCAGCAGACTCTCTGAGCCTCAGGATTTCGTGCATAATATTTTGTACACCTTATTTAATTGTAAAAGACATATTAATTGTGATATTAATTGTGATTCATATAAACAATTAATATGTCAAACTCTAGTTTACTTTATGTCATAGACATAACTTTTACTTTTTACTTTTGCATGCTTGCCGCCACATCTACATACATACTCAAGTGGCCGCCCAAGCTAGCTAGCTAGTCTCTCTATCTCAATTGTATCTATTTGTACATCTTTTACTCAATGAATAAACCAAGTTGAAGTTTACTCTTGTGTTTATCACATTCTCAAACTCTCTTCATGGTAGCAGAGCCTTACTGAGTTCTAAAATCCGCTGCAAAACTCAGTTCTTTTCCAGAAAAAAATATGTCAACATTATCTGAAGTTTCATCTTCTTCAAGAGACCCACAATTGCCTCGTGACCGGGATAATCGAACACTCTTCTTTTACAAATCATAAACTTGATGGTAACAATTACTTGCTATGGTCAAAGTCTATGAAAATGTATATCTCCGGCCAGGGCAAGATGGGATATCTGTGCAGTTCCAAACTCCTTCTCTCTTTCGACCCCAAGTTTGAAGCATGGGACACAGAAAAATAACCAAGTCATGACCATCCTCACGAGGTCTATGACAAAAGAGATCGATGAGAACTTCATGATGTATGACATCGCTAAGGAAATCAGGACAATGCCGAGACCTTTACTCAAAAAGGACAATACATCTCAAGTCTATGAACTCAAGCTCAGATTCAAAATTGCGCATGGGGATATATCTCAGTAACTCAATACTTTAATCAACTATCTAAGGCATGGCAACACCTAGATATGTTGGAAACTCACCCTGGAATGATGTTAAAGATGCCGCACTCTTTAAAGACATTATCGAGAAAAGAGAGTATTCAAATTCCTTCATCGGATCGAATCCTACTCTTGATGATGTCGAGGTAGAATTCTTGCTACTAAACCTCTTCCAAATCTCAAATCCATGTTTGCCGAGGTCAAACATGAGGAAAGCAGGAGGAAAGTGATGCTGCCGAACTCCCCTGCTGACAACCCTACCAAGGTACGCCTCTTCAAGGTTAATGAGACTTACAGGAAGCCTACTGAGAAAGCTGGAAAGCTGTTCTGTGATCACTGCAAACGCACAAATCACACCAAGGACAATTGTTGGAAGCTACATGGCAAACCTAACCCCTCTAAAACCTCAAAACCAACCAGGGAAAGTCAAGGCAAACTTATCGGTGAAGAGAGAATGACAATAAGTCGAATGCTCGGTTCTTTGCCTTTAAAGCCTTTATTGCTCCGCATCCAGAAGGTAGCTCCCCTACTTGAAATGGCCACTCATGCTAAACAGGTATATTTTACTCACCTCTTAGTAATGAGACTTGGATTGTTGATTCTGGGGCTTCTTCCCATATACCGTAATAAGAACCTTATTACCCAATATATGTCATGCAATCAAATTCACGAAATTAAGACTCGCGATGGTTCTGCTTTCTTATGTAAAAGGTGTTGGGAAGGTTAAACTTAATAATCGAGATATATCTACGAATGTCCTGCTTGTTCCAAAGTTAGATCAGAACCTTATATCACACAAGAAAACTCACTAAAGATCCGAATTGGACTGTTGTTTTTAATAAGAATCGCGTGCACATTCCGGGATCTTTCTTCTCGTGAAGTGATTGGGCAAGCTAAACCTCGCCAGGATCTGCTTGTGATCAACCTGCTTGAAGTAAGATCAGACACAATGCCGCCTCAAACTGACTGCACGCAAAACCTAGACAATATCATGTTATGGCATTATAGACTAGGACATCCAAGTTTTGGTTATTTAAAGTCTTTAATCCTCTGAATTGTTTAAAGGATGTAATCTTAATGATCTTCAATGTGATATTTGTCAATTTGCTAAACTCACCAAATCTGTATGCTAAGTTACCTCACTTGCCCTCTTCCCTTTCTCCCTAATTCACAAAGTGATGTATGGGGACCTCAAGAGTGAAAAGTATAACAGAAAAGGTGGTTTGTAACCTTCATTGATGATCATACCGTAAACACTTGGTCGTTTCTTAATGAAAGACAAATGCGAAGTTGGACCTATCTTCCAAGAATTTTATCACATGGTCTCCACCCAATTTGATACTAAGATCAAGATCTTAAAGACGATAATGCTCGAATACTATGAGTCTAACCTCGGAACTTCTTGACAAACAGAGGAATTGTTCATATCGGTAGTTGTGTGGAAACACCTCAACGTAATGGGGTTCTTTGAAAGAAAGAACAGCATCTGCTGGAAATGGCCAGATCAATCATGTTCACTACACATGTTCTTAAATACATGTGGGGTGAAGCTATATTGACTGCAACATATTTAATCAACAGACTTCCCAAATGAGTGTTAGGTTTCAAAACTCCTCTCCAAACCCCTGCCGACCACACACTCCTCGCTCTCATCTTATTACCCAATTGCCTCCAAAGATCTTTGGTTGTACTTGTGTTTGTTTATATCCATGCTCAACACGTATAAACTTGATCCTAAAGCTCATAAGTGCATTTTCCTTGGATATGCACAGATGAGAAAGGTTACAAGTGTTACTCTCCTAACAAAAGAAATTTTACAATTCTATGGATGTGAAATTCTTTGAAAGGACTCCATATTACAAAGAAACCCATGAGCCGATCCACCGATGGAAACTGATTGAGATTGACCTAAGTCCGTTCACTCAAAGAAACAATTTACCCTCAAGAGAGTCCTAACCCTCGGCAGACTCATACCCGCCAAAGATCCTCGCGGATACTCACATTATCGACCTCTCGGCCTGGCCGACCCAGAGTCTCACGACCCAGCAGCCTCTTTGAACTGTAACCTCAAAGAATTCCATCGAACTGCAGAGCCGCCGCCTCGCCATCGACTCTCGGCCAGCCTCATCAAGTGGATGATGCACCTATTGCTCTAAGGAAAGGAAAAGATCATGCACTAATCATTCTATTCATACTTATTTATCTTATGGTCGGGCTGTCTCTGTCTTTTCCATGTTTACACAGACTGGACTCTCACTCTATCCCTAGAAATATTCAGAGGCCCTTCAAAATGATAAGTGGAAGGTCATCTTTGTTAAAACAGAGATGATCGCTCTCCGGATAATCATACTTGGGACCTCACAACTCTTCCCAAAGGCAAGAAAACAGATTAGTCGCAGATGGTTATTCACTATCAAATACAATGTCGATGGTAAAATTGACAAGTATAAAGCCGATTGGTAGCAAGGATTCACTCAAACTTATGGCATTGACTATAAGGAAACTTTTGCACCAAAAGAGCAAAGCTCAACACCGTCTGTCAGTCTCGATTTCCCTAGTTTCCCAACTTGACTGGCCTCTTCACCAATTGGACATCAAAATGCCTTTCTAAATGGGGACCTCACCGAGGAGGTTTATATGACTGTACCCTCGGTTTTATCAATCCTCATACTCAAGGCAAGGTGTGCAACCGAGAAAATCTCTATATGGCCTCAAGCAATCACCAAGGGCATGGTTTGGAAAACTCACTATCGTGGTTAAAGTCACTGGATATCATCAATGCAACTCATCACACCATGTTTGTCAAGACAACCAACCAGAGGAGGTCCATTCTAATTTATATGTGGATGATATCATCCTTCTTTGGAGATGACTCTACCGAGATCCGAACTTGAAGACTCTACCGGCAAGGTGTTCCAAGTTAAAGATCTGGGCTACCTCAAGTACTTTCTTGGTATGGAAGTAGCTAGAAACACCAATGGCATTTCGGTCTCCCAAAAGGAAGTATGTCCTGGACTCATCAAAGGAAACCGCATGATGGGATGCAAACTCTTTGTATCTCCAGTAGACCCAGTCATACCTCTTCGCATGGTGACATTGCCGCCGAGAAAGAACAATATCAAAGGCTTGTAGGCAAACTCATATACCTTTCTCACACAAGACCTCGATATTGCATATGGGGTCGATCCTGGTCACTAATTCATGTATTGCCCTACTAAGCAACATTGGGATGCAAAGTGAATAGGATATCGAGGTATTTAAAATCCACTCCTGCCAAGGCCTCGCACTTCACAAAGTCTACCGATAGATCAATCAAGCGTCTACACTGATGTTGATTGGTGGATGTCACATTGACAGGAGGTCTACCACAGGCTATTGCTCATATATATGGGGAACCTGGTTACTTGGAGGAGCAAGAAACAACCTACGTGTCAAGCGATCTTGAAAGTCGAACTAAGGGCACTTGTACTTGGCATTTGTGAAGCTCTATGGCTAAAAAGTGGTACCGATCGAACTTCAAAGAATCAGATCGAAGAACCTATCACAATCTGTTGTGATAATAATTCACCTTATGCATGGCGTAAGATCCACCATCATGATAAAACCAAGCATGTGGACATTGACAGATTACTTTCTCGAAGGAGAAGATTGATGCCAAGATTATTCAACTCCAAAGATGTTCCCTCACAGATCGTAATCGCCGATATTCTTACCAAGGCTATTCCACCTCTTATGTTCAGCAGACTAAGTAGCAAACTTGGCTGCATCAACATATACAGCCCAGTTTGAGGGTGTAGAAATATTACTCAAAGATACTAAGTTGAGTCTGCTTGAGGTTTTCAACAGGTGCTCGTGAGACTCTGCTGAGCCTCGGGATTTCGTGCATAATATTTTGTACACCTTATTTAATTGTAAAAGACATATTAATTGTGATATTAATTGTGATTCATATAAACAATTAATATGTCAAACTCTAGTTTACTTTATGTCATAGACATAACTTTTACTTTTACTTTTGCATGCTTGCCGCCCACATCTACATACTCAGTGGCCGCCCAAGCTAGCTAGCTAGTCTCTATATCTCAATTGTATCTATTTATACATCTTTTTACTCAATGAATAAACCAAGTTGAAGTTTACTCTTGTGTTTATCACATTCTCAAACTCACATCTCACGAGCCTCGAGATTTCGTGCATAATATTTTGTACACCTTATTTAATTGTAAAAGACATATTAATTGTGATATTAATTGTGATTCATATAAACAATTAATATGTCAAACTCTAGTTTACTTTATGTCATAGACATAACTTTTACTTTTTACTTTTGCATGCTTGCCGCCCACATCTACATACTCAAGTGGCCGCCCAAGCTAGCTAGCTAGTCTCTCTATCTCAATTGTATCTATTTATACATCTTTTTACTCAATGAATAAACCAAGTTGAAGTTTACTCTTGTGTTTATCACATTCTCAAACTCTCTTCATATGCGTGAGGATGTACTGTGTGATCTAGTAGAGGGTGAGTGTGATCTCAATTACAACCTATGTGGTAGTGTTTGTAGACTTTATCTTGGCGTGTCTTATATAAATATATTGTGTAACCGTTTCTTCTACCCCTTACTATGTACGTAAGTACTTACCCCTCTTCTCTCTTTTGTTCCCACCCCGAGAAGGTGGTTGGCAGGATGATGATGATTTTGGTTATGACAATGGAGTTGATAGAGTTGATGTTTGAGCTCTAAAGTTACGATGACTTGGACATTTATCTTATGCACTTTTAGTCATTCAGTTTTGAGACATAGACTTAGTACCGTTTCCGTTTCATGGGATGTAATGAGTCAAACAACATTTAATTTGTTGTTTTGTCGTTTAAGTTTTCTTAGACGTAGATTTTGAGACTTGGTGATCCTTTTGATTGTCGTTTGAATTTCTTTTCCGAGTAAGCTTTTAGATTTAATTTATTCTGCTTTTACTCTGATTGATTGTGAGAGGCTTATGTACATATTAATTTTGATTTATTAAAAGTTAATATATGCATGCCGGGCGTCGTGACGGATATGTACTCGGTATCCGAACGGGCGTCCACAGTACTACTACTACGGAAGGGTCAAGGCGTAAAATGACCTCTACTTGATGCAACAAATTTTCACTTGTGATCTCTTCAAAGTCTTGCATTAATTTTCAATAATGTGGGAGGGGGGTGGTTGGAGAAACGAATGGATGCAACAATTTTGGCGGGAAACCAATTGGTGCGGTGTTTGGGTGATCTTGTTCGGTTTTTACTGAACCACCAACTGAAGCAACTGAAATTAGAACAGATGCATCCACAAAACGAAACGGAGACATTTTCCTCTTTTCTCCTATATATTCACTTCACTTGTGAAAGAAAATTAAGCCAACATTCATACAAAATTTAGAAGACGATTGCGATAACCGTGGATACATAATAACAATAATAAAATAGTTGTTGTATTTTAGAAGACGATTGCGATAACCGTGGATACATAATCGATGCAAAATCGTTTTAAGGATGATGTGTTACGCTTGCATCAGGCAATGAGTTTTTGTATATTACTGATTTCATAATTGTTACTATAGTTTACGCATTTTATATGTTGATATAATGATATTCCGTTCATGTGGTTTTCATATTATATGCTATAATTAATTGACTGCTAAAATCGGTTCCTCAAAACTTATAAAATCAATATTATTTTTTTGACCTATTTCCCGCAATTTTCATTGCAAAAGGTACAACTTGTTTGAAATCTATATCAAAAGCATAGTTTAAAAATGGGATTTCCTTTTCAAAATAAATTTTGCCAAAAATACCTTTTTGACAAGGATACATTTCCATGTTAATCTTTCCAAATTTCAACTAATAGTACATGTTTTCTCTGCTCGGTCTTTGAATGGTAGGTCCATAGCTAGAAGTAAACTGGTGTAGGCCCATGTTCTTGACAAAGAGGGGAATACCATGGGAAATTTTTAGGTGGTGTCTCCACACAAATATGGAGATATCACGCTAAGAAAGACACGTGACTGCCTCTGTTTTAAATATGGATTTGAACTTTGTGGTCCATATGTTGTCACAGGTGTCTTCACACCGTGTGGAGACACCACCTAAAAACTTCACAATACCATGTGTTCAAACAATACGTGCAATACACATATTAGGATCAAGCACTTACCGTTTTACTAAGACCAATTGGTGTTAGTAATTGTGCTACTATATTTCCTTATACGCCCCCTCAAGTGTGAGCATATATGAGAGGAGAGAGACCCAACACTTGATTTTTTTATTTTTTTTGGGAAGTGTGGGCTTGTTAGAAGAAAGAGACCCAACACTTTTTTTTGTTTTTTATTTAATTGTGCTAGAAGCGGGGTTCGAACTCAGGATCTTCTGCTCCGATATCATATTAGGATCAAGCACTTACCGTTTTACTAAGACCAATCGATGTTAGTAAATGTGCTACTATATTTCCTTATATGAAAAGAATAATGTCCAAGTGTAAATGTTCGGTAGTGACACTTGCCAGTCTCTTAGATTGACACACTAGATTCTGTTGTATAGGAAAGTGTGTTTAGATATTATATGTATGACTGCAGCATCAAAATCTTATCTCAATAAAAAAACAATCTTATCTTCATCTAAGAGTTCTTCATCTCCTTCAATGGAGATTGCATCTTTCTGTTAATTTTGTTTTTCAAACTTGGTATCAGAGCTAGGTTTCGTCACCATGAGCTCGGGGTCTTCACTTTCCAAATTTCGGCGGCGCCCACATGAAGTCAAGTCACCGTGAGCTCAGATCACCTCCTCCGGTAGTTACATCCGCAATGATCACGGAGGTTCAAAACTCGATCGGACATGCTTTGCAATAGCCATCGGAGGTTCTACAAATCCGATTGGACAAACAAGGCCACCTATCATGTCACTTTTCTACTCAAGTTTTCCTTATCTCTCATCAGATCTCTCTGCTAGTTTTCCGTTCAGTCAAGTCACCGGAACGATGCTGCCACCTACTTTTCCTTCGCCATACAGGTCACCATCTCCCAAAGACAAGATCGCAATCCGCTTCTCCATTTCATGGACATCTCAATCGGACTGTAGAATGTCAAGTTAACAAGGGACAATTATCTTCTCCGGCGTTATACCATTCTTCCTATCAGGCGTGGACACAAACTTGAAGGATTTCTGCTTGGCACTAAACCCAGGCCGCTACTATTCCTAATCCGGCTGTAGAAGAATGGGATGCTACAGATCAATTACTATCTGGTTGGTTACTAAGTTCTATCACAGAGCAAGTGATTGTTGAAATTATGGGTTGTGAAACTTCACATCAGATTTGGTCTACTCTTGAAGTTTTGTTTAACAATCAGTCTGAGGCTAGGATGTTGGAATATAAGAATGCTTTAACCAGTCCGATAAAGGTTCAAAGAGTATGAGTGATTATCTTGCTCGGATGAAGTCATACAGATGATGGACTTGCAAAGAAGCAGCTATCCAATATCCAAATCTGAGTTGATCTTAGCTGCTCTAGGAGGTTTGGATAAAGACTATGAAGTTGTTATAGTCAACATAACTTCCAGAATTGGTTCCCTTACATGGCCTGAGGTACAATCTCAACTCCTGACCCATGAAAGGTTGCTGGCCAAGTTTAATCCCTCTGTATCTACTGGAAACACAGCATCACAAGGACATGCTGCTCATCTTGCTACTTATTCTCAAGGTTCAGGTTATAGAGGAGGAAAATCCAACAACAACAATAACAGAGGTAGAGGAAACTCAAGAGGTAGCAGAGGTAGAGGTGGTAGAGGTCAGGGCAGAACTGGTGGTAGGAGTGGCATGACATGCCAACTCTGTGGCAAAAATGGTCATACAGCTCTAGAGTGTTGGCATAGGTTTGAAGAGGATTTTCAAGGACCAATCTGTTAGTAATATCATCCGCAACGGAAGCGATTTAAGGATCTAGATCTATATAATACACGTAATAAAATAACTAGATCTATTCTACAAGGGGGATGTAGATCATACCTCTTGAATCTCGAAATTCAAGTTGAAGAACCGCAAAAGAAAAGGAGGTGTGAAGAGCACCACGATCTTCCGTACGTGTGATCCAAGCAACTCCCGGTGGAAGGAATTCTCGACTCGAACCCTTCCGATATGCTACCCGGAAAAATCTCCAAGATTTCTCCCCAAATCTCCCTTGGCCGAAAATTCTTTTCTCCTCACTAAGAGGTGTGTGTCGAATTTTATTGTGTTGTAAGGCTTGGGAGAACTCTCTTTATGTAGGAGAGTAAAACTTAGCCTCCAAGGATTTTTATTTTGCAAATAAATAATCCAATTAATAAAAGATAATTCCATAATATTCTAGAACAAATCTAGAATAATATTTATCTTTATTATTTACCATAAATATTTATCCAATAAATATTTTATACACATGTCTTATTAATCACAAGAAAACTAATTTCTTGTTGACCAATAAACACATGGGGCGAAATTTATCATCATTGACCTAGTCAATATGATTTTTTTTCCACACACACTAATTGGGCCAAGATTATGAAAAATGTCTTTTCCACATATTTAATTATTTAGCCCAACTAATTTAATAGTCCACTAAACAATTAATTCACATATCGCTTTTAATAAAGTCCAACAAGAACTAAATTAATATTATCGTGATTCGACGTCCGAGAATAGCTATGCTATATAGAGGCACGTCGGGGACCATGGACTAATAATCACGCTCGATAAATCAAATAAATAATTATAGAATAATTGTATTCGATAAATCAATCACAGAAATATGCCACCATAATCCCGTGAGTGCACTCCTCCGATTATAAGATTATATTTATCTCCTCACGAGAATAATAATAAGCGCCCATTGATATAATCATTACATATGGATTAATCCTCCATAGATCGCTCATTCTAAATCGGGAAGTTACCGTTAACCCTTTTTAGAACCTCTTATCCTTATTTACCATTAACCCCTAGTGATCAATTAATTCATACAACTCACCGGTAGCTAATCGATGTAATATGAACTCGCATTTATCGATCGCTTTCTAGGATTAACAAATAAGTGAATCGTCTCATCTACTTCCATAAATGGAAGGAATGGATTCCGTATCTGTGATAACACAAACTACTCACTCAATCCAAAGACAATGCCAAGATGGGGTAATTCGCACTACGGACTCGGTGTAATCCTTAACCGTCAAGTCAAACTTCATACTTTATCTTCAAGCGGTTGATCGTGATCACCTCAGATTAAGATATATCCATAAATATGATCATCCATTGATTCGATAAGACTTCTCGATTACGGAATTATATCGTGAACTCTAATCAAATCGGTCCAAATTTCTATATGATATATCTATCATATATAAATGCCCCATTAGGTTCTCTTAACCAAAAGTCCGGATAAGACAATCACACCTATTGTGTTCTCAAGCATTAATAGCACGTTAAAGGAGAGACCCGATACTCTCGATTAACTTCACTACGGGCTAATTGTATTTTAAGTACATCTTCACTAACTCAATCCTCCTGTATATCCCATACACTGAGTTAAGTGATTACATAAACGATATACTTTAGGGTTTTCTGCATCAGAAATACTATTGTCACATCGGTGAATATGAGAATAATAAATATGGATAATAACATCATTTCATTTATTAAATAAAACAATTACAAAATTGTCTTTCGGCATCACACCTAACAATCTCCCACTTGCACGAAAAGCATGTGATTAATTGTTTTAGAGCACAACCTATTATTTAAAATACAAAGAAACTATCACTCCCACTTGCTCTAAAGCAAATGAGACATGTCTCTAATACCTATAGTCTCCAAGTGTCGACTAAAAGCTTCAATCGACAAAGATCTTGGTGAATGGATCAAGAGGATTATCGGCGGAGGCGATTTTCTTGACGGAAATGTCCCTCTATCGACAAAATCGTTGATCACCCAAAGATTTTCTCTATATGCTTCGACTTCTCGTGCTTTCGAGGTTCCCTAGAGTTGGCAATGGCCCCATTGTTATCACAATAGAGAGTAATAGGATCCTCAGCATTCGGGACAACGCCTAATCCGCTGATGAACTTTCTTAACTAAATCGCTTTTAGTTGCCTCCGAGGCCGCTATGAACTCAGCTTCCATTGTTGAATCGGTCAGGCCGGATTGCTTTTGGCTTCTCCATTCTACTGCACCGCCACCAAGGCATAAACACTGAACCAGAGGTAGATTTAGAATCATCTCTGTCTGATTGAAAGTCAGAATCGGTGTACCCCGCTAACTCCAAACTCCCACTCGAATAGACGAGCATATAATTTCTGGTTCTCTTCAAATATTTGATGAGATTCTTTACTGCAGTCCAGTGCGGTTGTCCTGGATTTGACTGAAAACGGCTGACTAATCCAACGCCGTAACAAATGTCAGGTCTCGTACACCTCATAGCATACATAAGACTACCAACAGCCGAGGCATATGGCAATCTTCCCATAGCTTCACTTTCTTCAGAGTTTGAGGCCCCGAGTCTTAGAGAGGTAAACGCCGTGGACGGGTTGGTAGAAAACATTTCTTTGCGTTATCCATATCAAGCGCGTGCAAAGACCTTATCTATATAAGTTGCTTGGGACAGAGCTAACATCCTGTTCTTGTGATCCCTTATAATTTGGATCCCTAGAACATAACTCGCTTCTCCCAAATCTTTCATTTGAAATTGCGTGGTAAACCAACTTTTCACGCCGGACATCATCCCCTTATCGCTGCCAATTAGGAGTATGTCATCAACGTATAACACTAGAAATACAACACTATCTTTGATAACCTTCTTTACACACAAGATTCAAAGAAAGTGTTGTTCAAATCATAAGACTTGATCGTGTGATCGAATCTATGATACCAGAACGAGATGCTTGCTTCAACCCATAAATGGATCTCGAGCAACTTGCACACCATGTGCTCGACCTTCTTCAATGAATCCTCTGGTTGCGTGATATAGATTTCCTCGTCAAGAAAGCCGCTTAGAAACGCTGCCTTAACATCCATTTGCCGAGATTTCATAATCCAGACTTGCAGCAGTCGAAAGGAGGATGCGGATGGTTTTCATCATGGCCACAGGTGAGAAGGTTTCCTCGTAGTCTATACCCTCTCGCTGTGTGTAACCTTTGGCTACCAGCTTTGCTTTGAAGGTTTCAACCTTCCCATCTACTCCTCTCTTTCGCTTGTAGAGTCATTTACATCCAATGGGCCTTTCACCCTGAGGAAGTTCTACAAGTTTCCAGACCGAGTTAGAGTACATAGACTCCATCTCTTGATTCATTGCGTCAATCCATTTATCCTTATCGTGATCCATTAAGGCCTTCTTATAGGTCGGAGGATCATCTTCCACCCCATCAGAGGCGACTACGTTTGCCTCTAAATCCATGCCGTACCGAGCCGGTGGCCGAACCACTCTCGCAGTACGTCTGGGTGGAACAGGAATGTCGGAAGTGACTGTTGTATTATTAGTGTTGTTTACATGAACATCAGCAGCCACAATAGGCCTGATGTCATCGGAGAGTAATTCCTCTAGTACAATTGTACTTTCGAGGTCCGTGGTCTTTATATAACTTTCCTCCAAAAACGTGGCGTTAGTCGAGACTAGCACTTTGTTATCTTCCGGATCGTAAAATAGACCACCACGTGTACCTTTTGGATAGCCTACAAACAAACATACTTTCGTGCGTGATTGTAGCTTGGTAGTCTTGTCCATCGGCACATATGCGGAGACAACCCCATATCGCGAAGTGACGCATGCTTTCGCGATGTCCCACCACATCTCAATGGGTGTCTTTTTCGATGCACTTTGACGGTGATCGCATTCAAAATGTAGACCGCTTCTTCTAAAGCATAACCCCAAAAGGATATAGGTAGTGAGGCGTAGCTCATCATTGATCTAACCATGTTAATCAATGTCCTGCTTTCTCTCTCAAAGAACTCCGCTTTGGTCGAGGTGTCCTAGGCGCCGAACGTTGGAAACAAATTCCTTTTCACCAAGTAGTCAATGAACTCGTGATCTAAATACTCACATCCACGATCCGAGCGAAGGCATTTCAATGACTTGCCTAGTTGCCTTCGCTTCGCTTGGAACTCCTTGAACTTTCCAAAATCCTCGGACTTTCTATGCAACAGATAAACATAACCGAATCTCGAGTAGTCATCAATGAAAGTCACAAAGTACTCAGATCCGCCTCTAGCTTGTACGCTCATCGGACCACAAAGGTCCGAATGCACTAAGTCTAGAGTTCCTGTGGCTCTATTACCCTTTGATGAGAAGGGACGCTTAGTCATTTTTCCTCCAGGCAACACTCGCAGATGTAGTGTGTGTCAACAGATGACTCACCTAAGGCATTAACCTTTTCAAGTCTTTTGAGTCTTTCCAAGGAAATATGGCCAAGCCTCGGATGCCACAAGTATGTTTTATCTTCTTTTACTTGAGAAACTTTCTCGCTTTTTAGCGAGATCTTTGATGAGCAGCTTTTAAACATTTCAAGATAAGTAGGGAGCTTTATGTGGTCTTACAAAATATAAACCGCTTTTCATTCGTAGTTGAACACAATTCAAAGCCATTCTTTGAAATAACAAATTCACCATTCAAATTTGAAATAGAAAATGATTGTTCAACTAAGGCGAATAAGAAATCAAATTTCTCCTGAAATTGAATAAAATAATCATTTTCTAAATGTAAAATTCTATTATTAAAATGCAAGTCCACAGCTCCCCTTCGCTTTAGCTTGAAATGCGCCCCAAAGGCCTACTCGCATCACTTGAGAACCCTCTTCCAAATCATAAATGCGAACTAAGAATCGCAATGAAGAACATACATGGTTAGTAGCTCCAGGTATCAAGTATCCAAGTGGACACATCTTTAGCTACGTTAAAAGATTCCAAGAATAGTAATTCCAAATTACCTTTCTTATCTTTCCCAGCGACAGCCTTGACTTTGCCATCTTTCACATCACGAAGATATTCGGGACAATGGCGTCGCCAATGTCCTACCTCCTTATAGTAAAAGCATTTGCCCTTGGGCTTGGCCTCGTCAACTTTCTTGGCTTTCTTTTTCTTCATTGGCTTGGGCACGGGTGCAACATTACCCTTCTTCTTTGGTTTGGCCTTAGGCTTGTTTGATGACCTGGCTTCGGCCATATTGGCTTCAGCTTTCTTATCCCCTACTTGGACCTTATCTTTCGATAGCAGGCCCTCGTAGATAGTCGGCCATTCAAGATATGTGTCATGGTCAACTCATATTTGCCCATCGACATCGAGTTTTGAACGTGATAAACTCAGGAGTCAACGATTCCAAAATCATCGATACTTGAGTTGCTTCATCGAACTTTGATCCATGAATACCGGCGTCATTGAAGTAATCGATCATATTCGAACATGACCATTCAACGCTTGACCTTTCTTCAATTTCGTGTTACGGCCAACCTTGATGGCATCGTGTCTTGCTTGGTTGCTAGGTGATCCAAACATCGTAGTAAGTTTCCGCATGATTTCTCCCGCGGACTCAAACTCTTCAATCAGGGTCCTAATAACCTCGACACCGCCGCCAGGATGATCCCACGAGCCCGGTTATCTCGCTTCGATCCAGCCGATTACGCTGCTCGATCTCACTTTTACTGTGTTTTGGATCGCCAAATAGGGGCATTTAGAAGTAAGTACATGTTGCACATTCTCATACGTGAGTACCACGCTTAAGTTACTCTTCCATTTCTTAAATTTGTTTCCCGTTAATTTTTCGATGCAGAAAGGTAAATTTGAGCGAGATATTTTTTTGAAAATAAAATGACATACATTAATTCAAGTTTAACACTACTATATAAATTTTAGGAATTGTAAACTAATAATTAAGTCTACTCTACCATTCCAAGGTTTTTAACCTCGCATCTCAGTGCCGCCGTAGGGTAGGTTAAAGGGATGACGGTTAAATCGAGACAATCTCATCAATGAATAACTTGTGAGAATCAAACATCCCACGAGAATCGAACATCCCTTTATTCATTGACTACCTTCCTTTTTTAGCCTAGATATTACCAAAATATCCTTTATGAGTGTGACCTACTATATCGGATCTCATAGTACGCCTGAGAGTGTGCCGTCGTAGGATAGGTCGGTGACCCGACGAGTACCCGTAAATCCTATCCTTTCGGAGACCAAGCCATGAATGTTGATAGGGGTGAACATCATCCGTAGGGGATGAAATCAAAGCAACGCGAGGCGCCACCCTTCTCTCACTTACTTGTATCTATAGTAGAGGTCGTGGGGTTGGTGCCGCCTCCCCGCTCCCACTCAATAATTTGGAAGTGGTTGTGGGTTAACTAACCACGCTTTTTGATGTTATCATAAAAGCTCATCAAATCAAGGATTCCGAATGGTGTCGGTAACGTAGGCAAGCCTACCCGCCCTATTCGTTGGAACATACGTGATGATCGGACGAAAATCGGGTCAAGACAAATTCATTGAGATAAGAAGGAATCACCCTCCGCTCTCCGGTGTAGCTTAGTCTTGCCGGACCCCGTGCATACATCACACTAGAGGGTTAAGTCGGTCGAGCCTAGCTCGATTGACCACCCAACCTATAAGCGAACCGCTTTTATCCGAGATTTATTGTTCTTTTACCATCATTCAATCTCGTAGACACTACGAATTGAAAACGTGATCTCGCTTTGGGCTTTAAGGCGGTTCACCGAGAACACACACCAAAAGCTTAACGATTTCATAACCCGTCCTCGGATATTTAATTAGTTACTAAATTTATTAATTACCACGTATTAATTAAATTTCAACTAATTACACGAGTTTGTATACATGCCTATTTTAATTACCAAAATTAAAATTCTACATGTATGCATGGAGTGGATTTATGATATGATGCATGTCATGGCAATTCGATTTTATATCTATTTTATGATCAAACACATAAAAATAAATTGCGGAAAATTTAAACACCGAGATTGATTGTTTGGTACCCGTATCTAACTATCCTAGGAAAAAATAAATTACAATCTTGTTGTCTTGATCTTTGAATCTTGAACTCGAACCGCCGGATCACGAACCACGAACACCCGAGAGGAGAAAAGGTCTTTTTAATTAAATAAATCCAATTTATTATCATATATATGTATTTTATTATATGCGGCTGCTACTAATTATTTTCCAAATATATATATATATATATATATATATATATATATATATATATATATATATATATATATATATATATATATTTATTTATTTTTATTTTTGTTATGCGGCAGTTGAATAATCAAAAAAAAATTAGGTCACAAAAATTGATGCAGCCGCAACAAAATAAAACCCTAGCCGCAAATTTTTATTAAACAGGACTTATAGCGACGCTTTTCAGCGTCGCAGAAAGTCCTGTAGCAGTTTTTAATAAAATTTAATCCGCTTCTCCTCGCTCATACCTTGGGTTTCGCCTTGATCTTCAATTTTCCAACAAGATCGTCATCTTTTCCAGCCCGGATATTCAAAATTACAATAAAAGATGCTACTTTTACAAATAAATTTCAAAATTGACATAAAATAAATACAATTCCTATGTTCAATTGTTGCTAAACAAATGAGCTACAATAGATCTAACGAAAGAAACAAAGATCAACCCCAATCCATCTCTTCAACCAAGACATTCATAACATAAAAATTAATTAAGCATGCATCGCCCCTTTTAAAAAAATTGGGACAAAAATCTACATGTTTTACCACTCCTGTATCTAATATATTATACGTATAAATATAGATCACCTTGGCGATCGATACCATCATTAGTAATATCATCCGCAACGGAAGCGATTTAAGGATCTAGATCTATATAATACACGTAATAAAATAACTAGATCTATTCTACAAGGGGATGTAGATCATACCTCTTGAATCTCAAATTCAAGTTAAAGAACCGCAAAAAAAAGGAGGTGTGAAGAGCACCACGATCTTCCGTCACGTATGATCCAAGCAACTCCCGGTGGAAGGAATTCTCGACTCGAACCCTTCCGATATGCTACCCGGAAAAATCTCCAAGATTTCTCCCAAAATCTCCTTGGCGAAAAATTCTTTTCTCCTCACTAAGAGGTGTGTGTCGAATTTTATTGTGTTGTAAGGCTTGGGAGAACTCTCTTTATATAGGAGAGTAAAACTTAGCCTCCAAGGATTTTTATTTTGCAAATAAATAATCCAATTAATAAAAGATAATTCCATAATATTCTAGAACAAATCTAGAATAATATTTATCTTTATTATTTACCATAAATATTTATCCAATAAATATTTTATGCACATGCCTTATTAATCACAAGAAAACTAATTTCTTGTTGACCAATAAACACATGGGGCGAAATTTATCATCATTGACCTAGTCAATATGATTTTTTTTCCACACACACTAATTGGGCCAAGATTATGGAAAATGTCTTTTTTCCACATATTTAATTATTTAGCCCAACTAATTTAATAGTCCACTAAACAATTAATTCACATATCGCTTTTAATAAAGTCCAACAAGAACTAAATTAATATTATCGAGATTCGACGTCCGAGAATAGCTATGCTATATATAGAGGCACGTCGGGGACCATGGACTAATAATCATCGGCTCGATAAATCAAATAAATAATTATAGAATAATTATATTCGATAAATCAATCACAGGAATACGCCACCATAATCCCGTGAGTGCACTCCTCCGATTATAAGATTATATTTATCTCCTCACGAGAATAATAATAAGCGTCCATTGATATAATCATTACATATGGATTAATCCTCCATAGATTGCTCATTCTAAATCGGGAAGTTACCGTTAACCCTTTTAGAACCTCTTATCCTTATTTACCATTAACCCCTAGTGATCAATTAATTCATACAACTCACTTTGGTAGCTAATCGCTGTAATATGAACTCGCATTTATCGATCGCTTCTAGGATTAACAAATAAGGAATCTGTTTATCTACTTCCATAAATGGAAGGAATGGATTCCGTATCTGTGATAACACGCACTACTCACTCAATCTAGTACAATACCAAGATGGGGTAATTCGCACTCACGCACTCGGTGTATTCCCAACCGTCAAGTCAAACTTCATAATCGATTCAAGCAGCTTGATCGGGATCACCTCGAGATTAAGATATATCCATAAATATGATCATCCATTGATTCGATAAGACTTCTCGATTACGGAATTATATCGTGAACTCTAATCAAATCGGTCCAAATTTATATGATATATCTATCATATATAAATGCCCCATTAGGTTCTCTTAACCGAAAGTCCGGATAAGACAATCACACCTATTGTGTTCTGGGCGCATTAATAGCACGTTAAAGGAGAGACCCGATACTCTCGATTAACTTACCTACGGGCTAATTGTATTTTAAGTACATCTTCACTAACTCAATCCTCCCGTATATCCCATACACCGAAAGTTAAGTGATTACATAAACGATATACTTTAGGGTTTTCTGTAGTGTAAATACTATTGTCACGTCGGTGAATATGAGAATAATAAATATGGATAATAACATCATTTCATTTATTAAATAAAACAATTACAAAATTGTCTTTCGGGCATCACACCTAACACAATCAACAACACTGGAGCACCGAAACAGATCTCTGCCTATGTAGCCACCCCTGGAACTGTCAATGACAATGCATGGTACTTGGACAGTGGAGCTACAAACCATGTAATTGCAGACCTGGGCAACATAAGCATCAAATTCGGTTACAATGGTGAGGATACTCTTGTTGTAGGCAATGGTGAAAAATTGACAATAGCACACATTGGCAATATCTTACTGCATACACACACCACATGCCTTCACTTAAAACATGTCATACATGTTCCTCAAATCACAAAAAATCTGGTTAGTGTTTCAAGACTAATGTCTGATAATCCTGTTATGATTGAGTTTAATGGTTTGTTTTGTGATGTCAAGGACAAACACACAGGGACACTGCTTCTCAGGGGTCAACTTCAGGATGGCCTATATCAGATCATTCCGCCCCATAGTTCCAACAAGCAGACCTCCCTTCACTCCAAATCATCTGTTTTAGACTCTACTTGTTTTCTGGTGTCTAGTCAATCTAGTGGATGTAATAAGTTAGACTCTAATGATGATGTGTGGCATGGGAGATTAGGCCACCCATCTAGCCAAGTTATAAGTACTGTTTTGAACCTTTGTAATGTCAAATTAAACAGCAACTTATCTTTTTGTGAATCTTGCCAATTTGGAAAAGCTCATAATTTATATCATCCTGTATGATTCTCATGCAAAATCTATGTTTGAACTTGTGCATACTGATTTTTGGGGACCTTCTCCTATGCAATCTGTTAAGGGTTATAGTTACTACATTCATTTTATTGATGATCATACTATACACACCTGGATTTACCCCCTTAAAACTAAGTCAGAAACATTTTCTGCATTCTTACAGTTCAAAGCCCTAATTGAAACTCAATTTTCTGGAAAAATCAAATGCCTGCAGTCAGATTAGGGAGGGGAATATAGACCCCTCCAAGAGTACTTGACTAAGGAGGGAATCAGGTTTAGGCACCCTTGTCCTCATGATCATGCCCAACATGGTAGGGCAGAAAGAAAGCATAGACATATAGTGGAAACAGGGTTAACCCTTATGGCTCAAGCATCTATGCCACTGAGGTATTGGTGGCATGCCTTCCAAGCTGTTGTATCCTTGATTAACTGCCTTCCTACACCTGTTCTACAAAATAGCTCACCCTTTGAATCCCTTTTTCACAAAACACCAAATTATAAACATCTCAAAACTTTTGGTTGTGTTGTGTACCCCAATCTAAGACCTTATCACACAAATAAGTTTCAGTTTCACAGTAAAAGATGTGTTAATCTAGGTCTTAGTTCCTGTCATAAAGGGTTCAAATGTCTTGATAATAGTGGAAGGATTTACATAACTAATAATGTGGTGTTTGATAAGACCTTGTTTCCCTTTGCTCATGGTTTTATTCAAGGGCCCTCCAGGGAAGTTGTCATAGATTCCCTTGCTGTCCTTCCCTTTTTAACTCTTTCATCCACTCAGGAAGAGGGGCACACTGATATCCTGAGGATGACAACTGAAAATGCAGATGCAGATAGTCAGGTATCTCTTGTTTCTTCTTATGTTTCTATTACACCCTGCATGTCACCAAGTAAAACACCAAGTCCTACAGACATGTCACCAGTCTCCACTATGAATGATCACTCACCAGTTGCTCAAGATCACAGTACACATGATCAGACAAGTCTTGTGACTGATCACACTTATACACCTGAGTCACCTGCATCACCACCACCACCACCACCTGTAAAGAAACATCCTATGCAAACCAGGTCTAAAAGTGGGATATTCAAACCAAAAGTGTACTCAGCCGCCATTGCTAGTGCTCACTCTATTCCCACGGAACCAAATAATATGACTGAAGCGTTGGATCATACTAAGTGGAGACATGCCATGAATGAAGAGTTTAGGGCCCTTATGCAAAATGAGACTTAGGAATTGGTGCCTCTACCAGTAGGGAAGTCTGTAGTTGGAAATAGATGGATTTACAAAGTGAAGTTGAAGCCTGATGGAACAGTCCTGAAGTACAAGGCAAGGTTGGTTGCAAAGGGGTACAGTCAGCACTATGGAGTGGACTACACTGAAACTTTCAGTCATGTGGCAAAATCTTCCACCATAAGAGTCATACTTACTGCTATTTCTTTCAACTGGCCAGTGAATCAGATTGACATAAATAATGCTTTCCTTAATGGACCACTACAGGAGCTTGTGTACATGGATCAACCAGAAGGTTTTATTGATACAACAAAGCCTCAATATGTGTGTAAGTTGAAAAAGGAACTCTATGGCCTTAAACAGGCCCCAAGGGCCTGGTTTGATGCTTTGAGGACACAAATGTTGCGAAAGGGTTTCACTCGATCAGATCGACACATCTTTGTTTATGTTCGATTGAAGAATCAAGTCCTTTTGTTTTGGTGTATGTTGATGACATACTTGTGACAGGGAATTCCTCATCCTTGATTATGAAGTTCATCAGATTGTTGGATTCAAGATTTTTCTCTCAAAGATCTAGGATAGGTGTCACACTTCTTAAGGATGCAGGTATCCAGAGACTCTACTGGACTGTACCTGAACCAGGCCTACTATGCTTCACAGCTGCTGAAAAGAATGAATATGCAGTATCTAAGCCATGTCCCACACCTATGGTGCCTGGAAAACATCTTGCTCCAAAACAAGGTGAACCTCTTGCTAACCCCAGTCTTTACAGAAGTGCTATAGGTGCATTGCGGTACTTAACATCTACCAGACTAGACATTGCATATACTGTGAATGTTTTGAGTCAATACATGCAAGATCCTTATACTAGCCACTGGCATGCATTGAAGAGACTTCTGAGATATGTTCAAGGGACATTGACTCATGGTCTGCACTTTATTCCCAGCAATGACCTGAAGCTGCACCTACATGGGTTCACTGATGCAAATTGGGCAGCTTGCCCTACAGATAGAAGATCAACATGGGATTACTGTGTATACCTTGGGAATTCTTTAATCACTTGGAGCTTTAAGAAACAGTCTGTGGTAGCAAGGTCCAGCTGTGAGTCTGAGTACAGGGCTCAGTCTAATTTAGGTGCTGAGATTCAGTGGATAGTCCAACTGTTACAGGAAATGAAGTTCAGGTTGCCTTCTGTACCAATCTGTGGTGTGACAATACAGGGGCAACTAAATTAGCTCAAAATCCAGTGTATCATGCTAGAACAAAGCACATTGAAGTGGATGTTCGCTTCATTAGGAACATGGTCCTTGAGAAGAAGGTCAAAGTCTGCTACAAGTTGCTGACATATTCACTAAACCTTTGTCTATTTCAGTGTTTGACAAGTTTAAGGGCAAACTCAATGTGGTTGATTCACAGTTTCGTTTGAGATGGGCTGAAAATAATAATGTCCAAGTGTAAATGTTTGGTGATGACACTTGGCAGTCTCTTAGATTGACACACTAGATTCTGTTGTATAGGAAAGTGTGTCTAGATATTATATGTATGACTGCAGCAGCAAAATCTTATCTCATTGAAAAACAATCTTATCTTCATCTAAGAGTCCTTCATCCCCTTCAATGGAGATTGCATCTTTCTGTTAATTTTGTTATTCAAACTATACACTACATAAAGAATAGTCAATGAATGAAGTGTATCCATGTGAGAAGAATAGACAAGAATGTGTAGTGCACATCCACTACTCAGTATGTGTAGTGGATGTATCACCATCCCAAACAAATAGTGATGAGTGATCTATTTGTAAGGTAACATAATAGGCAAGAATCAAGACCACGTATATAATTTCACATATTTTAAACTTGTATGGTTCAGATTCATTCACATGGTGTCACTTCATAAATAGAGTTATCACCTAAGAACTTTCAATGATCGATGAGCACCCGGCCATTTGGTGCTAGCCGTTGCATCAAAATATTTGAACACAGTCTCTGTTTAGCGGACTGAAAAGCATATGTTCTCTGTTTTACAGAATTTTTGTTCAATTTTAAATGTATCAAAATCTTTACTATGATACAAACAACAGTAAAGTATCGTATTACTCATTGTGGAAAAAACATAATGACATATATATGTCATCGTTTGTCAAAAGGTTAAAGATTGTAGATGATCGCTTTTAATCTAAAACGCGAGGAAAAGGACAAGAAAAAGATATAGTGGTTGAGAAGACAAAAACGCCAAGATGTTATTACATACGTTACTACACACGTGTACATACAACCACACGTAGTGAACATACGTAGTAAATACGCGCTGTTATTCTTCTTCTCAACCATTATTTTTTTCTGTTCTTTTTTTTAATTTTTTATCTTATTTTGTCCTTCTGGCCTCTAACCCCTTTGTCAAAAAGGAAAGAAAAAACCAAAAAAAAAAAAATCTAATGATCATAAATAATCACAAAAAGAGTTTAGAAAAAACAAAGACTGGGATATATAAATTATTTCATATTACAATATATGTAGAGTATGATGTACATAATCTATAAAATACTGATTTAATGCAATTGCGTTTTAAAAGGATTTGAAAGGTTTGATGTGTAAATACAAATTTACCATATATAATTTGTTATACTGTAGATTCTTAAAATGAGCATGAGGGGCGATCCAGAAGGAGGCTTAAAGGTTTTTGTTCCCTTCTTTTACGGGAGGGGTGGGGGTCCGAAACGCATACATAAGGGTGGCGGTGGGATTGGAACACTGAATTGCTGCTTGAAGTTTTTTCGTTGTTCAAGCGGACCTGCCATTATATTTTTGGGAGCGCCCCAGATTTAGTCTCTGGGAGCTTCGGTTGGCTTTTCTGGGTTCATCTAGCGGGTCAAAGAAATGATTTTGAAGCACCCAACAACAGCTTTCAGGCTTAGATACATCTTGTGAAGGTGATTCAAAATTTTCGCAGTGGTTCTTGTCTTTGATCATAATTAGGTTAGATTCGAAGGGTTATCATTGTTAGATTCGTTCTTGGTTTTTAGATTTGCGTAAGATTTGGAAGTTAGTTGTTGTCCGGCTCATATTTTCGGCTCGTCTTTAAGGTATCGAGTTATTCTTATCAAAGGATTTTGTTTTTAGTTTAAAGATCATACCTTCAAGTTGTTTTGAATAATGTTTTCTGTTAAATTGCACGAAACTAGACATGCTGATGTGTTCCGGGGTATCTGTCATGACATAAAGTGGTTCTGAGGCTATGTCTGGGCCGTTTTTCCAGGCTCCTCACCCAAGAAAGCGCATAAGGAAGCCTTCAGTCCGTTCAGTGACGTCAACAATGTATTCAAAAAGTTATTCGCATTCTGGTTACCTATATGTAATTTGTTTCATGAGAGTAGTGGAGTTTGGATGGGAGTTCAATGTTGCTATGGTCTTTGTATGCTCATGTAGGATAGAATATGGAATTTAACTTGAACTTATGTATTTTATGTGCTCCTACTTGTTTATAGTTAATGACTTTGAGATGTACTAAACGGAGTACCATGTGTATTCAACGTCCCATGTCGGACGTGTCATTAGTTGTATTCCTATGCCGTTTCTAAGACGATGTGCCGAACGGGGTACCGTGACCCAAGCCCATGTTGGATGTATGACTATTCATGTTCCCCTTGTCGCAGAGTTAAGCGGTTAGACATGAATACGAAAGGTAAGACAAGAACATGACAAGAACCGAATAGGTTAAGTAAGTAGTTAATAAATGTAAGACGAACGGAAAATATTTAATAATTCATGTTCCCTGTGCGTTGCTCAAGCTATGTTTTAGAAGGAATTTTCGTATGTTCAAGATTATGTTTCTAAAGATGTTTTATGTATTTGTCAAGTTATGCTTTCAACTGTTTTGTAAATTGGATGAAGTAGATTCATGTACTGTCTTCCGGCAATCGACAAAAATGAATTTTTTTTTAAACTTCTTTCTCCTTACTAAGCATTCGACCGGTGCTCACTACTTTATTTGGAATAATAAGATATGCAAGTTAAAGACGAGTTGGATGATGAGCTAGCGTGGGAGCGAGATTAGGAATGGAGTCATGGAGTTTTTTGTGTTTCAACAATTCCCTTTAGTCAAGTTGAGTTGTAATAAATATTAACAGTTAGTTATGATTTTAGTTTGACATCATTTGTATTTCAGTTGAGTTGTTTAATGGAAGGCCTTAAGGGTCAGTTTCTTGACTCTCTTGTTTGTTTCTTTTCTTATGTGCGTTATTAAATTACTCTGATATGACATGAGATTTACATGAAATTTAAGGTTTACTCTAAATGTCATGTGCCGAACGTTTTTTTCCGAATACGAGGAGTTAATTATGAAACTTGTTTAAAAAATGACACGTACAAATCAATAAATGACTATACAAATCTTGTTGGCTAATAGTACTATTAATTATGCTAAAATTCGACTACTCTTGTTGGTCAATACCATTAATTATGCCTAATTGACTAAGAGCATTTGTAGCAGAAACCATATATGATGTCCTATCCCTAAAATGAAAATAAAAAATAGAGTTTATCCCAAATAGCTCCCACAACAGAGTCTATATCCCTTTTTATTTTTAGGGATATGAACAGTAGATCCCTACATTTAGGGCTACACTATTCACCTCCCTAAATATATTTAATTATAAAAAATTATAGGGATAATGATAGAGATGATGCTGCTTGAGTGAATAATAAATATTTAATGTGTATGAATAGAGTTGTGAAGTATAATATATATTATTTAATAGTATTTGAAATGTTATAGGGATAAGGATAGGGATGTTGTGGAGTGTTTTGAATTGTGATGCTGTAAAATAAGGATATGTATTATTTTATATTATTTTAGAAATAAAATACGGTGATTCTGCTACAAATGCCCTATGGTATTTTAATATATGCATGCGATATCTCATAATTGCATATTACTCCCTCCGTTTCTATTTAAGTGTCGCACTTGTCAATAATACACATATTAAGGAGAATGATTCAATACTTTGAGTTTAATATTAAAAATAACAATAAGACTCCTCAATATAATTAATGCAATAAATATTTCATTATCTCACCATTAATAAATAAGGATAGATTTAGAGAGAAAAAATAATAATAAATAATCTTTAAAAATTTAATCACGCACAAATAAAATGGAATACATTTTTTAACAGCTTATATAGAAACTAAGGAGTTTTTATGACGAAAGGAAGATTAAGTGATTGTATGGTGGATTAATTTCTATAAAACATGAAATGAAATGAAATGACACTATAATATACAATTTCTAGAGTAATCCTATTAACAGACAATATTTATTTTTGAAACGAGAAGTAGCGTAATCAATTGAGAGTAGTGATTTGCTCTGATATACAATAATAAAGTGACAGAATGATTCTTGTATGCTAATTAAAAATGAGCGAGTTACGGTATTTATGTATATAATTGAATATTACAAAATAAATGTTAGAATATATTGTAATATTCTATCTAATTTATCCCTAAAATACTTTTGACCTTCAAGTACTTCAATGTCATTCCATCATTTACTTGAAAATTATGATTGAATGCACAGCATAAAGATGAAGAAAATATCACGCTCCTTGTCTTTCTCATGGGCCCCTGTCTCCTCACAACGTGAGCACAGGTCCTCTGCCGTGGAATGGTCTGTATTGTCGGCTGTACACCAAATCTCACCACACATTTACATTTTAGGGCAGATCTGGTCGTTGGGTTTTTATTATTATTAATTATCAAAACGACACCATTTTGATGATAGTGTATAGAAATACACTATCACAGCACATAGCACAACGGACGCATACAGCAGAGGATCGGGAGTCTCACAACGTATAATAAATTCGATATTTTATAGACTATTTTTTTTAAGGACAGTATTTTATAGACTTAAACATTACATTTTCTTCACCATACTTGATCTTTCTATATAAAAATAATTACCATTATCTTAAGGGCCCTGTTATTGATACCACAATCAATCTATTTTTCGAGTATCACAGTGAAATTCGATTTCTTTATAGTCAAATTTATATACATCGACTCTAGAGATGTGGTCCAAGAAAATTTCTGCCGAAGCCTTCTATCTAAGACTCCTTTACTTTATTATTTTTCATTTATTTTTCTACACCACCAAATCACTACTAGACTACATTCATTTAATAACTTTCAATAAATCTACACTTTAGTCCTCAAATTTTTGAAAATTATAAAATAACACTTTTTAATCACCATTAACTTTTAAAATAATAACTAACATCACCTACCTATCTTCTTTCTTCCTTTTTTTTTTTTATTTGAACCAAACACACAAAGAAAAAGTTGGCCGGAGAACTTGAATCAAAACAAAAACATTTTATTAAACTCAAAACAAGCAAATAAATCAGATTAACAGCTTCAAATCTGAAAACTAATGCTTAAAGGCGGTGGATTTAATCTAAAAGAGTTTGCCGGAGGAAAAAGGCGGTGGTTTTCAATTTTTTTCAGTCGGAGAAGAAACCATTCCTGCATATGCGATGAAGATGACTCGTAACGTCACATGTACTGATGTTGATTTGGTGCTACAACGTCAGGAAAGATGACGTTTTAAGCAATCTGAAAACTCAGGAAAACGTTGGAACGTCGATAGTCCTGACGTTGTAATAGCAAGACAACGCCAGTGTGGGTGAGGTTTGTGTAACATCGCTTACTCCGACGTTGTTATACATTTGGAACGTCAGTTTGGATGACGTAAAAATTTGCTCCGATGTTGTTTACACATTTGTAACGTCGACGGTTCCGGTGTTTATGTTTACATAAAACGCCTTTTAACCGACGCTTTCTAGTATCGTAAACGGATGCTTGAAACCGCCGGAAAACCCCTCTCTTTCATCGGAAAACGCATAAAACATGATTTTTCTCCATAAATCATTCTTTTACATGTTCTTAATATTGTAATAGGGTGACTCATTGACCTATTTCAAGTATTGAAATAAAAATCAAGATTTTTTTTATGAAACTTTTGATGTGATGAAGAAGATGAAGGCGGGGGTATAAAATAGATGTATTTTGAGATGATGAAGGGGATGAAGATGCGTTGAAAAAATATGAATGTGTGTAGAAAAAATATGAATGGTGTGTAGAAAAAGATGAAGAAAATGGTTTGTGATTTTTTTTTCCGGTATGAAGAAATGAATTTGATGATGAAGATGAAGCAAGTTGTAGTATTTGGGTTAATGTTGATGATTTGGAGAAGATTAAATTTGTGGATTGTTATGGTGATGAATAAGAAGGTTGTGTGTGGTGCTTATTAATGAAATTTTTGTTGACGATTAAGATGAAGATGAAAGAAGGATGATGATGAAGATGAAGGAGGATGATGAAGAAGAAGATGAAGATGGATGATGAAGATGAGTGTTTTGGATTAAGATTAAGATTTCTGAAAGATATGAATTATTGGTTAATGTTAAGATTATATTATTAATAAAGGACTAAAATGTTCTATTAATTTAATAAAGGACTTGATTGTAATTTTATAAAAATGTGGTATATGAAGTAATGTTTTATTTTTTGATGGTGCCTGAAGTAGAAAAATAATAAAAATATTCATTGTGATGCCAAAAGAGATTTATAGGGTGTCAAGAGTAATCGCGCGCGCGAAAGCGCCTCATGCTAGTGCTGCCGATAAAGCGCCAATTTCAACCTCAGTAAAATTGAATTTTTCCGAAAATATAGTACTCGAATTGATCGATTGTAGAGTCATTAACAGTGTCATTGACAACATCATTATCTTTAAACGTGATTCACTGCAATTCGTACTTTAAAAGTTATTGAAGTGGGCGGGTGAAAAAAAAAGAAAATAAGGTACCAACCCACTCATATGGGCGTCCTCATCCTATATAGGGGTAAAAGAATCAGTGTTTTCATTATTGTTGTTGAAACTCATTAAGTCGTTTAAAACCACTTCATCATTTTTCTAAAGTTAAACTTAAAAGTTAAACCACTTCAAATTTACTAGTAGTAAAAATTTAAATATATATTTTTAAAAAAAAGAAAAAGAAAGAAAGAAAGATGTGAATAAAGAAGCAACCACGTAGTCAAACAAAGGAAGCTGATGTTTTATTTTCGAGTAATGTTACGGAAGACAACCGTTCGTCAATACCACTGTGTTTTCTTTCGAGTAACGGTATCGTCACAGGCCGTTGTGTCATTACGTGCTATACGCACCGCCGATCACAAGTAAATTCATCATAGTCAAAGTTGCATATCAAGGGGCAAATCCAAGAGATTTTTCAAGTGGGTCACCAGACCGTAAAAGTACGGTTTTTATCCTAATTTTTTTTTCTAATGGGATCATCAGAGCCTAAAACTAGAGTTTTTAACAACAAACTACATCGTTTTAATACTAAAAAAAAAAAATTCCCTGGATCTCATTACTAAAAAAAAAAATTGCCCGGATTCCCTGGTGCATATGATCATTGTGACACAACGACCGTACCCGTATCATTTTCTTTCTTTCCCATAATGGAAGGGGATTACATCTACCTATTTTAATGAGGAAAAAGAAAAGTGGTGAGGCATTCAAATTGTCTAGGAAGAAATAGAATCATCAAAGAAAAAAAGAAGAAAAAAAAAGGGGGGGAAATTTATAACTTTTCAAACTAAGAGACGACGATGCATGAACTCTCTTTTCGATTCATTGCAATGTAAAATCGTACCTTACCGATAAATATGTGCAACAAGTCCTTACAAAATCATACACACCGTAGCAAGTAATTCAATATCGGTCCTCTCTGTTCTGTTTAGTACAAAAGTTATCCCTAATTAAAAAATTAAAAAAAGAACATATTTGACAACCATTGAACTACAATATGTGCTACAATATATTTGGTATACCATTTATCATGATATATAGGACACATAATCGATGTTTAATGCCGATAATAAATAGTGTAAAAATGTCTTGTATGTTACGGCTCAATCGTTGTGGCTCTAGTTTCACAAGTTTTTTCAGAACTTACTGAGTTTTTTTCGGAAAGATAACTGCTGAGCTCCTCTTTGAGAATCTGTACCGCTGTTGAAACTCCATCCTGCGTCAGAATTCAAAAAAATTAATTCAGCAACCATTTCAATTTTCACTTTCCCATCGGACCTTGATCCCACTCCAATGCATTTGAAGGTCAAGTGCAAAAAAACACACAAAACGACGTCGTTTTGTGTTTTTGTGTGTCGCCATTTAAGGCTCTCCATGTGAAAGTCCAATTACAGTATGGTGTCACAGTATGCCTTTAGAGGATCCATATGTAAATAATCGAAAGCAAGGAAGCATTATTACCTCAGCAGATAATCGTTTAGCAATATCTAAAGCGCATGCTCGAACTTCAGGAGACAACGTGATATTCAATGCCCTGTTTAGTAATTCTGCAGCTAGTGTGGTGCTTGTGTCGCTGCGTCTTTATCAGGAAGTAAGTGATTTCTGCTCAATGGCTCAGGAGCAACACCAATCCAGAACATTCTCTCTGCCCAGTAAAATTGATCAAACAAAAGGGGCAGACTACCTGTGTTCCATAAAGATAAAGAAACGCCCGTTTCATGCATGTGAGGAAGGTGGGTAGAAAGAGAACTGACAATGTACTGTGGTGCCAAAACGGTAGATTTAGTGGTGATATACCCTAAAGACGCCCATTAGCAATTTCCATCACAGAAGGAAATCCAGTAAAAGAAGGCATAAAGCAAACAAAAAACCTAAAATAAGAACAAACCTGAGGGATTCCTGAATATAATGAAGCAGCAGTTGATCCACTGGCCAAGAAAGGAAGAAAAAAAAAAAAAGTAAAATAAAATAGATTTGTGTAAGTACGCTAGGAGAAAATCCCAATAAATTCTAAGGAAAGATAGTGATCACCTTCCTCCATGATGAACCACAGCAGCACATCTTTGAAACAGCAAATTGTAAGGCATGGAACTGTATGCATTAAAAGTGCGTCACTTTTTCAATTTATGCACGTGAAATAATGCAAACACGCTATTGCACTACTCAATTTGTTTGTTTTTAGGATACATTACATTTACGGGATAAAGACACTTTTGGTCCCTTTTGTTACCATTTTTGCATTTTTATTCCCAATGTTTAATCTTGGCACTTGTACCCTTCAACTATGCATTTTTTACGTTTTCATTTCATTTATGCCACGTGTCAAGTTTTTAGTGCTTAGAGCATATCGTACCTTCTATTCTAGATGTTAGCCAAGTGTCACTTTGGACAAAAATGCAAAGACAAATTGCATAGATGAAGGGTAAAAGTATCGAGTTGAAACACTGGGGACTTTAACACAAAAACCGTGAAACAAAAGGGACCAAATGTGTCTTCATCCCTTAAGTTTAACAAGTTTATAAATATCTCCCAACATCTGCTAAAAGACAATAGAAACTGAGTTCATAATTTCATTCAGTTAACAACCACCAGATTAATGCGTCTGTTGATGTTGATGTAAAGTACTGATTTCCCTAACAACTTAAGCTTTTGTATGTCCTATATTTGCTTTTGAGTGTCATGTTAGCTCAGACTCTTTTTATGAGGTTCACACTTGAAGGGGCATGTTGAAGTGTGTTGTTTTTTTAATATGCATATACTTGACTCCCTAACAACTTAAGCTTTTACAAGAGATGGTAATTCAAGAGTGTCAATCAAGCAAATTTTCAGGTTCTGGTTACAAGAAAATATGGGGAAAAAAACAGTGTTAACCTTCTCATGTTACCAAGTCAATCTTCTGGGCCAAAAGTACTTACCCAGAGTAACAAAACAGTCGGCCACTGAAAATGGAGGCTCCATCCTTGCAGATCTGACCAGGTGATTCTTCGTGGGCTAACAAATCAACAGCAGCATCAAGAGGTTCATGTCCAGCAGAGAACAGAAGAAATCGGTGACTTGAAATGCCTATAACTTTCTCAATTACTCTAAGAAATGCTCGTGGATTTTTCATAAATCCCATGCTGCAGATGGCCAAGGATAAATGCTTCAGTAAGTAGAGGGGGCGAAAAACGTAAAAGCAAAAAAAATAAAAAATAAATAAATAAATAAAAAGGAGAAAAATCTTTACATCAACTATGAGAAGGCAAAAGTAAGATGCAAGCAGAATGTATTAAGTGTACCGTGTTTAAGTATGCAAAAGATAACGTGAAAACCCCACAAATCAACTTGGGCTTATTTCAAGTGAATGTATACTCTTATATAAGACATAAGCATCAGATAGAGACAAAGAGACTTTTACTATGTTTACATCACTAAAACAACACTTGCCTTCCAACAGAACTCAGACCGATGAAAATAGGCAGCTCTGTTGCGGCATACAAAAATGACTGCAACGCTTTGTGAGAGGGACAGAAGTTGAATTCGGTATTTAAATTCAATGGGGTTCTGAATGAATAAATTTCTGCACAACCGTTGCACGAGAACTGCCATTGCATGGGAAGAAACCAGAAGCCACATACACGAGCCCTTGATGGCCAATAAGCTATCCTTGAAAGAAAATTTAAAAGCAACAATAAGAAGACATGTTAGACTACCAATTTCGCTATTGATAAGACCATCATAAAAGAGTAACCAAAAACAAAAGGGCATTCTTTGGTGGCACCACGGTGTTTTCCCTGTGGGACCATACCGATAACAGTCAAAAGTCGAATGTCACTGTGGTGACACAACGGTAGAATTAGTGTGGTGACACTAAAGATGCCCAAACAAAAGGGAAATCTGTTGAATATTATAAAATATTTAATTTAGTTCTACTTTGTGAGTTTTTATACCTTGAATTAGTCCTAATCACTATATAAATTAGTGGCTAATTCCCCCTTCTTTTTCTGCTGCTTTAGGAACAGGAACACTGTCCAACTAACCGTAGGAACAGTGTTTCCTGCTTTTTACTTCTAGCCGTTGGACACCCACTCTATAAATAAAAGTGTGGTGATCCTTTCTTTGTAATGAGCTTTCTATTCTAAATAATAAGAATACTTTTCTCATTCTTTCTTATCTTACATAGTATCAGAGCTTTAGTTTTTTTTTCTGGGAATTTCTTCTTCAAAAATTCAAATGAAAGATAAAGATGATGCTACTACCTTGAGAAGGATGATGGAAAAAGATAGGATTTTGACCCTGTAAGGGTCCAAATTCTTGGACAAGATGATCTCCCTAATTTGAATGAAACAATTGCTATTGTTAGAGCAGAGGAAAGTAGGAGGGGTGTCATGATTGACACACCCTCTATTGATGGCTCTGCTTTGATAGCTGGTCAGAAGAATCAAGGGTACCCCAAGACCACTAAGTCAAAGGGATATCCAGAAAAGAAATTTCCTTCTCAAAAGGAAAATATAAAACCTGACAGGGACAGTCTGTTTTGCTCTCACTGTAAAAAGAGCAGACATACCAAAGAATTCTGTTGGAAATTGCATGGGAGACCAGGGAAAAACAAAGAACCCTTGGCTCACACTGCAAATTCTGGCAAGTCTGAAAGTAATGGACAGGGTATGGTTCAAAACCTCATGAATCAGAATCCTACCCTTGGTCAATCTGAAATAGAGAAGTTGAGGAAGTTCTTAAATACCTTGGAAAATCCATCATCTTCAATGGTTTTTTCAGGTATGGCCTCCTTGAATCTTTTAAATCAGACTGTTACCAGGGATTGGGTTGTTGATTCTGGGGCAACTGACCATATGACCCCTGACATTGCATGTTTTTCTGCCTACTTGCCTTGTACTACTAAGAGGAACATTACAGTTGCTAATGGTTCCTCAATGAGTGTGGCAGGCATTGGAAATGTTACAATAAACAATGACCTAACCTTGAAAGATGTCTTGCATGTTCCTAATCTCTCTGCTAGTCTCCTATCTATCAGAAAGTTAACTAGAGACTCTAAATGTTATGCTCTTTTCTCTACTAACTTCTGTGTGATACAGGACCTAGAAACCATGAGGAAGATTGGACTTGTTAGGGCTAAAGAAGGTCTCTATGTTTTGAAGACTGAAGACAATGACAAGCTTAGTTGTCAGAATTCTTCTTTTTTGTCTAAGACTAGTTATGATAAGATTATGTTGCATCATATGAGACTTGGTCACCCCTCTTTTCAGATTCTTTTGCATTTGTTTCCAAATTTATGAAAAGGATTAAATTCTGAAGGTTTCAAATGTAATGAATGTGAATTTGCTAAACATAAAAGGGTGTCTTGTCCTATTTCATCGAATCTTTCTACTAATCCTTTTAATCTTATACATAGTGATATCTGGGCTCCTTCTACTAACCCTAACATCAATACTGCTCACTGGTTTGTCACCTTTATTGATGACTGTACCAGGACTACTTGGCTATATCTTATGAAACAAAAATCTGATCTTGCTCAGATCTTTCCTGTGTTTTACAATATGATTATGACTCAGTTTGAGGTCAAAATCAAGAAAATCGAATCGATAATGCCAGGGATTACTTCAATGATTCTACGTCCTTTTTTGGAAGAAAACGGATTATACATGAATCCTCTGTGTTTACACACCCCAACAAAATGGGGTGGTCAAAAGGAAAATAGGCACCTTATGGATACAACTTAGGCTCTTCTCTTCCAAATGAATGTGCCAAAACATTATTGGGAGAAGCGATCCTAATCAAGGCCCATCTTATAAACAGGATGCCTACAAAGGTCCTTGGAAAAAGGAGTCCTATTGATATTCTTACTAGGCACTTTCCATTTTCTTAAGTCCTGAGGAGTTCATCCTAAGTGTTTGGGTGTGAGACGTTTGTACACACACACCAACCTAACCTGGGAAACTTGACCCCAGGATCTGTTAAGTGTGTGTTCATTGGATGCTCCAATACACGAAGTGGTATAAATGCTACCACCCTCTCTACTAAAAGGACCATTCTATCCAAGGATGTTACCTTTTATGAGATGCATCCCTACTTCACAGGAAAGCCTTAATTCAGGGGGAGAACTTTAAATCGAGTTCGAAGAGACATGTTTCTTCTTGATATTGATTCTGACTCATCAAAGTTTGATGAGGAAGAACAGATTCCCATTATTGATAAAGATAATGAGAGACCTGTCAATGAACAAAAACTTGATGCTTCCCTTACTGAGCAACAATCTGGTGCTCCAGTTGTGAATAAGAACACAGAAAAACCTCATGTAATCTATACCAGAAAGAACTGGATTGTAGTACGTGGATGTGGTTCCAGCTTAAAGAACACACCACGGCGACACAAGTGAGCATGATGTCCCTAGCATCAATGAGGGTTCATCCTCTGATGCTTCTGAAAAATCTCAAACTTGTGATAAGGATGACACTACTTTTCCTATACATGAACAAGGAAAAAGTAGTGACTCCTCTTCTGTTGATCTTCCCATTGCTTTAAGGAAACCCACTAGGGCTTGTACCCTACACCCTATGAAAAAATTTATGTCCTATGGCAGGATCTCTAACAAACAAAAGAGATTTATAAAGAATCTCCTAAACAGTTCTGTGCCCAAACGATTCTCAGATGCTTTAGAGAATGAAAACTGGGTAAAAGCTATGAAAGAAGAGATGAATGCTCTTGACAAGAACAAAACTTGGGAATTAGTTGAGCTTCCCGAGGGGCTAAAACTGTTGGTTGTAGATGGATTTTTACCATCAAATACAACAGTCAGATGGAACAATTGAAAGACATAAGGCAAGGTTAGTTGCCAAGGTATACCCAAACCCATGGAATAGACTACTTTGACACCTTTGCCCTCGTGGCAAAGATGAACACCACAAAATAGTTCTATCCTTGGTCGCTACCTTTGACTGGAATTTATACCAATATGATGTGAAGAATGCCTTTCTACAAGGAGACTCAGAGGAAACCATATTCATGGATATACCTCCTGGTTTCCAAGTGGAAAAAAGGAAAGTTCGCAAACTAAAGAAAGCCCTTTATGGTCTTAAACAAATCCCTGGTGGCTCTGGTTTACGATTCACAAAAGCTATGTTAAGCCTTGGCTATAAACAAAGCCAAGGAGATCATACCTTATTTGTGAAACACAACTTCCAAAAGAAAAGATCTATCCTCATTGTCTATGTTGATGATATAATCATCACAGGGGATGATGCAGAAGGCAATACTCTACTCAAGAACTTTCTGTGCAATGAATTTGATATCAAGGAACTAGGGAAATTAAAATATTTCCTAGGCATTGAAGTTATGTACTCTAAACAGGGAATCTTCATTTCTCAACAAAAGTACATATTAGATCTTTTAAAGGACTGTGGCAAAACAGGGTGCAAACCTATGAAGACTCCCATAGAATTCAACCATGGGATCAACCTTGCACCAGAAGATGAAGCAGTAGACAAAGATACCTACCAAAGGTTGGTGGGGAGACTTATCTATCTGTCTCACACAAGGCCTGACATTGCCTTTGCTGTGAACATTGTGAGCAGATACATGCACTCTCCTAAAAGATGTCACCAAAATGCAGCTGAGAGGATTGTCTACTACCTCAAGAGTTGCCCAGGAAAAGGGATACTATTTAAAAAGGGTGATCAAATGCTCCTTGAAGCTTATAATCGACTCGACTACGCCGGATGCATTGATGATAGGAGATCTACCGCCATTATGTGCTTCCTGCTTGGGGAACCCCGTTGTTTGGAGAAGCAAGAAACAAGGGGAGGTGTCCAGATCCAGTGCTGAAGCTGAATTCAGAGCCCTTGCTGTGGGTGTTTGTGAGCTCCTATGGCTGAAAATCATCTTGGATTATCTAAAGGTTCAAAGGATGGCACCTATGGTTCTACACTCGTGACAACCAATCACTATTGACATTTCTCATAATCCTATTCAACATGATTGAACAAAACATGTTGAAGTGGATGAGACACTTTATCAAAGAAAAGTCGGGCAAAGGGATTGATCGGACTCAAGTTCATTAACTCACAAGAACAAGTTCTTTGATGTTCGACTAAAGGGCTGCCTAAGAAATCTTTTGATTATCTCCTTAGCAAGCTGGGAATGATTGATATACATTCACCAGCTTGAGGGGGAGTGTTGAATATTATATAATATTTAATTTAGTTCTACTTTGTGCGTTTTTATACCTTGAATTAGTCCTAATCACTATATAAATTAGTGGCTAATTCCCCTTCTTTTCTGTTTGCTTTAGGAACAGGAACACTGTCCCAACTAACCGTTGGAACAGTGTTTCCTGCTTTTACTTCTAGCCGTTGGACACCCACTCTATAAATAAAAGTGTGGTGATACTTTCTTTGTAATGAGCTTTCTATTCTAAATAATAAGAATACTTTTCTCATTCTTTCTTATCTTACAAAATCACATCACAGGAAGCATCCTAGGGATGAACTTAGATCATAAAATGCTCATTAAAACTCACTAGAGTCTGAATAAGCAACATAAAATGAGTAAGAAAGAACTTTACCAGGGCATTCAACCACTTCCTCGCTAAATCCGCACCTGCGATACAAATCCAATATATATCATTCTCTTTGCTCTGTATCAAAATAAACAAACAGAAGTACCACCCTTGGTCATGTGAAATGAACAGGAAGCAAAAACACATTCAGGTCATAATATCTTAACTTCAGAATACTTTTATGCATTCCAGAAAACAAAAAAAATAAAAAGAACAATATTGACATTAAAATCAACCATTAAAAAAGGAGAATTATAACTACAAGACAGGTGTAAATAAATCTGACAATTTTATGAAAACCCACTATACAATCTAGAACATCTCTTCGACTAAGCTATCCGGTACCCCATTAAGTCAAGTTTTCTCCCAGAGGCACTCACAATAGTAGTGGACATGGAGGCCTATCTTGCCATGCTGGAAGCCCTGTTACTGGATCCTGCCATCAAATAAAGTCACTTAAATCTATTGAACATTCAATGGTATGACATATAGGAACATAGCCTTGTGTTGCAATGTAATATCAATGATCAGTATACAAACCGTAAACGGGTAGGAACTCAGATTTAGATCAAGACTTCTCCATGACGTCCATTCTTCAGTGAACAGTGGCCACATCCAGTGGATAACATCCTTCCAACTTACCTGTAAGCAAGCACAAAAGACGAATCCAGCTAATAGAGGCCTACTCGATGCATAATAGAATAGAAAAGAAACAGCAAATTGACTGGATGAAGGGGATAATAGGTGAGGAATTTCGCCATGATTTCCACTGTGAGGGAAAGGATAACCAACCAAAGTCGAAGAACAGATCAAAATTCATTGAAAAAATTTAGTCAGTGTAGTAAAATAACACCATTCAATTACCTTACCTGCTGGAGCCTCTTTAAGATATTTGTATAAAAGTGGAAGTTCAATCCTAAATCTCGATTCAAATGAAGATGGAGCACTGCATATCATGCATAAGGGAGTTAAGCATTAGGGAAAAGCCAAAGGTGAATCGTGTTGCTAAACATGTTGATAAGCATCCATAAATATAACCAGAAAAAGAAGCATAGCTACCTTGATGCAAGATGACCAAGAAATCAGTCCATGAAAATGTTTGCTTAAATAAAACAACACGGTAAATACCATTAGAAAGCCAAAAGGCACAAAGTTAACCCACTTCATGTGCCATATCACAGGGATTGACATGTCAAAGAATGTTAAGCCACATGATCAGGAAGCTGAGAAGATCAAGCCATCATTCAGGCGAATTCGGTATTAGGATCTCTATGAAGAATGAATCTGGTTTTGCCATCATGATTAGCTCCTCTTGATTCTCCAACACGTTCCAGTCGGTTGTTTAGAAACTCGGGATCTCAGTTTCTCATCTATATGCTATGGAGGGAGCCCAATGCAAGACTCTTTCAAGTTTCAACAGAAGGCCACTCATCGTTTTGTTATTCTAAACATAGTAAATTATGTATTTCTAGATGGAGGGGTGTCTTATTCTAAACATATTAAATTATGTATTTCTAGATGGAGGGGTGTCGTAAAATCTAAATTTAGTTAGAAAATAGCCATCTAGTTTTGTACAGATCTAGAATATTTTATGCCTGATTTTTGGGGTTTGGTTGTATATTTTGGCATTGAGTTCCTCGAACTCTTGGAATGTTGAATATTTTGATCATATATGAAATCTCACTTATTTACCAAAAAAAGAAAAGAAGATTGAATATCATGAAATGTAAATTAAGAATGAAAATGACAATTTTCACTAATTTTGTGAGTTTGTACAAGTCGTATTTATATACGAGGGAGGAGCCAAAAGAATTAATACTAGAATCCTATCAAATCACTCTACATCAGGAAACTGCCTAATTATATTTAGACAGACTAGTTGTGTACTTACTATTTTTTTTCTTAAAGCCCCCGGTATCCGGAACCAACTGGTCCGACTAATCCGGAGTTCGATCCGGGTCGTGCCTGCAGAGTTTGACTCTTACTCAGGGGTAAGGCTTGGCCAAGAGCTCTTTCAACATGGCGCCTCAGAGGAGAATCAAACCGGTGACGTCCCTAGGCATTCTCAAGTCACTTAGCACTTGAGCCAAGCTATACTTACTATTTAATAAAACAGATACCTAGAAACCACAGATTAGAAAAAAAGTATAGAGATAAAAGAGAGGAAGAAGAAGATGATTAAGAGAAAAGTTTAACTCTTATTATTTTACTTGAATAAACAGCCTCAATTAAATAGGCATATTACAAGACTCTTGAACTTAAAGTAAAAGGCATGCTTATCTAGGAAAGAGAAAAAGCAACAAAGTAATAAATACTACTTATGATACACTTTATAGAGTGGGTAGTAATAAGTGATCCTTGTAAGGATGTAACCGGCCTATTTACTAAAATAAAACATGTAACAATATGATACATAAACTATACTATGTATATATTCAATATATTCAATACTCCTCCTCAAGTGGGATGTAGATATCTAGCGTGCACTGCTTGTCAATACACTTCGAAGGAGGTGCTAGGTAGACTCTTAGTGAACACATCACCACTTGATTTCTTGAATTGATATAAGATAGGAAAATCTCTCCCTTCACCATCTTCTCTTTGATAAAATGCCGATCAATTTCAATATGCTTGGTCCGGTCATGTTGTACCGGATTCTGAGTGATTTCAATAGCCGACTGACTGTCACTGTAAAGACAAGTTGGAGTAGAAACAACAAATCTTAGTTCCTTCATAAGTTTCTGCACCCATAATATCTCACACATACACACCGCAATTGCCTGTGCTCGGCCTCAATGAACTTCGCCCAATCGATTGTTTCTTACTTCTCAAGAAACCAGATTTCCAAAGACATAAATGCACCAACCTCGAGGTTGACTTTCTATCAATATTGCACCGCCCAATCAAGATCCACATAGGCCTCAATTACATTATTTCCTTCTATTAAATAGTATACCTTTTCCAGATTCCTCTTCAAAAACCTTAAGAGCCTAATCACGCCTTGTAGTGTGAATTTCTTTAGGTGAATGCATAAATTGGCTAAGAGTACTAACAAAGAAAAGATATGTCCGGCCTAGTATGAGATAAGTAGATTAATCTTCCAATAAGTTTCGATACCTTTCACTTCAATATCTCATGATCAAAGATCATCCTTCCCAAAATTGACAGATGATTATCGAGGGGTGTGCTAACTGGTTTGCTCCCAACACCATAATCGATAGTAAGTCCATAGTGTATTTCCTCCGGGTGAGTATGATACCTTGGATGATCTAGCAACTTCAATACCAAGAAAGTACTTTAGTGTGCCTAGATCTTTTACTTCAAATTGATGTTTTAGAAAGTTCTTCAAGTAGTGATCTCTTCTTCTCGAGTTTCTCGTGATGATGATGTCATCAACATAGACAATGAGAATAGTGACTTTGCCAGGATCGATCATGTTTGTAGAAACATAGTATGATCACTATGGCCTTGATGATAAGAAGCTTCCTTCATAGCTTTGGTGAATCTTTCAAACCAGGCCCTTGAGATTGCTTTAAACCATAGATGGCTTTGTTTAACTTCGAACATTATTAGGTTTAAGTCTAAAACCAGTGGATAGTGCATATATACCTCTTCTTTTAAATACCCATTTAAGAATGCATTTTTAATATCCATCTGATAAAGAGGCCAATTGCAACAAAGAAGAATGGAAATTAGGATTCTGATCGAGTTTAACTTAGCCACTTTGGAGCAAATGTTTCATTAAAATCAACCCTTGAGTCCAGGTAAAACCTCTTGCAACAAGTCTTGCTTTGTATCTCATTAATGGTACCATCCGGGTTGTGTTTGATGGTAAAGAGCCATCTACACCCAACTGGTCTTACCCCTGTGGTTTAGAACACAATCCCAAGTATGATTCTTATCTAAAGCGAGGCAGTTCCTCTAAAACAAAGATGTTTCCACTTAGGTTGACTTAAGGCATGTTCAATGGATTTAGTATATCTTTGCTTAGAGTCGATATTAGACAAGAAGGCTTGATAAGAAGGTGAGACTTTACTATAGGCCACAAATTTACGAATAGGGTGTTGAGTACATTCTCTCCTACCTTTCTAAGAGCAATAGGTAGATCAGACTCAAGAATAGGAGGTGAAATGTCAAAGTGGGTGATCCAGATGAGGTAGGTGAAGTAGATGAGGAATCGGATGAGGAATTATGTGAAGTAGATGAGGAATCGAGTGTTGGTTGGTCCGGATTTGAGAATTATTGGGGTTTTCGGATTCAGTGGTACCCAATTTTTCTCGTGTAAATAATGATCTCTTTTCCAGGTGATGAATATGAGTGTCATTGGGAGTATCAACACTAATAAAGCGGGGGTGATGGCGGTTTCAAGTGATCAAATCTTGGTCGATGGATTTAGTTTTACTTTAAAAGAAAGGTGATCTTCAATGAATGTAACATCAAATGTGATGTAGGTTTTATGAGTTTTAGGGTCAAAACATTTATACCCCTTTTTGTAGGAGAATAGCCAAGGAATATGGTTTTAACAGCACTAGGATCAAGCTTCCCTGTTGGGGTTATGATTGTGGATATAAGCGAAGACATCCAAATATCTTTAGAGATATCGAGAGATGAGTTTTGGGCAAGGATAGATGCTTTTAGGACATTAATGGGGTCCTGAAATTCAAAGATCCTGTAGAAGGCATTCTATTGATCAAATAGGTGGCGATTAGGGCGATGACTTGACACCAATAGAAGGTAGGAACATTATAGGTGAAGATCATGGTTCGGCAATTTCTGTGAGATGTCGGTTTTTCCTCTCAACTACCCCATTTTGTTGTGGGGTGTTAGTGCAAGAGGATTGATGAACAATCCACTTTCAAGATGAGGAAGAGGGAGAGGTGTGAATTAAAATATTCACCCCATTGTCGATCTTAGGATTTGAATTTTGGTTTTGAACCGAGTTTCAACAAAGTTATGAAGTTGGTGAATATGGTCGTGACATCGATTTTTGGCTCATAAGATATACCCAAGTGGTCCTAGAATGATCATCAATAAAAGTAACAAACCAAGGTTTTTTTGATAGGTTAGGGACCCTGAAGGACCCCAAACATCAAGTATGAACAAGAACAAAAGGAGCAAATGGGTGTATAAGGTGCAGATCGATACACACTTCTAGTCTGCTTGCCAAGAATGCAGAACTCACATTTTAATTTTTCCATACTGATTCCGTAAAAATAAGGAAGGATACAACCTTTTTAAGTACACAAAATTAGGATGGCCTAGTCTAAAATGTAAATGAATAATCTTGTTACATTTAGAGTCTAAACTAGCCACTAATCCTCTTGGTTCTTCTAAGGTCTTGCTATGAAACAGTCTGCACTTCTCCTTAGTACTCTTAGCACCGCCAATCTTCATCATAGACTTGAGATCTTGAAACTCACAATGGGTATCCGTAGTTAGGCCCGAACATTTCCTATCTCTACAAAACTGTTTGACAGAGAGAAGGTTACAATTTAGATTAGGAACATAGAGGACATTTTCTAGGGTAATGGTAGGTTCAATTCTGACTCTGCCTTTTCCTAATACTCTTTTAGAGGAACCATCAGCTATAGTAACATGTTGGTGAGATTCAATACTTGAGAAAGTTTCAAAAACAGAAATTTCACCTGTCATATGGCTGGTAGCTCCAGAGTCAACAATCCATTTTTGCCCTTCATGAGCTGTAGCTCCAACCAGTGATTCAGTAGGCTGTGGTTGGAGTTTGCTAAACATCAACTGAAGTGTGTTCATTTGCTCTTCAGTGAATCCTTGCCTCTGTTCAGCCACACTATAAGCCTTGTTCGGCTCATGGCCTCTATCCCCTGTTTTTGCTTGCTGATTTTTGAGAAGGTGAGGAGGTTTTCCATGCAACAGCCAGCATTTTTCCCTCAGGTGTCCTTTCCTTTACAAAGTGGTCACATAGAAGGTTGGCCCAATTCTCACTCCTTTTGTTTTTGTTAAAGGTGCATTGGTCGCCTGATTCCGACACTTTAAAGGTGAAGATGCTCCTCCTGAGTTGGTAGTATTCCTCCACCATGTGGCATTACTCCTCCTCGCACTCCTCCTTCCTTAGAATCTTCGAAAGCATCATTTAGAGAAGGAAAGGAGATATGGCAAGTATCCTTTCTCTGGTCGCTTTCATAAGTTGAGTCAGACCTCCCGGAAAAATCCAAAGAACTCCGTCCCTTTCCGACTCCTTGTTATGAATATCAAGATCATCGATGCATTTCCATTCCTTGATAGTAAGTTGGTCATACTCTTCCCACAGATTGGTTAGAGTATTGAAGTATTCATTGATTGGTCATCCATTTTGGACCGAATTCAAGCTTAAGTTTCACCATACACTTGGACATAGTTACCTTCATTAGAGTATAGTGACTCTAGCTTCTTCCAAATCTTGAGTGATGATTTGGCATACGAAAAATTAGGTGATTTTTTTCTACCATGGAATTCATAAGCCATGATCTAACAATGGCATCTTCGGTTTCCATGTATCAAACTCCTTTGAGTTTTTGTCGGTAGGAGGTATGGAGGATCCAGTGAGGTATCCTTTCTTTCCTCTCCCTAGACATAAGTATAAACCGACTGTGACCAAGATAGATAATTCGGTCCGAGATAATTTTTGGAAGTAATTTGGGTGATGGATTATCAACTCCATTGAAAGAGAGTGAAAGAGGGGAAGAATTAGATTCATTTGTTTGTCATTTTCGATATAACAGAGGAAAAAAAAAAAAAAAGCGGTCGATTTCTGAAGTATTTTCGTGGCTCTGCTACCATATAGAGATAAAAGAGAGGAAGAAGAAGATGATTAAGAGAAAAGTTTAACTCTTATTATTTTACTTGAATAAACAAATTCAATTAAATAGGCATATTACAAGACTCTTGAACTTAAAGTAAAAGGCATGCTTATCTAGGAAAGAGAAAAAGCAACAAAGTAATAAATACTACTTATGATACACTTTATAGAGTGGGTAGTAATAAGTGATCCTTGTAAGGATGTAACCGGCCTATTTACTAAAATAAAACATGTAACAATATGATACATAAACTATACTATGTATATATTCAATATATTCAATAAAAAGTATTATCATTATCAAACATTTTTCATATACAATCTTATATGCAATCTTCAACGCTATGTGGATCATGCATACAAAAAGTAATTCTCGGTCTTGAGAAGGAAATTTACAACAAATGAACTCAAAAACAGGCATACCAAAGTACCATTAAGCTCTTGATTACTGCAAAACACTCCTAAAATCCTATATACAATGTCATGTCTTAAAGCAATTTTTCATTTATTTACTGAAACAAGATTTAGGGACAAGTCAAGGCCATTCCGCATCTCCTGAGACTTTTGGAAACCCTAGGTAAAAAGTTTCCCATTCCCTTTTCCTCCCCTTTTATTAATCTTCATGCATCTCGATCATTAAAAATCTTGAAGGAAAGATTGATACCACAAACGTAAGATTGAAAAATAATTGAAAGCCTTCCCATACCTATAAGGAACTACATAGGGAGCTGCCACAATACAAGGAACATGAAATAGTTCTGCAAGGCTCCATCCTTCCTATCAAAAGGAGGAAAAAATCATCCTGAGCACCAAATCAGAGGGCAGACATGTGCTTTAGCAATTTTAGATGTCTTAAAAAAACAGCCTCTTTTTTGGGGAGTAATATAAAACGTTTAGTTCCTCCAAAATTTGAAGCTTATATGAGCTACAATATCGAGTTACAACGGCCCTTAGAACATTTATTACCAAAAAAGAAGGATCACAATGTATTAGTCTTTCTGTCACACCATCACGTATAGGCAACATATCACACAATACAGGGTACTTTAATATTCTCTAATTGGTAAGCTTCAATGACTCTCCAGCACACGACACTCACACTCCCTTCACATGTCTGATTCCAAGATGAATATGTTCAAGAACATTATATGTAATCTAAAAAAGTGTGTTTTTAGCACTGCACTAGTGATTAATAATCTTTTAAACAAGCCAGCTAACATATACTCCCTCCGTTCTCATTTAACTGTCGCAGATACCGAAACACACAAATGAAGGAGAGGAGTTAATATTTTGACTTTAACATCAAAATGACAAATTTACCCCTTGAATATAATAATGCAATGTTGTTTTCACTCTCACCCCTTAATAAATACGGGTAGATTTAGAAAAGCACAATAAACAGTGCTTTGGAAATGTAACTACGACAAATAAAAAAGAATGTCTTTTTGGCAACTGCGGCACGGCAGTTAAATAGGAACGGACGGAGTATGAGATATCAAACTGCTCAAGTAGTAAGCAAAAAGAAGTGGCTGGTTGCTTCCATAAAAAGGAAGAGAACTCAGAGAATTATTACCAAAGCAAAAAAATTTATAATCATTGTATCCCCATGAATGCTTAAGTCATCTCCAAAGATCTTTTCAACGCTAGAAAGACATTCTCTTCTATGATCTCTGGTAATTGCTTTCTTTTGGCAAGAGAAACAATCATCTGCTAAGCATGAAAAAGAAAAGAGAGGTGCCAAAACAAGTTAACACTTTAAGCCAAACACAAATTGACAATTAGCCCATTTTCATAAAAGAAAGCCATGGAAATGCCAGAATTACCATGAGCACACAAAAAATAAAAATTGCAAACCTGCCATGTCATACTCGTTTGGAGGACCAAGAACAGGTGGAGACAAAATAGGAATAAAACCAACTCTGTTTGCTTCCATATGTATTCTTATGTTCTGCCATCATAAAAAAAAATTAAAAAAATGATGATTGGCTGTTATCAATCCATCCACCTGCCAGAAATGCAATTGTAGATAGCAGACAAAAGCTTCTTTGACTTCAATATTTCCAATGGTTGGAAACCTAGGAAACAAGATGGAATTTAAATACTACCTCTGTCCCAAATTATAAGTTTTTTTGAGTTTTCACACAGTTCAAGAAAGTGGAAGAGTGTCAAAAAAAAAATTTAAGGAGAAAAGTATAAAATACCCCCCTCAAAAAAAAAGTATAAAATGCCCTTTGACTATCATTAGTGCAATGGTTTTAAAGTAATGAAAGTTGTTGAATCGATAATAAATTAGGTGTAAGAAGAATAAAAATGTAATAAATGCTATATTGGTATTGCAGATGGACTTGTACTATGAGACAAAACCAAAAAGGTAAAAGGACTTATATATTGGGATGGAGGTAGTAGTATCTCCCTAGTGAGCTTATCACACTTACACATACTCCCTCCATCCCAGACAAAGTGTTATTCTAGAAATTTGCACAGAGATTAAGAAAAGTAATAAAAAGACTTATCTACCATCATTTAAATTGTAGTCCTCTTGACAACCCTCTTTTCTCAATCCTTTTAATAACCCTCTTTTCTATGTCCTCTTAGTTAGAGAGTAGTAAATAAGCGCAATTTCGGTAGAACATACACAAATGTTTCTTGAAATCCTATAATGACACTTATTTTAGGACAAGCACCTAGCTAAAATGACACTTATATTAGGACAGAGGGAGTTTAGGATAGGTTTGTGCTGAAATGTAGGGTGCATAGCAAACAAACAAACAAAAAAGTCGCAGTAATAGATACATGTTGTCCAAATAAACATTTGTGGTGTCGCCATACCTCGTGTACTGAGTGAGTGATAAACAACACATCATGTTGGTTCCAGTCACAAGCAAAAGCAGTTGCTATGGCCTGATAAATGAGCAGAAAATTTGGATGAATCCTCAAAATGAGAGTTTCTGCAAATATTTGAGAGCATGGGAGCACAAACAGAGTAATCGTTTAAGAGAAATTTTGTCAATCTTAGGAGCTAGAAGGGAAGCAAATGAGATGCTGTAAGACCTAAAATCCCTCACTTGCACAGAAGGACTATCTATTTTGCTAAATAAAAAGCTTTAATATACAGAAGGACTAAAATGTAAAAATAAAGAAAACAATGTTTTGTGCCTGAGACCATCAACACACTGACTGCTTCTCTCCAACTTGTATGCAACCAGTAAAACTAGTTTTCTATATGTTAAGATCAAGCGCTTACCATTCTAATAAAACCAATTGGTGTTAGTAAAGGTGCTACTATATTTCCTTATACATTAAGAGTGTGGGCAATCTCTCCCAACACCCCCCTCAAGTGTGGGCAATCTCTCCTAACACTTGCACAATATAATTGGGGTTCAACACGCCCCCTCAAGTGTAGGCAATCTCTCCCAACACTTGCACAATATAAATTGTGAAAATAATATTCACACCAAGGTTCGATCTCATGACCTCTGGCTCTGATACCATGTGGAAAATCTAGGCCCAAACTCATATAAGAGGAGGGGCCTCATCCCAAAACCTAGGTTATGAGGTGAGGGAAGTCCGTTTCTTAATATGGTGGGTGACACAATCACAAGTTCCCAATGTGGGACATTTTAACACGTCCCCTCAAGTGTGGGCCTATAAAGAGCCCGGGTCACATGACACACAAGGCATATAAAGAGCACTCTTAAGGCCAACAAAGTGGCCCAACACTTGCACAATAAAGGGGAGTCTTTGATACCATGTTAAGATCAAGCGCTTACCATTCTACTAAAACCAATTGGTGTTAGTAAAGGTGCTACTATATTTCCTTATACATTAAGAGTGTGGGCAATCTCTCCCAACACTATATGATCCTACGAAAGTAGTTCTACGCAGTCTAGCATCAAGAGCAAATAGGATATATTAAATTAGATAACATTAGGGAAAAAATGAATTTCTTCTTTTATTTTCAAAAACATCACTTAACTGCATCATAAAGAAACCTTGACTGTAATCAAATATACATTGTAACAAACAAAATTAAGGAGAAGTTCAAATATCGATATACTCAAACATCAGTACATCTTTTCATTCCTCTCCAAAGACCACATTAGCACAGAAAATCATAATCCTATTATACCAATTAGGACCTTAAACACTGATAATAACAGTGGCAGAATGTCATTTTTAAGGACACACTAGAGTATTTACTGAGGCACCACACTAAAAACAATCGACTTTTCTACACCTTAGAATCGACTTTAAGCTGGTCGAATTGTGACAATCAACCAGGGAAAATGTCAAATCTAAGGTGTAGAATCGACGTTAACAAAGTCGATTCTCATTGTGGTGCCAAATCGGTATGTTCAGTGTGGTGTCTTTAACAATGGCCCATTTTTTTGCTTAAAGCCCCCGGTATCCGGAACCCACTGGTCCGACTAGTCCGGAGTTCGGCCCGGGTCATGCATGCAGAGTCTGACTCTTACTCAGGGGTAAAGCCTGGCCAAGAGCTCTTTCAACAACGGCCCATTTTTAATTGCAGTAATATAGTTTTCCTGCCACGGTTTCTATCTGAGTTTCTGCATACTTTCAATATGGAATCTGCATTTGCAAGAGCACACAGAAAGATGGTAAGCTGAGAACGTACAGCAAGTGGATAGACATCTCCTTTGGTACCAAAGGCCATGAAAACTGCTACAGGGCCTGCTCCTCATGCTGGTCTTTGCAGCTCAAAATGCAGAACTGTTACCCAGGACATTGTAAGTACATAAATTTTAACTCTTTTCCTCGGTAATTATCCCTCCATCCCAATATATAAGGCATTTTAGCCTTGTGCACAGAGAATAAGAAAGCTCATAAATGATTCAAATTTCAGCATTTTAGGGCCTAAATGCCCTTGTATGTTTACATTACATTTAATAGGGCTAAGATGAGGAAATAGGGGGTAAAAAGGAAAAAGTGCATTGGTTTGTGAGAATTCCTTATAATATGGGACAAAACCAGAAAATTAAATTGCCTCATATTTTAGGAGAGAGGGAGTAACATTATAATAATCTAGTTCAGTAGTAGTATTCATTTCTCTCCACTACACCTACACATATAATCTATATATGTATGTATATCCATCATTCTCCCAAGTAAAACATGCATCTACATTTCTTGCCCTTCTTAAACTAATAAAATGAATAATTAAATTAACATATCAACCAAAAAGTCTTTGAATAAACAAATGCAAAATACAACTTCAACAGACACAGGCAGAGCATATTGTGGTCTTAATCCATTTCTTGATGTCGCAACAACCTCTGTTGTGATGCCGATGAGGCATTGCCCAAGTGGAAAAAAAAACTAAGGCCAGTTCTGGGCGTGCGAGGTTCGAACCTAGTTATGTGCAAGAAGTCCACTATATATGGGGCAAACAGGCCCACCACACGTGGTTTCTATTGTTTCTGTCCAAACCAAACCAAACCAAAAAATAAAAAATAAAAATGGTGAACAAATCCAACAATATTGCTTTTCTCGTTTAGTATGCCATGCTACCAATGAACAAGTTCGTTCTGAGACAAACAAGAAAAGATGAAATGATAATGAACAAGCAAACACCAACAACTGCAATGTCAAATTTCACATAAAGATGCAAAGTTGAGATAAAGCTGTAGACATTTACATGTAGTTATTGTATTATTCAAAGAAAGCTCAAACTATGATGATTAAAAAGAACACTCTCTTCTGGTATTGTCCCCTAATTCTTTAAGAAGTGTCGTTCTTCTTCAACACTTCTTGCATCGAGGTCTAGGTATTCGGTGCATAATCAATTGAAGATATCTTTGAAGAGTACTTTTTGACTAGTGTTAGAAATTAACATGGCAGTTATGAATAATTGGGATCGAAAATTATGATCCCTTTCTCCTTTCATTATTGTTTAAATAGATACTGAAGCACAACTGGGATAACTACTAGCACCTTCTTTCTAGACTCAAACTCTTTATTCAAAGCATAACACTTATCTACTCACAACTAGATAGAACCGACATACATCACTCCTGGACACAAGACCCAAACCTCATGAGATAAACATAATCTTTACACACACGCGCGCTAAAGGCTATCATTATCTTTACCAACTAAAAAAAACGATTTTTCTGAGAACAATAGAGTTATTATAAGACGGACACAAATTTTCAAAATACCTCAAGAAAGAAAAGAGTAAAAGGTTTCTCTGTCTTTTTTGGCCTATAACAACGCTCAAACATACTACCTTTTTGCGTAGGGTAGCTTAACTTGCTAAGCGAGAGGAACAATAGAAAGCATATTTTGCAGGTTCGCAACTTTTGCGCACTTATTCTCATTTAAATCTTTTGTAAAATTTGCACTCACAATTTTTTCTCATTTGATAGCATATCCCCTCGGCTCACCCAAGTTTTGCCCCTATTACATTTCATTAACAGATTAACGAGTGGGGATCAGCTAGTAAAAGAAGTTACGACTGAAAAGGTTCAGTATATCCTTCTTTAATTGGACAAAGTACATAACAAATATTACATAAAAATTGCAAATTAGTCGATGAAACAAAGGTAACTAGATGATTTTTTTTGTATTTTGTCAGACAAAACCAGTTATTTTCAAGTAGTAATTTTATGAAGATGAAAATATATGAAACCTGAATCAACCAAATAATAAAGAAATATCAGTATTACAGCTGCTTACACGGATGCTTTATATTGGCATATCCCATGCCAGATGTTACATCCATTACCCATTCTTTACCAAATGCGTTAACTAGTGTCACGTTTTATTATATAGCAAATATTATACACGACCAAATGATGTCCTCAAATCCTGAAATTTGACACACACACACAGATATATTTCCATCAAATGACCACAGTTGACTGTACGTAACATAGACCTCTATTAACTTATACACCCAGCTCATACTTGGATTTGTGTGGCGTAGACTCTTCAGATGACTTAGTACAGGAGTCTCACATCCATCGATTCTAAATCTGAATATCCTAATTCAAGGTGATGGCATATACCTAAAGAAAGAAAAACGTCTATTTGTAGCACAGGAATGTAATGCACAAGCATGGGTGGAAGATACATGACTGAGATGAGAACTTTTGTTAAATGAGCAAACAGAGAGATCATACTGAAGCTTGATTACTTGCTAGTGCTCTGTGTCAAGCTAAATTTAATCATCATAATTGCTCTAAAAGTATTACTACCTCCGCACAAAAAATATAAGACATTTTAGAGGTTTTCAGACAGATTAAGAAAATGGAAGAATGTCATAAACTTTAATTTATAAAGTCTGAAATGCCCTTTGACTATAAAAGCAATGATTCAGTAATTGGGAAATTGTTGGATGGATAAAAATTGAGAGTATAATGAGGAAAAAAACATAATAAATGTTATCTTGGTATTCTAAAATGACTCTTATTCAAAGACAAATTTTGGGCCAAAACGATTCTTATTTAGGGAAGGGCTAGTATATCTAAAATCCCTTATTATGTACCTAAATTGCTTTTGTAGAGAGGTTTTTTCTAGGTAAGATATTCAATTATGCCAAGTCATAGGCATAATTTACTTTCTACCCTGCGAACAATTCAATTGACACAATAATTTTTTCATATAAAAATTCAAGAAAGTTTCAAGATAACCAATCAGAATATATATACAATGTGAACATTTTGATGCTATATGGTGTGCATTTATTTTACATATTTACCTATAGACGCTTCTAGAAGGACCACACACAGATGTAGGCATTTTTGTACCTTCATTTTATTTTATAAATTCAAACGTATAGGTTATTGGGAATTTCTTTAGGCTATTGATTGCTAAAATAATGGATAAACTTATTTCACACGAGCGTAATTTTAATTCTGCCTACTTAAATTAATATACTTCACCATGAAAAATGATAATGTCTAGAAAATGTAATATCACTAACTTCTGTTAATGCAATTAAAAGAAGGAAAGAAATAAAAGGAAGGACCATGAGATCATGGGTTCATGTCCCACCGTGTACGTGTGGGTATATGTCCACTATATGTGGTATTTTCGTTTCGGTAAAATAAAAAGGAAATAGAAAATTTGAAAGCCAAAGCCTCAAACAAAACACCCAAGAGATTTTCTAAGCAAGTCTTTCCCGCCTACTGTTTGTAACAGCTACATTTTGTTTTGTTTTGTTTTTTTTTTTCAAAGGAGCTACATTTTGTTGAGGTTATTTACTTCTTCTAACTAAATTTTTTGACAATTGGACAGTAAGTTTCAAACATTAGTCAATGCTTACCTGTCATATAAGAGTAGATATCGCATGATTCCTTTGTAATTTGCATAACAAGCCCGATATTGTAGATTCACCAAATTCACACATTTTATCATCCTACACACATAGTGGAGAGGATCATCTTGTTGAGTACCTTTCTAGGCAAACATTTCAGGCAAAGCTAACGAGTGATAAAGGAATGGATTTTCTGGGTAACAAAGATGTTAATTATTTTCTTTTCTCCAATTATTCTTCTGCCTTCAGATTTCTCTACTCAAAAATACTAAACCTGCAAGTTTTTGTTTAATCTCCCCATTGAAGATTTCCCTTCATTAATTTCCATTCTTTCCTGTATGCTTTCATAAATAACCTTTTCTATCTGTGACCAATAATCATTTTGAACTCGAATTATTGCTTTATCAGGTTTCATGGGCAAGGAAGGACTGTGCTTTCATTGTGGAATTGACTGTAAGTAGTTTTCTACCTTTCTTTGTCTAATTTGTATGTGCATTTGTCACCATCTACTAAAAGATTTGTTTGGAAATCGATGCAACTCCTTTTTTTCCTCTTAACCAGGGCTCGAGCAAACATGTTATTTAATGAAAATTCATTTCCGTGTGCAGATTTATTATACTTGATTATGTGATTCATAAACACTTGCATGGTTGATGATTATAGTTATGAATTTTGTATGAACAATTTAAAAAATTTGAAGATGAAGAGCACCATATACATTGAATTTGACATTCCTTCCATGTTATTTAAAATTCTAAGGCGCAAATAATTATCTACACACACGCACACAAAAAAATTATAATATTTTACATTTTGGGTAAATTTTATTTCCTTGTAGCTTATAAAATTTCATGGATGGTAAAATTATCAAATACTCAAAAATCTTTTGGAATTAATGCATCCTAAAAGTGTGGCCCCAACACACAATCTCGTATTAATCAGATACCCTTCCATATATAAAAATTAAATAAAAAAAAGGAAAGGGATAAGTCATGAAAACAAATAATGGATTCATCATCAAATATTTCTTTACATACCATTTAAAGCACATAAAGCAACCTATTTTCAATTATTTTATATTATTATCTTTTAAAGATTGCCATTTGTTTAAAAAAAAGGAATAAATTGTGGAGTACGCAGAATCGTGTAAGCTCAAAAGAAATTAGTAAAACAACTAATCTTATTAGATTTCCAAAAGGAAAAGTTTCACTTGGAGTAAAACACAAATCTGAGATTTTCAAGCAGCAATTTAGATGTACTAAATGTACACAGAATCATGTATGCTCCAAAAAAAGCATCTAATATTACAGGATTTCCAAATGGGCAATGTTTCGATTGGAGTAAAACACAAATTTAAAATTTACTAGCGCCAATTTAGATGTACTAAATTCGTCCTTCCCGGTTTTTCTTAGTTCTAAAGAATATCTTATTGATTCAGACACTCCATTATGGAGGAGTGGTCCACCCGAAAAACCAGTCCTGTGCAATGCTTGTGGATCGAGGTGGAGAGCAAAAGGCACACTAGATGATTATGCTCCAAAACACGGGGTGCAGAATATCCACAGAAACCAATCAGGTAAACTGGCTTTCGAGCAAACTCAATCAGCTTTGACACAATCATTGGGCAAAGAGAACTACAATTTAGGTCTAATGTTGTTGGACAAAATCATTCTTTGCATTTTTTGAAGATGATACAACTGCAGGTAATGTTTCTAGAATGGCATTGGAGACCCCTATGCAGACACTGAATCTGAATGGTAATGTTCTTTTAAACACGAGTTTCAACAACATAATGAATATAATCAGAATTCATACATTCCCTTGTTTCGGTTATTATTACAACTAGTACATAGAGATGAATCCAAATCGTAGGCACAAATAGTTCGTTTGTTTTGACGGAATGGAATGGAATAAAATGATTTTAAATTCCACTCCATTGCTTGGTATTATTACAAGGTAATGGAATGGAATGCAACAAAATTTTATTTTCGTTTTCTTTGGAAACGGATGGAATGGGATGGAATGAAAATTGAGAAAGCACATCGCACTTACCACCCCACCCTAACCATAAGCCCCCGCCCTACCCCCACCTCACCCTTAACCCACCTACCCTAACCCTCCGTACCCCACCCACACCACCCTACGCTACCGTACTATGCACCAAACCCCACCCCCAAGCCACCCTATCCCCACCCTAATTTACCCCGTTCCACCCACCCCACCCAACCCCACTTACCCCACCATATGACCCCCAGGACCCCAGCCTACTTCACCCCCACCCAAACACTACCCTACCACATTTCCTCCCAACCCCACCCTATCATGAGGCCACACCCTACCCTACCTTACCTTACCTTTCTCTACCTTATCCCATCCCACCCTACCACACAGTCACACACCCCATCCCTCGCCCCTGCCTTTTAAGCCACCACGCCCTGTCCTACACCTCATCCCCTACCCTACACCTCCCTAGCCCACCCAACCTTATCCCACACCACCTTACCCCACCGTACTATGCACTTAGACCTCACTTTACCCCAAGCCACCCTACCCCACCCCCACCCTAACTTACACTCCACCCTACCCCCTAATCCATACACACTCAGCCTCACTTACCCTACCATATGACCCTCAGCCCACCCATACACTACCCTACTACACCATATTCCTCCCTACCCCACTCCACCCTACCATATCATGAGGCCTCACCCCACCCTGCCCCTACCCTACCTTACCCAGCTCTACATTATCTTATCCCACCCTACCACCTCAGCCACACCCATCCCTACCTCACCCCATACCATTTATGCCACCCCACCCTGCCCCACCACCCACCATCACCTAATGTGTCATGTGGTATGAAATCCATTTCATTCTTTCACTTGCCAAACATAGTAAAGAAATGCCTTCATTCTATTCCATTCCATTCAGTCAAAACAAACAAAAAATAAATACTTTCAAGTTTATTCTTCGTACTCTAAAGTTCATACAAAGCACATGACAAAGTAATATGACACATCACAATGAACACTCATGTATGATTTTTATATGTTCATTATTCTTTTTGTTTGAAACAAAAATATATATATTATCACCTCCAATATGTTTTTTAAAGTGATACTCGCCCTGTGGTAGCTATACTCTTACCTTCATTACACTAATAGACAAAAAATGATTACTTTGATACTTTCTAGTCTTTCCCTCAGTTTATCCCTTATATAGCAGTGTAACATACTAAAGTGCGGTCGACCAGAAAGACATTATAGGACCCCACAGTTCTTTCAGTTTAAGCTTTTACGTGGGACGGTAATAATACCATGGTATACAATGCAGAGGTTCCGGTTCGATCCTCATTACTGCTTCATCTATTAAAAAAACTATTTCAGTAGCACTGTTGTTGCTCTGCTGTTCTCTGTCTGCTATACAGATATTTATTCATGACCACATGAGGGTCGAGTTAGAATGTGTACATGTATCAATTACACTTCTTTACCACTTAATCTTTTAGATGAGATAGCAACATATCAATTTTATTAGGTATTACTTGCAACACACAATTTTTTATAGTGCTTAATATTTTACTTATAATTATAAACCATTGTTTTTATTAGGTAAAGAAGCAAACAATGTTACAAGGAAGAGATCAACTCTTGGACAACATATCCGATCACCTCTTGAAATGTTTAATGAACAGCTTTATTATGCACACCAAAGTTCTAAACATGACAATGAAGATAACCCAAAAGATGTGCTAATATTTGAGCGAATCAATCGCTACATACCTGAAAATGAGATTGGGCTTGGATGTATGATGCTCAAACCTTCATCTCCTGCTAAGGATACTGCAACTGAGCCAAAGGTAGCTATGTTTCCAAACAAAGGTTCTGAGCCAGAATCTTCAGTTGGATTTCAGCCACTTGTTTCTCCTCCCAACAAGAGCAAGGCAGAGACTCCACATGTCTTCCGATTCGGGGATACTGCAACTACTAAGGCAATGAACCCACAAGCCTTACCAGAGAAAACTAGTGGCTCTGGCTTAGTGGACGTTCCTATGGAAGAAGTATCTCAGTAAGTAACAGCCCGTTAGAAGGCTATATCATACTATAGTAGAGATATCAAACATACTACATAAGGTGTGCTCACAAGTACTTCTAATAGATCAACAGTGTGATGAAGTCAGACATCTAATGCCTTCAGGCAAACACTATTTTATTTTAATGAAGTGCTCATAGATTGTGGGTATCACCGACTTTTGGCATGTCATTAAGTACTGTTATCGTAATTTCTCATATATAAAGTGCATTGTTTTAGATTAAATACTCCATTTTTCAGGGAAGACACAACTGCTTTTGAATTCAAAACATCTCTTGATGTAACAGAAAGAAAGAGCACAAATAATTGCTCCACACATCGTATGGTCACCAGGTCAAGGGTATGTCGAGATATGATTTACATTTTATTTACTCTGTCCATTTATTTTTCTTTTATTTGCTTTCCTTAAGTGCTTATAAATGTTCATCGGTATTATTCTCTCCCGTTTTATGTTACTTGTTCAAATGTTATACACCATATATTTTTTCCAACATTATGTAGCTCTGTTCGGTTAGCTTTGTCAACTGTTTGTAGAATTACATTCACAAAGATAGGTGAACTTTTGAATGGTACATAACGGTTAACAACTATATTCAAATTTAGGAGTTATTTCGCTTGTGCCTAAGGCATGCTATTGTCCGGTACCCAACTTCATAACCCAGGATGGATAGCCCACAAATGGAGAAACTAACAATTTCTAACCCTTGTCTTATATTATGTGGCTTATCAAACATTCAACCATTCTAACCGGCAAATTTGTTTCAAAAGAGAGGAAACTATTATAGATCTCTTCTTTCATGTGTGCAACAACTCATTAAAGCAATTACTAATTATATCACCCGGTAACGAAATCATTCAAGACAAAGAAATGTCAAGTGCAACAATGAATAACTTCTAACAATTCACAATAAACTAAGAGACCCCATTAGATTTTTTTATTTTTTAATTCTTTGTAGAATACTCTGAAACAGAAGAGGAAAATGATACTAAAAGCCTGAGGTAGGCGATAAAAGATATTCTTTTAGTAATATCTAACACACCATATCTAGAAGGATAGCCTTAGACCTCTCACCATATGTAGTATAAGGATAATAGCCTTCTTTAAAAAGTATGAAAGATGAGAGGGCATATTTTGGGTAAATTGAGTTCATCAGTGCAAGTCTGGTGGATAAAAGTGTGGTTATATAATGACCATGTTGCGGTGACTATTTTTCTTATTAGTACAAAAGTAGGTTACCTCCAAGAGACCTTCGAGTAGGAAGATGAGAGTATTGAGATGGCTCAACCAGGGCTGTGATCGCCGCCAGAATTGAAATTATCCAACAAGTTGTTGTTTTCAATTACGAACCAAAAATTGAACTTGATAGACGGTGATGTGCACTTTCACAGTTTTGATAGCGAAATTGGGATCCCGATTTCTAGGATAACCTGAATGAAAACGCATAAAATGAATATGCTAATGATCCGAGGAGGTGAAACTGCTGTGAGGCGATAGGTTAATCGGTTGTTAGGTCGTAATGTATTTCGGATGCTGATTTTAGTAATATTCCTGGAGGTTTATTGGGAGAAACAAAAATCCAATGAGCTGAATGAAATAGACCAAAGATAAATATTCAAAAATAGAAAATATGTCAAGATTTTTGGCATTTACAGCTCTAGCGATAGCCCTCAAGTGAGTGACTACAGTACAACGAGAAACGCTTCCATGGAAAAAAAATTATATAGTTAAGCTTGATGGGGAAAAAAAGTTAGTTGAACAATGAGTACCGTATAAGACCACATTAAACACATGTTGCACAACATTTGACACGTTAACACAGAATAAACATAGGAAGATTATTTAAGGTTGCATATTCGCACCTGATGCTGAGAGTTATACTTATTTGTGCATATTTTTTAATCAACATAGGATCAATAATGAGGAAGTTATCAACGGAAAAACTTACACAAAAGATGACAATGAGAAATGGCAATGACATGAATGGAAATAGATGTGAGACACGATAGGCAGTAACTAAATGCATTTAGTGTTAGTGCAAAAGAATTATTTACTTAATCGTTGAAGCGTTTAGTAAATGATATATCGTAGTACCAAGCAAGAGATCCGAGGCTTAAATAGTTACTCTTCCGTTCTTCAAGTTGTAGGCACTTAGGGAAATTTGTGTTGCTCCACGCCCAAAGGAGCGTGTAAGATTTTCAAGTATAAAGACACTTGTATAATCGCGCTTCAAGATTCCTTTCATAATAAACACAAGTTGCACAACATTTGACACATTTACATGAAATAAACATAGGATAGATTATTTAAGGTTGCATATTTGCACTTGATGTTGAGGGTTATACTTATTTGAGCATATTTTTTATCATTGTAAGATAATTAATGAGGAAGCTCTCAACAGAAAAACTTACACAAAAAAGGATCATGAGAAATGACCAATGACATGAACAAAAATAAAGAGCGATTCATATGAGACACGATAGGCAGTAACTAAATGCAGTCAATGCAAAAAAAATTATCATCTTAATAGTTAACGATTTATTATAATACCAAGCAAGAGATCCTAAGCTCCAATTGTTATCTTCCATTCTTCACGTAGTCGGTAGTTAAGGAAATTTGTGCTGCTTCACGTGCAAACGAGCGTGTTAGATAATCAAATGTATAAAGACACTTATATGACTGTGATTAAAGATTCCGTTCATATTAAACACATGATGCACAACATTTGACCCTTAACACGGAATAAATATAGGATAGATTATATAAGGTTGCATATTTGCACCTGATGCTATGGGTTATATTTTTTTGCTCAATACTAGTAAGGAAGTTGTCTACAAAAAACCTACAAAAAGGTGATAATGAGAGATGGTTAATAACATGAATGGAAATAGAGAAAGATTCATCTGAGACACAATAGTTTAACATTTAGTTAATGGTTGTGGTGTTAATGCAAAAATCCATATCATTTTAATAGTTTGACTTTTACTCTTCCGCTCTTTGTGTTGTGAGCAGTTAAGGAAATTTGTGTTGTTCCGTGCGCAAAGGATTGTGCAAGATTTTTATATGTATAAAGACACATTATTATTGAGCTTCAAACGTCTTTTCATATGTACAAGGTTGCTTGAGTTTGCTAATGATTGTGTGACATGTAATAGTCCCCCGCCCCCAACCCCCACCCCCACCCACCCACAACCAAAAAAGTTGAAAAACTAAAAGATCCATTAAACATATTCTAATCTTGCTTTTTTGTTTATCTCCCAGGCTCCAACACATGAAATTCTCAACGAAATCCATTTTACGAATTCTCGGAGGGTTTCAAGAGCTCCAAGTGCTCCAGGCACAAATGTAAAACGTCGAGGCCGCCCATGCATCCACAGACAACAAGGTATATTTATTTTTACAACATCATTCATCAGACCCTTATGATTTGAGAACTGTGTATATTCCCCTCTCAATATCCCAATGAAGGCAAAGAAAATATAAAATGGTGTCTTGGTTATATTTTGAGCTCTTTCTTTCCAAAAGTCAAGAACGTAAAAAAGGGGAACTGAATAACACTCTTCACGAACCAAGAATTTCACCTCGTCGGGGACAATGAAGTCTTGAATAATTTTTTTTATATTTGCCTCATCAGTCCTTACACTGCAGTACTCTAAGTCACATGATTCATTTCTAATTCATGTTCATCATTAATGTTAAATGCATCTTCAAATCTAAGTAAATATTTGATCTGCAAGTATAACTTATGGACAGGAAAAGTATCAGAATATTTTTCATATCAATGACTTGAAAAGGTTTCCTACGAAAGTCAGCACACTGATAAACCTGCTTATAGATTAATTAAACCTTCTATGATCCCCTCTTATTCAATATTTAAATTTTACAATGGTATGTTCTCTTATGTACTCTTTTTGTAAGCCCTTTTAGCACTTTCGTAAGCCCTTTTAGCACTTTCAAGTAAATCCTTCACGGAAATCAATGTCAGGTGAGAGCACAAGCCAGGAAGCAGGACTGAAGAAAAGAATAATTGATGTGCCCATCCAGTGGGTACGCCATGTTGTTCCCTGATGAAAAAAATAATTGATGTGCTCTCTTATGATGTAGACAACAAGCTCTGCTCCGAAAATCCTGACCTTATGCAGGACTGAAGAGGCAGGAGACAGAAAACTTGCGATCATGAACCAGAGGAGATCAAGAGCTTACCATCTTGATTTCTACCTAAGGAAAAGCATATGACTAATATGAATTCAACCGGAACACATGAAACTGTTATCTTTTCTGAAAGACTTCAAACTGCTGTCTTTTCTGTAAAGCTTAATACAGTTATCTTTTCTATAACTAAGTGAATGATGCCCTTAACTCCTTGTGGTTAAGTACTATGAAGTATGAACTGCTTCTGGATCCTTGATACTGCAGGTACTAGTAGATTGTATCATTTGAATGCTTAAAAAAATAAATCTAGTAGGCTTATATGTTTGAGTTAGGTAAAAGTAATATGCAGGTGGTACCTGTGTTCTAATCAGTTGCAACTAGTAGTCTAGTTAAATCACATTGTTCAATTGTGACTATATTTGCCGGGAGTTCATACTTTTTACCTTATCTATTCAATAATCATCTATGCCAATATTTTCTTTAATTCCATGTGGATGCATTTTTTATGATTAATTGCAATAAGTTACCAATCTTGTCTTTGTTTAATAAGACTAGTCATCAATCAAAGAAGTTCAACTAAAATAGAGTATGAAACAGATAAGCAATAGGCTAGTCAAGCAAAAGTGGTCACTATGTCATGCCCAGGAACAAATCTTCAGAACCCAAAAAAGAGACTATTGCATAGGTAAATAGGAGGGGCGTCTTTAGTGCCACCACATTGAGTGGCACCACAGTGACAATTGACTTTCTCACAATCCATTCTAGAGCTGAGAATTGACTTTCTGCTAGTTGATTGTTTTCAGTGTGGTGCCACGGTAAAAACACTGTAGTGCCACTAAAGGCCCTCAAATAGAAAGCTGGGTGGTTTTTGAGCATTCTTCGAGAGTGGTAAGAAATAGAAGGAAATGTCCTCAACTAGGAAATCTCTATTCCAGCTCACTTAGGTACTGAAATTTGAAATGCCCGTGATGTTCTTAGTGGCTCTGTTTGCCCTTGGTTGTAGACTAGGCTTTTCTTTAGGGTACCAACTGTCTATTTGTGGCAAAAAAATCTTCGGTAAGGTTTTATCCATGGCTTTTCAACTCAGTAAACAATGACTCATTGCATTGAACAAGGTGTGATATGATACAGAGACACAGATTATGTAGCCCATAAGGGTTATCCCATTATTAAATGCTCGGGGGTACCACTGGTCTTTCCAACTCTGCAGATTAACAGTTGGTCATTCAAGAGAATCTGGAGCTAATTAGACCTTGATTTGAGTGGCTTTAGTTAAGGATCATAGTTTTAAGATAAGATCATCCTCCTAACCCCCCAACACACACACACACACCCCCACCACCACTAATGACACAATTCACCAAAATGTTTCCCAGGAGTACATTATTTCACTACATGCACCTTCCCAACAAGCTCACCGAAAATAGAAAAGTACTAGAACAAGCTCCTATGTCTTTTCTGGAAACTTTTTACAGCTCTATTACAATATCAGTGAAACTATCTGATTAACAAACAAAACAAAACACACACAAGCTCCAAATCCTCTAGTCTTACCAAAATATCAAGCATATTACAGGAAATAACCACAATACAAATCAAAATCATGATTTCATTTTTCCAGTGCCAGATTTTCCATGGGTAACAAGAGCGAAAAATACAATGCAATAATATCAGAATCTAATATCGTTTTCTTACCTTGAAAGCAACTACTTTCCGCAGATTCAATTATTTCTTCAGCCAGCCAAAAATGTCTTCTTCTTCGTTCCTTTCCCAACTCATTGTCATGGCTTCCACTCCATAATGTTGCCAAAGGCGACTGTATTGTCACAATATTATCAAAGCACTGCTCAAACGGGATGCTCGGTGCTCAATAGCATTAATCGAACTGAGTTGATATCAAAATTGATTCACTTAAAAGGTAACATAGGCTCGATTTGATTCATAAAAAACTTCATGTTGGAGATAATGACATAAATTCATTATAGGTTTCTAGTTGTATCCTCATTTTTACTACCGACATCTTATTACTTATGGCACTACAAAAAATTACTTCGACACCACGAATTTTTTTAATGAACGCAACATCAGTGTTGGTTTTTAATAGCAACAACAGTGCCACTGACGTTGCTGTTTAAATATGAAAGTCAGTGACACCGACGTTTACGTTATAAAAGTGTCACAACTTAAAAACATTAGTCCACTGGCGCTAATATCGAAAAAGAACGTCGATGAAATGGACGTTCTTAGTATGATGCCGGAAGTAACAATAATATATGTGCGGTGCCGGAAGTAGAAAAAAAAATTAAAAAAAAGGGTCAATAGCAAAACTGATGTACCAATAAAAGTCACCTGATAATTATATAAAATAATGAACAAATATTAAAAATGATAAATTTCATGTATTATTTGGCATTTAGTTCGGTGGAATTGAAAAATAATGAAAAATAATAAACTGTAATTCCACTATACGATTATACCCTTCTTACGTTTAGTGGTTTGTTTAAAGTATTGCATTTGTTTGATATTAAAAAGTTTTAGTGGATTATTTTTAAGGGGATTCTATTTGGACCCCTCTATTTACTACTTGCACCCACTTACTACTTGTACCACAAAAAATTACTACTTTCACCACATGATTTTTTATATAGGAATCGATCGTCACATGGTGTTCTTGCGCTGAACACCAACGTCGTCGATACAATGACGTTGGTGTTCCACAAGCGAACACCAGCCGCGATGTGATGGCGTCTATATAAAAAAGTGTTAAATCTTAGAACGTCGATCCATGACTTTTCACCTGGTGTTTACAGTGGCATACCAACGTCGGTGACATCGACGTTGGTGTGCCACAACGAACACCAATGTGAGTGACGTTTTTTTCACCCGAAAAAATATTCATTAATGTAGTGCAAGTAGTAAATAGGGGGGTCCAAATAGAATCCCCATATTTTTAATGTATTTGTTTGACGGTGGAATTAAAGTCGTTAAATTTGACAATGATAATTTCGTCATTTCCGTATCTTTTGTCTTTTTTCACCATTTTTCAATCTTATCATTTTCGATAATTTCTTCTTCACTATTCTCCTTTATAACCATATTACCCTATTAAAATAAAATTTTATATATAAGCCCTCACTTTTTTTATAGAAACATTTGTACCACAACAAAATGTCACAACACTTTTTTACATCATTGATTTTTATAGGACCATAGGAATAAATAATCATAATCAATAGTGTAAAATTATATTATGTACTTTATTATGGTATTATCAGTATTCTTGTTTTTATTTCTTTTAGGAGAAATGAAATTTTTATTCTGGACAATAATCGGGATCGAATAGGGTTCTCATCATAAATGTGCAATGGCCTTTATCATTGAGCCTAATCCGATTCGTAATGAAGGTGTAACTTAAACTCAACTCGATTCTTAAAGCTCGATTGATTTTTTATTTTTATTTTTGAGGGGTGATTTTTCTAATTCGATGGGTCAAATTTATTGATCATAAGGCACTTTGAATATAATATAAAATTATAGTTCATCAATCCGGATTTTCAAATGGAGACTTATGACTTATAACATCATGGTGGTTTTCGTATAAAAACGAGAGTCTTGAGTTGTGTGAACCATTTGGCCCTAAAATTAGACATGAACGAATGCGTTTAAGCTAGAAGAATGGTCTTTTTGTCTTCAAGGTTAGTCATGCTAGTAGAATGGTCTTTCAACGTTGTAGTCCCCAAGAAGCCAAGACATAGCCCAGTTGGTTAATTTGGATACTTAAGGCATCTGGGACCTTAAGTTGGAAGATGGAGATTCGAATCTCGTAAATGAGACTTTTTTCGGTTCTTTGGTATAATGTCAAAACATGACTCTAAAGCTCTATTTGTTTTGGGTTGGAGTTTTTGTTGGGGTTGTTTTATATAGTAGTGGATAATAAAATATAATAAAAATGATTGAAGTAATGATTAAAGAGTTAAGATATTTTTTTAAAATTTGTATAGATAAGGAATTGATTGATGAGGGAATTTGAAATAAAATAGTATAATGAATAAAATAATAGTCAAAAAGGTAATAAAGTATGTAAAGTGAAATGATGAGAGATGATTTAATATTTTTTATTTGTAGTTGAAGAAATGATTGGTAAGAGAATTATAAGAAATGATAGGTGAAGTGATATAAAAAAACTTCAAAAAAAACTCTAACTAAAACAAACAGGAGCTAAGCAACGGGTAACATTAACATCTCCTCTCATCCCGTGGACAGAGAGAGTGGACCCTTAGAGCAACCATACTAATGCAATTGCGGAGATATTCTTCCTTCACTTTTGGTAGAATAGAATAGATAATTGTACAGATGTAAAATAATGGTTGCAAACTAGACAACTTTTTTTTGGAGGTTCTCTCTCCCCTTGTCTATTTTGAGAGAGCCAAAGAGACATTGTTCTCTCTCAAAAAGTGTAGCAAACCTTTTCTTATCAATATTTAATAATAGTCTAAAACCCGTGTCATGCACGGGGTTATTTGAATTTATAAAAAATGAATAAAAATTGGACATTCAACATAAATATATAATGAACGCTGACATCTATATCTATATATATTTGAAAGCAACATTTAACTCGATTACCCGTATTTTACATATATGATCCGCTTATGACCCGCAATATACAAAAAAAAAAATAATAATAATAATAATAATAATTCTTAAACAACATTCTTTCAGAACCACATTTTTAGCAAAATCCGTTCAAAACATCGGATGAAATTTTGCAGACCATTTCATCTCATACGGCACTCCAAACCTTATTTTTTGCAAAATTCGTTCAAAAACTCGGATCAGCAGATCTCGGAACAGTAGATGTACATGAAATGATTCATAAAAGAATTCGATCTCCCTTTGAATTTTAAAAGTTTGCTAAAATATTATATTTGCGCCCAGAGTTTACCGAAACGATGAAACAAATGCACAATTGACCGAGTATTCAACTTTTTCTGCTCATCTCTATCTCCAACGATTGAGAAATAATGGTTTGAGACCCTAAATTCTCCATCGTCTTTGTGCAATTCTTCACTAAGTTTTTATGAAATGCTTCTTTAACATTTTTTATTCCGTAATCCCTAACTCTGGTGTCAAGATTCCCTTTTAGAAATAAAGAAAAAGCACCCGGAACAAAGATCTACGATTTACAATTACCTGCTGTGATCATTTTGACATATTTTGCCTGAGGAGCTACGATTCTCTGTATTTTGTTCTTATTATTGACAGAGATAATCATTTTCAGGTTTATTATCGTTCGGATTCATCTCTATTGGGCAAGATTGTTCTGTTTTTGGAGGGGCTGTTTTATTATCAAAAGCTTCACCGATGGTCTTTTGTTGGGGAGTAGAGAGAGTTAAGGATGAGACTTGGAGAGAAGTGTAGAAATTATCAGCTTATTTTTTTTGGATGAATAATGGATTGAACTTCAGCTTCTCTTTGAGTTTCTATTGGAGACTACAAATTCACATATAATGAAGCGTCATTTAGCAGAAGTTAACATATGAAAATGGTGATGATATTGTTAGAGGTAATTGGTTTAGCCCTCAATATTACCTGTTTTGCATTGAGTTTAATTTATCAGCATTGTTTGTTGATAAATGAGTCATACCGTAACAATGAGCATTGAGCTTACGATGATAATTTGATATGTTTAATGTTTAAGATTTTGTTTCTAATGAGGACCATTGCACATTTAATTCTCAAGAGTTTTATAGTACTCAATATATTTTTCAGTGTAGTAAGCTCATCATGTTGTGTAGGAAGAAAAAAAAAAAACGGAAGAAAATGGGTAGATGATTATGTTGCCTCTAGGTATGCATGTCAAAATTTGATTTTTTTTTTTTTGGTTTTCACTTTTATTTGATTTACTTAATATTATTATTGTTTTTCATAAAGAGTTAACTATACATATTCCAAATCTGTTTTATATAGATGATTTATATGCCTGTATTGTGTTGTTGTGCAGTGCCATTCATGATGACAGTTACGTAGGATGATAATGACTAGGAGGTGAAATTGGAGAAACATTAATGAATCATTGTAATCTTAAGTTGGGATGTATTTTTTGTGGTTTTATCTTGGGTGATTAATTGTGAAGATTTTGTCACAAATCTTCAACGGATTATGGTGTTCATCCTATTTTGTCATTTTTTTTAAATTTTTTATTGTGATTACTAAGACATTCTAATTTCATACTTTCACTTTAGGCTAAAGAGGTTGCAGGTAACACCGTAACTTGGTTGAAGGGGAGGAAAGGTTGAGGCCGAACGTGTTGGTAAGGCCCCAACTTGGTTTTTGGTCTATTGGCCTTATTTCTTTAAGTTGCTTAGTTGTTATTATGCCAACCGTGTGGTATTGTGATCTTGAAGTGTGCATAATGTGATTTGGCATGTCTTCGTGCGTTTTCGTTGCGTCCTCATTTTTCATATGTCATACTCTTATACTTTATCTGTCGGTTGTTTCGAACCATTACTTATTTACGTCGTGGAATCTCAAATATCCAACAAGCTGGTTGAATTATTGATTTGGTCATTTCTTTGTAATAAATCGTATAAGATAATTGAAGAAAGGGGACATCCTGATCACTGGAATGCATTAAATCCATTCCAAGAGTGCAACGAGCATTGTTTCCAAATATTTTTTTGAAGCCAAGGTTGTTTAGGGATGGGGAAAAAAATTCTGAAGCCAAGAAACAGATGAACAGTAGCGATACATGTTGGTTTCAATTGCACATGGTTTCACATCATTTCATGTACATAAGGTATGCTTTCATTCACGATGGTTTATCACTTTTTCTTTTTTATCTTTTGTTTCTTCTTTCTTTCATTCCTCATTGACTGTATTGATGAACATAATGTGGATTTTCTCATTCAGAAAGCTGGAGCAAGATCATCTTTGAAGCTGATAGAGAACACCTTCGTGTGGCTATTTATGCTATGTTTAACATTTGGTTGACCCTTAATGTTGGCTGCTGATAGATTCACTCTATTTACTTCAACCTCTAGCTTAAAGCACTACCTATACTTATTACTAAGAATTATGATTTGCTTCCCTTCCCATCTTTTTCATGTATGTGGATAGAGAATCTGTTCTTCGGTTTCCTTATTGTTTTTTAACGAATTTATATTTATATTTTGGACGTTGGTGAAGACAATATATATATTATTGCACAAGAAGTACATTATATATGTGAAGACAAATGGATTTCTAAGGTTAGATGCTTATGTACATAGATATTGAGTTGACGATAGAAACATTGATGGTTCTTTTCTTCTCTCTATTTATTTATTTATTTTTTTTTTTTTATTTTTTTGATGAGTGGTTTTTTTTTTTTTTAAGGGAACATTAATGGTTTTTATACATATTATTACTTTGTGAGAAAATATCCCAGAGAAGTTTTCATCTGCTCGATTGTTATCATAAAATGAGAATCATTGGTGTATCTCATACTTTTGTATTATGAGTGAGAGTGGATACCCATGAGAGTTTTTGTGCTTTCCATCGATCATAATAAGAAAGTTCCAATAGCAGTTCATATATAATAATTAATAAAATAAGAATGAACATCACTCCAATTCTTAAAGGGTTAGTGGGAGTAAAATTAAAAAAAAACATATTAAAAAGTTTGTAGAAGTCTCATTGCGCATCAATTCATTCAACTTTCTGGCATATATTTAAAATGTTAAAAGTCTCATTTGAAAAAATACAGAATCACCGTCACCATTCCCATCATGTGGTACCACATGTGTTATGATTAAATTATATTGTGTGTTTGTATATCCGCATTCTATTTTTTAATATGAAACTGAAATTGACCCGTGCATTAAGCACGGGTTATTGACTAGTTCTCAATATATATCAAATGAAAATCATTACATATTGACAGTATCATTATCCAACAAATCGTGAATATACAACACAACAACAATATCAAATTACCTAACCACCGCCGTTCCCCTCCACCCCACTACCAAAACCCAATCCTAAATCATCTTTTCACCAAAGTATAATACTATCTACCACCTTACCCTACCCTACATTACATACCACCTTACCCTACCTTACCTTGCCTACCACACCCACCCTACCCTACCCACCACCCCATCCTATCCTATGCCCTATTTCACCCTATCCTAACTTACGTATCTTACTACCTTACCCCACCACATACTCAACCATACCCCTACCTCTTACCCTACTCTACCTACCATACTTCATCACCTACCATAACCTATCCTACCACTCACCCACTCTTACCCCATCACCCACGTGTTTTGTCGATTTTTATTTTATTCCATCGCATTCCATTCATTTTTGAAAGTAATGAAAATGAACATTTTTCATTCCGTTGAAATAAAATCTCATTCCATTTCATTCCTTTATAATCATACACAAATATTGAAATAGAATTAATGATTCCGTCATAACAAACGTACCATAAGACCCCTATTTTTTTTGGGAAACTTGACTTTCTATGCCTGTAAAGTAGTTTATCTGAACAGTATTCCCCGTATGAAATGGTTGGGAAAATATGCCTCCGGCCCATTTACGTCATACATGCGTGGAGGAGCTCAAAAAGTGGTTTTTTTTTTGTTTTTGTTTTTTTTTTTTTTTTTTTGTGTGTTTTGTTTTGTTTTTGTTGTTGTTTTTTTAGGAGGGGCTGGAAATATTAAAGGGAAATTTGACTTTATTATGTTTGAATTTTTTTTATTTTTTTTAATGATTGTTTATAACATAATATGACATTTTTTTTATTGAGAAACATAAACCAAGACGGATTCAAGAATTTGTTCCAGTAGTGTAATCAGAGTCTAAAAATATTTCTTTTTTTTATCAAGAATTTTCAGTGGGGTCACCGGAGTTTAAAACAACATTTTTATCGATAAAACGACACTTTTAACAACAAAATTACATTGCTTCAATACTAAAAAAAATCTTGGATCTCAGTGAAGTCACGTGACCCCACTCTAAAACATGTACATCCGCATGACCGCCCCCTGAAAGATACTCCAAGAGGCGGCCAGCACCCCAAAAAATATCTTGAATTCCAGGGCCGCCAACTCCTATTTTATCTACGATGAAATTCGACAAAAGGGTCTAGCTTAATACTAGTAATAACCTTAATGATTTTTATATTCTGTTTTTCATTGAAATTTTCTGATGGCCCAATCAACCTCTCTACTGTATATCTAGAATTTTTCAACCAATATCAGTTTTGTATAAAACAAGTGATTCAATGTATAAAAAAAGGGAAATTATGTTAAAGGACAAAAACATTTGTGAAATTTGCATTAAGGACTAATACATGTTTTTTTAGTAAAAAAGACAAAACATCTTGTATTAAGACAATTTTACCATTTTTCACATATATGCTCTCCTAAAAAAAAACTACCCTGTTTTGCTTTAAAAAAAAACTAACTACCATGTTATCTTAAAATAAAAAAATAATAATAAAAAAATCCACACTCCTACGTTCCAACTCCAGAAGAAAAATAAATATATTAAAAAAAAATCTTTGCTATCTGATTTTTTAAGGGACTATCTTTTCACACAAATGTTGTTTTACACTTACCAAGAAAATTAGAGTGAACTTCGTTTTGGATATTCCACACGCTGCTGATTCGACCGTAAATGAGTCAGAAAAATATATACTATTCTCGCCAATTTATGGTCAATTCATACGCGCAATCCATTTCGACCCAATTTGAGTGAATACGATTATTATCTTGATTTTATTCTAGTCGAATTTTGAATGTTTTTCATACTCAATACCGGTCGAAAAGACATTCGACTAAAATTAGTACAAAAAACTTTTAATATTCATGCAAAATTCACTTCGAATCAATAGTGGTCTTTCTTATATTGTTGTTGTTATCCTCGACCCAATTCTAGTGCGAATGTGTAGAGTATTTGACTCAATATTAGTCGAAATGATGCTTTGACTATGTATGAGTTTGGAAAACTTCAAACATTCTACCTAAAATAATACGAGAATCAACCAACGCGACTTTCTCAACACGTATATTCTCACCATATTTCAAGATGGATAATGTGTCATATTCTCGACCAAACTTTAATTCGAATGAACGCGTAAAAAAAAAAATAGGCGAAATTGGAAAATAAAATCTGTGTGGTAAGATAAAAATTTGTGTGAAAAGATATTCACTTTTTTAATTAATCATATCTTTTAATTTAAATTTTCATTCATCATAATTTTTTTTATTACAATTCATATTCTTTTTTTCTCTCTTTATTATGACCCTAGTATTATCACAGTTGTCATAGTGTCAATTAGTTGTGTCAACTTGAATAACACTACTTATGTATGTATATTAAATCAGTGTGACAAAATATTATTTTATTATAATTTCTCTCACCAATCTTTTCACCATTAACAAATAAAATAATATTATTAATAAAATAACAACAACAAAAACAAATAAAATCTTATTATCATTTTATTATTTTATTTGCTGTTATTTTCTCCTAAAAAAAAACAACACTTTTTGTGCTCCTCCACGCATGTATGACGCAAATGGGCCGGAGGCATATTTTTCCAACCATTTCATACGGAGAATACTATTCAGATAAACTACTTTACAAGCATAGAAAGTCGAGTTTCCCATTTTTTTGAAACTTTCATTTAAAAGGATCACGAAAGGTGGAAATTTTAAAAAGAAGCTTCTCTTTTTAATCATCTAAAGGGGTTCTATTGAAGCCTGTATGGGAAGTTCCTCTTATGCCCCTCGTAGCCCGTTATCACTTCCGTTAACTCCCTTTATATTTATTTATCTATTTATTCTGTTATTTTTTAGGGAAATTCCACGTAAATTGTTATTAAATTTCCCTTTAATTTTTTATCGAATCAAATTGGGGTTTAGGGTTAGATCCCTATTTCTATTTTATTTCAATTGTCCCTCTTTGCTTTGGCCATCGACGTTCAATTCCCGTTTCCTCTCGTTTTCCTTCCTCTTCTTCCACCATTGCAATCCCTTCAAAATCGGTCCAGAAGATTCAACATTAGGGAAATCTTGAAGGCATAAGTGAACTGTAGCATCCCGATTTCCATTTTCCATTTTCGGTGAACCCAATTCGTATTGTTTTGGTGAACCCAATTAGCGAATGTTTCACTTCTTCCCTTCCCAATTCTCCCACTTTTCTTCCTCATTTCAGTAATTTGTGTAGAATGCGTATTATTGGAGCATAAAGTTGCAATCCCAATCCAATTGCGTTGTAGAGCGTTGATGAGCTGCAGCCGAAATCTCACCGGTCACTATAAAGTAAGTGTTTAAACAGCCTTAGAAGTGTTTCTCTCCTTACTAAAGGGACAAATTTCCCCATTATGATTGGAACTAAAAGATTTGGAATAAAGTATTTTTTGAACATTTCAATGAAATGATTCGATAATACGTGGTTATTTGTTTGTTTTGATTAGTTGGTTGTTAAAGGGGCCGTTTGGAGATTGTTTGGAGATTGTGATCCGTTTGTGTAATTTAAGGGGGATGGATGTTGTATGGATACATATTTGTTATCCTGTTGAGTTTGTAGAGAACGATGATGGTAAATGGGAATGGAAGTATGTGGGGAAAGGAAAGAAAAAAATGAGGGCAATCATGATTCACAAGAACACATCATTTGTAGAATTTTACGATAAGGTGGTGCAAGAGTTGCAGATCGATACAACGGTGAAAGAATTGGAGATGCAATGTATTGTCCCGGTAATGTCAAACTTTCCAAGTGCACCACCGATGGTAATTGATTCTGATAACAGTGTGAAGTGGTTAGTCTATTTTTTGTGAAAGCACATTCGTTGGTATTAGCCTCATTGATAAAGATAATAGAAATGAAGAAACACATGCTTTTGGCAAGAATTGTGGCAACATGGATGGAGAGAATAGGGGATATGATGGTTTTTCGCCTATGGCACAAGAAATGAAATGTTGAATAAGGATACGCCTATTTCGAAAGGTGTGAAGAATGTTGACAACCTTGAAAGGCCGAATATGGGAAAGAATGGTTTTAAGTCTGCTGCTTTGTCTGATGAATTGTTGAATAATCAGACACCTGTGGAGAATGTTGACAACCTTGAAAGGTCGAATATGGGAAATAATGGTTTTAAGTCTATTGATGAATTGTTGAATAATCAGACGCATGTGGAGAATGTTGACAACCTTGAAGAAGTTATGAGTGATGATGTCGATATTGAAGTTAGGAGTGATGATATTTATATGAGTGTGGATCCATTATTGTCTTCCTTGTGCTCGGATGGAGCTGGGGATGTGAGTTTGGAAGCAGTCAAGACACGTAATGTCAATGTTGAAAGGTTGAGTAATGAAGAAACGATGCGAAGCGAAGCGCGAAGCGAAATGTAAATGAGAAATAGAAACACGCAACATGAATGATGTAGAGGGAAATAATGGTGTGGAATTGAGTACACCAAATCAAAATTCTGTTCCCGCCATCTTGAATGTGAGTGATGCTGGTAGTATTGTACCACCGGCGAGGATTCCAGAAAGAGAAGATATTCATAAGCATGACATTTTTTAATCAAAAGAGCTATTGATACAAAAGTTAGAGATGTTGGCCGTGAGACATCACTTTGAATTTATAACGGTAAAATCATCCCGAAGCATTTATGTCGTGGCTTGTAAAGATGATGAATGCAAATGGCATGTGCGGGCAACACGGATAGGAGAAGGTGCGGATAAGTTTGAAGTTCGAGTTTACAAGAAGGTGCATACTTGTTCTCTTACCGTTCGCAACAAAGACCACAATAATGCATCATACACTCTCATAGCAAGGGAGTATGCTGCTAGGTTTACAGATCCGAACCGTGCTTATGTACCAAATGATGTAGTTAATGACTTTCGCAGAGAGTTTGGATATACCATAAGCTATACTAAGGCATGGATGGCTAAAAACTTTGCAATGGAAATGGTAGTAGGAAAGCCAGGTGATAGTTATGGCCAATTGCCCAAGTATTGTCATATGTTGGAGTTGCGAAATCTGGAAGGCTGTGACAAAGATTTTCACCGATAAAAAGATGAATTCAAATATTTGTTTATTTGCCTTGGACAGACTAAAAAAGCATTTCAGTCCTCTTTGTTGCGTCGTGTTGTTGTTGTGGATGGAACACATTTGAGCTCGGCCTACAAAGGTGTATTACTTACGACGACATGTGAAGATGCAAATGCTCAAATTTATCCTATTATAGTGGGGAGTTGTCGATTCGAAAATAATCGATCATGGAGTTGGTTTTTTGAGCGGTTGAAATCAATCACCGGGACACAAATGAGCTTGTTATAGTTTACGATCGTCTTTGATAGCATAAAGCACGGAGTGAATAAAGTGTTTAAATAACGCTTTTCATCATGGATATTGTATATTTCACACGAGAAGGAATTTGAACACTAAATTTCCACGATTTGATATCGGACGCTTGTTCACATCCACTGCAGAAGCGTATAGGTTACATGAATTTGAAGCGTTGTTTAATGCATTATGTAGCAAAACGGAGGTGGAAGCAAGTAAGGGGAAAAAGAAGAAAACGATTAGAGAATATTTGGATAAAGAATCTTTTTGCCATTGGGCAAGGGCACACTTTCCAGGTATGAGGTACAATATCATGACGTCAAACAGTGCTGAGTCATTTAACAGTGTGCTCCTCAAAGCTCGAGAATTATGTGTGGTTGGTATGCTCGAACGCATTCGTGAGATAATGCAAGATTGGTTTGCTAAGAGACATGCTGAAGCCATGAAATGTAAGACTCCCCTACCTCCACAAATGGAAAAGTTAATGTTGGAAAAATACAATGCTTCTTTGGGTATAGAAGTTAAGGAAATTGCATCACCTGTGTATGATGTTCGTGATGGTGTGACATGCCACATTGTGGACCTGGAAAAGAATACATGTACATGTAAGCAATTTCAAGTACATCTATTTCCTTGTAATCATGCAATTCTTTGCGATAAAGCGAGTGGAGGTCATGGGTATAAGCATTGTAGCCCTCATTACACCGTGGAATGTTGGAGGGCATTATATTCTGAAGCTGTGTATCCTTTGCCGAATAAAGAGGAGGTTGCATTTCCTAAGGATGTGATTGCTAGGAAAGTTTTGCCCCCATCGGGAACGAAGAGGCAGGCTGGTAGACCCCAGAAGAAGAGGAAAAAATCTGCAGGAGAACCACGGGATGGACTTGTATGTGGTAGATGCAAGGGTCATGGTCATAACCGGGGGAAATGTCCAAAGTTAGCCGCTAGTGTTCAATAATGGGGTACAAGATGTTTTTTTATTGGGAGCTTTTTTTTTTAGTTTGTTGTTGTAAGGGTAAACATGTGAGCTACAACATTTTATGGTCTATGCTATCTTTTGATTGTGCTTGCGTTAGTAATGTAAAATATGGTTGGTGTGGAGTTGAGGTAAGACATATTTGATGAGTAATGGGTTTAAGTATGGTTCACTTTCTATTAATTTGTAATGTTATGTTATGCAGTGTTATGTTTGGTTTCTATCAATCAATAAGAAAAGCCAACATTATATTATTATTATGTCTTCGAACATAAGATTACAATTACAGTACAAAGAGCATTTTACATTGCAACCATAAATTATAAATATAAGAGAAGGTAACACAATATAAATGAAGCTCCCTAAATTATAAATATATAAGAGAAGGTAACACAACATATCAATATAAGCAGTTCGCTCTCAACTCGTGCATTTGTCTCCTTGTGGTCTGAATGTCGATGACAATATGATCAATCTTGTTGGCGATATGTCACAAACAGTCATATTCCAAGATGTTGGCGCTATTAAATTTAAAAGCAAACATAATGTTGGCGATATGTCACAAACAGTCCGTGAGGGGTCATCAGTGGAACATGTAATCAATGTCAAACAGTCAGTTAGGGGTCATAGTAGTCACTGGAACATGTAATCAATGTCAAACAGTCAGTTAGGGGTCATGGTAGTCAGTGGAACATGTAAACCAGGTGAAACAGTCAGTGAGGGGTCATAGTAGTCACTGGAACATGTAATCCATGTCAAACAGTCAGTGAGGGGTCATAGTAGTCACTGGAACATGTAAACCATGTCAAACAGTCAGTGAGGGGTCATGGTAGTCAATGGAACATGTAAACCAGGTGAAACAGTCAGTTAGGGGTCATAGTAGTCAGTGGAACATGTAAACCAGGTGAAACAGTCAGTGAGGGGTCATAGTAGCCGCTGGAACATGTAAATCATGTCAAACAGTCAGTTAGGGGTCATGGTAGTCAGTGGAACATGTAAACCAGGTGAAACAGTCAGTTAGGGGTCATAGTAGTCAGTGAAACATGTAATCCATGTCAAACAGTCAGTTAGGGGTCATGGTAGTCAGTGGAACATGTAATCAATGTCAAACAGTCAGTTAGGGGTCATGGTAGTCAGTGGAACATGTAAACCAGGTGAAGCGATCGGTGAGGGTCGTAGTAGTCAACTGGAACATGTAATCCATGTCAAACGATCGATTAGGGTCATGGTAGTCAGTGGAACATGTAAACCAGGTGAAACAGTCAGTTAGGGGTCATAGTAGTCAGTGAAACATGTAAACTATGTCAAAAACAGTCAATTAGGGGTCATAGTAGTCAGTGAAACATGTAATCCATGTCAAACAGTCGGTTAGGGGTCATGGTAGTCAGTGGAACATGTAATCAATGTCAAACGATCGCCAGGGGTCATGGTAGTCGATGGAACATGTAAACCAGGTGAAAGCGATCGGTGAGGGTCATAGTAGTCAGTCACCGAACATGTAATCCATGTCAAACGATCGATTAGGGGTCATGGTAGTCGATGGAACATGTAAACCAGGTGAAACGATCGGTTAGGGGTCATAGTAGTCGATGGAACATGTAAACCAGGTGAAACAGTCAGTGAGGGGTCATAGTAGCCGCTGGAACATGTAAATCATGTCAAACAGTCAGTTAGGGGTCATGGTAGTCAGTGGAACATGTAATCAATGTCAAACAGTCAGTTAGGGGTCATGGTAGTCAGTGGAACATGTAAACCAGGTGAAACAGTCAGTGAGGGGTCATAGTAGTCATTGGAACATGTAAACCAGGTGAAACAGTCAGTTAGGGGTCATAGTAGTCAGTGAAACATGTAAACTATGTCAAAAACAGTCAATTAGGGGTCATAGTAGTCAGTGAAACATGTAATCCATGTCAAACAGTCAGTTAGGGGTCATGGTAGTCACTGGAACATGTAATCCATGTCAAACAGTCAGTTAGGGGTCATGGTAGTCAGTGGAACATGTAATCAATGTCAAACGATCGCTTAGGGTCATGGTAGTCGATGGAACATGTAAACCAGGTGAAAGCGATCGGTGAGGGTCATAGTAGTCACTGGAACATGTAATCCATGTCAAACAGTCAGTTAGGGGTCATGGTAGTCACTGGAACATGTAATCCATGTCAAACAGTCAGTTAGGGGTCATGGTAGTCAGTGGAACATGTAAACCAGGTGAAACAGTCAGTTAGGGGTCATAGTAGTCAGTGAAACATGTAAACTATGTCAAAAACAGTCAATTAGGGGTCATAGTAGCCACTGGAACATGTAAATCATGTCAAACAGTCAGTTAGGGGTCATAGTAGTCAGTGAAACATGTAAACCAGGTGAAACAGTCAGTTAGGGGTCATAGTAGTCACTGGAACATGTAATCAATGTCAAACAGTCAGTTAGGGGTCATGGTAGTCAGTGGAACATGTAAACCAGGTGAAACAGTCAGTGAGGGGTCATAGTAGTCACTGGAACATGTAATCCATGTCAAACAGTCAGTGAGGGGTCATGGTGTATTCTGGATTATTTGTTATTAATCATCCTTTATATAACAATTACTCCATAAATAACAGTATTCTGGATTATTTGTTATTAATTATAATGTATAATAATTATTACTAATTATTAATTAGTAGTAATTATTATTAAATGAAACCCAAATTATAATAATAATTAGTAATGTATGTACAAAAATTAGGGAAATTATGTATGTATATATTCCCTCCCTCAATCCCGCCAGAATTTCGGGCCCAAAACTTAATTTTCATGTTACCCGCCAGAAAAATATGGGCCCCTTTTTTTTGTTTTCGTTTTCAACATATTCAAATTAATTTGAATTTTAATAAGGGAAAGTTGAAGTTGCCCGGCCCACCTATCGATATACAGCCTATACATATGTATGTTGTACATTACACCACACGCTGGGAAATTCTCTCTTTCAAAGTAAAAAGGGCAAAACGCAATCTCACTCTCTTTCTCCCTCACACAACCTCTCTCTCACAATACACATCCACCGGAATCCTCCATTTCCTCCTCTGTTCCTCCGCCCCTCTTATACGCAAATCCGCTTCAACATCATATTCCAAGGTATTTCGGTGCTTAAAAAACTTAGAAGAATTTCCTGCTTTATTGACTTAAATATCATATTTCATTTGTTAACTTGAGTGTTGTTTTTCTTGTATGTTTTAGGGTTCAAGGGCCGCCATTATCAACTCCTCCGTGGTAATCAAAATTAATTAATTTCTTAACTGTATGTAGGGATTTAAAGTAAAGTACAGTTCGATTTCGTGTGTAATTGTTGGTGTTTGATGTTTTAGGGTTCAAGTAAGTGCCGCCGTTATCAATTCAATTCAACTCCGGTCAACTCCTTCTTGGTAACAGCCTGTATGTATATTTTTCCAATTTATCTTTATTTATTTATTTATTTATTTATTTACTTATTAGCATCAGTTAATTAAGGGAAATTTAAAAATAAATTGATGGGTTAGTTAGTTTGACACAAGTTGGATTTACGTACTATTTTCATCATTTTCTTGGATTAACTTACTATTTCCGGCATTTAACAGGTGTTTCATGTGCCCGTTTCTTTCTTATTATGAACACATGAAATTCTGGGTGCTCCTTATTATTTCCATATTATTTCGGGAAATTCAGAGATTTATGATGTACACTAATAAGTTGTTATGTATTTGTTGTAAGAATGCCAACATTATGTTTGATTTTTAATCATAGTAGTCATATGGTTGCAACTTTTTCATAAGCACTTTTGCATTGCAGCCTTGTTAATTTATTTTAGGATTTTCCTAATGTTTGCTAAACCTTGTTATATCATTGAAAGATGGATAGGTGTGTTGAACCGGACATGGATTTACAAGAACTAGAAAGGGAACTAAGGCTCATCGAAGAAGAGTATGAGCGTAATAAAAGAATTTGGAATCCGTGGGGGGTTTATGAGCCAATGCTTGATCCTGAAGAATTTGCAAGCATAATGAGGGACATTGAAGCTCAAGAAGAGGATGAGCGTACAATCAATCTGTGGTTGGTTTATGACTCTGAGGATGAAGAAAAGGGCTACACATGTGCATATGAGGATTTATGGGAGGAGGAAGTTTGTATTTAGTATGTAATGCAAATGAACAACCTTTTATTTAGTATGCTTTTATTTGTGTTTGAAACTTTTATTTCTGTTTGAACATTTGCTTTTTTTTTGTTTGAACCTTGGCTGGTTTATGTTTTGTTTTTTCTTGTTATGTTTGTTTAAGTTTTTTTTTCCAGTACCGTATTTTCATTTTCTAATTAAATGATGTTGATGATATGTTGTTTGAATATGTTGTCCTTAACAGCTAACATTCCAATGATTACATAGCTAACATTCCAACATAGAGTGCCCTCCAAGTCATAATGTTCATAAATAAATAACAATCAAACATAAAATCATGTATCAACCAACAGAATAGTTTACGGTTACATAACAAATGTTTCAACCAACTCATAATATTCATACACAAATTAGAAGCCAACATCAACATAAAATGATCATGGATCGAATTGACATGCAAGTAGTTCCGCAACCGCTTGACCTCCAATAGGGCATAAAGCCAAATCCATTGTTTGCACATTCAATTTCGCCATCATGAACTCTATGAATTTTATGGTATACATACCACGATCGGTCCTGCACAATAACATATCATTTAGTCAATCATAGTACATAATGAAATACATCATCTTTTACAAGCAAATAAAACGTACCCATTTGATTGTTTCGGTAGTTTCACCATTTTCACAACCTTAAACCTCCTATTCCTCCCACCTTCATCTTCCCCATCCATATTCAGCATCCATGGTATAACCACTTACAAGGGTAGCATACATTTGTCAAATTGATCCTTCCTCACATGTTTTGGTAAACTATCGGCTACATAGATTACCCCCTCTTTCAAATCAACTTTAACTGCAAACCAATGATCACTCACTAACATTGGTGCATACAAATAATTGCACTCCGACCACGGCTTACTGTCCTCTGGATGCTTTCCTTCCACATAATTCTTTAATATTCTACGATTTGCAAGATTCTCAATATGCACTCTCCGTTGTAACTCTTCATTTTTCACTTTCATAAAGTGTTGAAAAAATACATCCAAAACACAACTATCTTGTTCAAACAACTTTGGGAACTTTAAGGCACGGCGACGAATTTCATGCATACAAGTATTCATTATCTGCGATAAGTAAGAAAGTAAATGAAATAGACTTCCAAGAATCAATGCAGGGTTGTCACCTAAATTAAACAACTTAAATTGGTTATGATAGAGGTAAAGTGTACTCACAGGGGATGACAAACTCCCCCCATCCAATATCGTTTTCAAAAGTTCGCATCGAGCAGTTCCATCACACAACTTAACCAATTCCCTGCATATAACATATTTTAGTCAAATGACGAGTAATCAAAAATATAATTATTATTGTAGCTACTTTCCATGCACAAACGAAACTCAATTAAAAAATAACATTTCCGTACCCGGCTTTTCCTTCTTTATAGTCACTCAACCACTTCTTCAAACCATCACACTTTGTCTTTTCAACGTCTCTATAAGGATCATATGATTCAACACTAAGCAACTTGCTTCTCTTCAAAGATGAAGTCCCTTCTTCTATTAAACTCCTTTTCCCCGAACCACCTACACATCAGAAACTAGTTAATCATATGAATCCACACTTTTAAAGGCAAATACATATGAATCATATGAATCATTTTTCCCCTCATTACCAACAACTTTCTCCTTCTCATCATTTTTCGCACACACAACAACAACTTTCTCCTTCTCATCATTTTTCCCCGCACTACCAACATCTTTATCCTTCTCATCATTTCTCCCCTCTCTACCAACTTCTCCTTCTCCATCATTAATTGTCATATCCCGATCATCAACTTTCATCTCCTCATCAATAATCTCTTCATGATTCACTTTCTTGCATGATTCACATCTTCGAAAACACTGAATCTCCTTCTTCAACCTATCCATCATGGAATAAATTCCTTCATTTTCCTTTTTCACCACAGACGTCACAATTTTCTTCATCTTCTCATAGTCAAAACCGTGTGCTCCTTCAGGTTTTATTTCCTTCTCATAGGCAAAACCGTGTGCTCCTTCATGTTTTATTTCCATCTCATAGTCAACACCATTACACTTCTCGTTCTCTAGCAACTCAATCACCTTTTGTTTCCTACAAACAATTGAACCCCAATACGGCTGCTGTGATTCCAATGTTGTAGGCTCCAATTTCGAAATAACCATAATCTACACAAAAAAAACATAGACACAAAACATTACTCAAGGTAATTCCACAAGAATAATAGTAAGGAAGTACGTACAAAAACAATAACTTACAACCTGTTCTACTTCCAAAACTTGATCAACCCTCACACCAAGCAATCTCTTTTGCAGATTCCATTTTAACATTCTTGGGAAGACTTCTACATCTTCATCAATGATTTCCCCAAAAAAACGACGGAATAGATTCAAGTGCCCATACCTACATTACATCAAATCAAAAATCAGTCTGATTTGAACAAAACTACATACCCTACAAAAAGTAAATAGAACTACAGATTGTAGCATACATACCACAATGGCATGGGAAAAACCAAATATGGCGTATTTCACATTCGGAGAAAGCAGTGGGTTCGTCAAATCTTGTCTGAATGTCTTCATTGTTTGCTTAAGACATACATCGGCCCAAGGGTACTCTTCAAACGCTTCCAACTTGTCAACCAACTCAAACCACCAAAATGGCACAATACTTTTGTCCTTCACCGCCGCCACAACAAATGCTAGGATGACTAGAAGACCCAATTTATATTTGTCTTCTTCACTTCCTTTGCAACTTTCAAAAGCATCCCACAATTCTATCCTATTCAATTCATCAACATCCTTAAAATATTTCTTTACAAGACGACTCTCTTTTCCCGATGACTTATCAAAATTATCTTCTCCAAAGATTGAAGCCCGTCACTAAGACTAATTCTTCAATGCCAAATCTAATCCTCTTATCTTTCCCAATAACAAACCAGGACTTCATTCTTATTGACACACTTTGTCCGCTTTATCATCAACAAGCGATTAATGATTTGATTAGATGAATTCCGATCGTAAATCTCTAAAAGATTCTGAAGCAACACTTGTCAAACTTACGCCTACATGGGTTTCATCCAATATTCTGTAGACCTCTCTCACTTTCATGCAATTGGAATAGTTAGTGATTTCACATGGCTTATGTCTATCCTCCTTGGTAAGATGATATGCCAATTCATATACCGAATTGTCCATCTTCTCACTACAATATTAATGAACAAATTTAATTAATTAAGAATTTCCCTTAATTAATTATCCTGAAAACAATTGCAATTAAGAAAATCAAATTAATACGCTTTCATACACTATTAAGACATACTTATAACACAAATTAACACCATAAAGTTGCAATTGAGGACACTACAATTTCAATTACAAATTCCAGTTGACTTCAGGACACTACACAACTAAACCATAAAGTTGTAGACTTTAATTGAATCACACTACGAAACCCAAATCTCCATACCCCATGATCCTTAAAACCCCCATATTTTAAACTAAACAAACAATTGCCCCAAACACAAACACAACCAAATTAAATTTTATTTAAGGGAAATTCATTTAAAGCCCCAACCCAACCACAAAATCAAACCCAAACCCACAAAATCAACGGTTTCAATTACAGATCCCAACCGTATGTTGGATAGTATAACCCATTACTTTCGATTACATGTTGACACACAATGCATTCGATCAACTCATATCAAACGTACAAGGAATAAAGCAAGAACTTACACCCACAAAATGCTTCAGGCAGTCGAATGCTTCGGGCTTCAGATTGATTCCGATGAGATGATGTGGGAAATTATGGGAAAATGGAAGAAAATACGATTGAAGGGGTCCAAAGTTGGGAAATCAAAGCACAAATTGATGAACAGTGAAAAGATAATAATTGAAGGGGAAGAGGATAGGAGGAGTCAAAAGTTGGTTTGAGTGCGTATGGACCCGTGGTAGGTAACGACATTTAAATGAGGGGGGGGGGGATTTAAATTGAAAGATAACGTGAAGATGACGCTGGGAGGAGAGGGATCCTCCGTTACTTCTCATCTATTTCCCATGAAGGGTATTTAAGACCTTACACACGTTTTTAAACCTTTTCCGCTTTTTCATTTAACAAATTTTGGTCAAAGGTCATTTAAGCAAAACGCCTGTCTCGCGAACCCTTTTAAATGAATGTCCCTTTTTTTTTTCTCCAATGACTCCAACCCGGTTATTCAGACCGAAAGTGGTCTTTCCGGTTGGCGTTTAGATTCTTTGCCGTCCCTGCCACGTGGCGCAACCTGCGGTTATTTAGCCATTTTTTTACCTCCATTTCCCTGAAAATCTTCAAATCGAGAATTTAGGTCAAGTGTTACTTTACAGTGAGTAGAGCGAACCATGAATTTCGTGAAGCAGAAGAGGCGGAGGCCGAAGCTTGATCGTCGGAACGCAATCAAGAATATTGACTACGACGCACCTGATTCGCCGTCTTCTTCATCTTCGTTCGACGTTGACGATGGCTCCACTCAGCGTGGTCGATTTCTAGACTCATCACCGCTTTCTGATGGTACAAGCAGTTTCCAAGTTTCTGATGGTACAAGCAGTTTCCGAGTTGATGGAGTGGAAGGAGAGTTTGATCGAATTTGCCGTCATCTAGGGCTTTCTGGAATTGAGGACTTTGCCATTCCTGTTGCCGATTGGGAAGCTAGCAAAGCTTCTTCTCCGTCAGTTAATTTGCCGAGCTCCTTATTTCGACTTAACATGCAAGATAGTGTGTCGGCTGGTGTTAGCACGGATGTCAGGATTAGTGGTGAGTTGAAGTCTGTTGCTGAGATTGATACGGCTTGTAACGGGGTATCAGCTAATGACAGGCTTAATAGGGTTGCTGAGAGAGATGTATATGAAGATAATGAATTGTTTCAGCGCACTATAAGTGGGAATAGAATCTTAGGGTTAAGGCCTCCAAAATTGACTCTGCTACCAGCTATTTCAGATAGATTAATGGATGATGCAAATGCAACTTCATCCTGGGGCTTACCGAAGACGCTTAGTCCTGTAGACGATGATGGCAGGGATTTAATGTTGCCGCCAAATGAGATTGTAAATGAAAAGATTAATCTAAACCAAGACCACCAAGACCATGTAGTAGAGAGCTTGAACCTCAATGCTGGGCCAGTTTCAGAATCTTGTTCGGTTTCATCTCATGACGAGAATGACAATAACAGTGATAAAGATTCCTTCCATGTGACAGCAGAACCTGACGTTTTTAACTCTCCAGTTCGTTCATTTGACCGCAGCATCAGGTCTTGGCAAAAGGGAGATTTTCTGGGGAGTGGATCCTTTGGCACTGTCTATGAAGGCTTCACGGAGTAAGTTCGTCTATGTGTTACTCATGTTACTAGTCATGCTATATAAATTTAAGTAAGCTAGTTGGATTGGTACTTTAAGCAGTTAATGACTGAAATTTTGTTGAATAACTGAATATACATGGGGTTCATGACTCAAAAGCTGTCATTTAATTGGTTATCTTTTTCCTTGTGCACCTGCGTCCTTATCTTAAGCAATACAGGATTAACCTCTTTAGTGATTAAATGTCAAGGATGATTTTGTCATGTGCATATTCATCAAATTCCTTCTTTGGGTTTGAATCTTGGATCACTTGGCGTGATTGAACTTGTGATTTTTTGCCATATGCACCCTTTAGCTATGCAGACAAAATGCCATATGTTCTTGTCTTGTTTGTATGATCTTTACACTATATTGTGGCCAGTAGAATCTGTACAATTTTCTTATATAGTTGACTATGCTTTTGACTTGATTATTCAACCACACGATGTCTTACTATTGTTTGCCTATGCAGTGATGGGTTCTTCTTTGCTGTCAAGGAGGTTTCATTACTTGATCAAGGAAGCCTAGGGAGGCAAAGCATTTCTCAACTCGAGCAGGTCTGTGTTCTGCAATCTTCACTCGTGTTTTAACTCCAATTTGCTCCCTTAATAATTCTTTGCTAAGCTATTCTCTGTATCATTTTTGTTTCAGGAGATATCTCTTCTTAGCCAGTTCCAGCATGAAAATATTGTCCAGTATCTTGGAACTGACAAGGTATGCTTATTACGTCTTCTCTTTTTTACGTCAAGTTGTCAAGTTGAAAGATTCTATGTACAGATTATAGGGGTTGGGCTTATGCTCTTAGAAATATAGTTTCATGTCTATTAACATACTTGATGATAAGAATTTCCAAATGAAAATCAGTGAGAGTTTTTATTTATTGAGTTGATAGAGAAGAAGATAATGGTTTGAATATGAATGGTTCCCAGTCATTGGGACGATAAACATTGTCAATGGCAAATTGAGAATCTTTTGGCAGTACTACTGAGTACGGCGTCTGCTTGTTTCTGTTATGGCAAGGTGGGTGAATTTAAATTGAAAATCCATTAGTAGTTTCCTACATTCAAATTCTGAGAGGAGAAATGGCACATGAAGTGCATTCTAAGTGAATATGTATTATGTACTGTTCTGGATATACATGTTTTTATAAGAAATGCCCAATGTTCTGGCTATGGCACCACCCTATCATGCTTGAGGACATTGTGCGTTAATCTTTCAGTCTTTCTTTCAGATATAGTATGGTTATCCTCTTGTGAACATTTTGATTGATGGGGATGATAATGTAATCATCTGCATGTAGTCCAATGACTCCAATCTTTAATGGGACAATGGTTCTATCAGCTTGAGTTGCAAAACTGAAGCAAGGCGAATTCGGAAGATTGTTTTTGTATATTTTTTCCTTGATATTTTGGCATTTTGCTATGCACTTGTAGCATTTTACTAAAATGAATTTAATGTAACCACTTATGTTTTCCTGTATTGTGATGTTTCCAGGATGAGGGAAAACTCTACATCTTTTTGGAGCTTGTAACTAAAGGCTCACTTGCAAGTCTTTACAAAAAGTATGAACTGCGTGATTCTCAAGTCTCTGCATACACAAGGCAGATCTTGAGTGGTTTGAATTACCTTCACAGGCAGAATGTTGTCCACAGGTGATTATCTGTTCCATTTTGGCATGCTCTCTTTTGGACATCCTTTGTACCCCCTGGGCATTGTGATGTCCTCTTTGGAATATAACGTTGATGGTAAAAAGTTCAACCTCATTGCTGACATCACATACAAAACACTAGAAGTAGCTTTATACCTGTTGTGCCAGAACCTTTTTATTTATTTATTTTCAAGTAACCCTTTTATTTCCAGTTCCTTGCGCTTCTTTCGCTGCAATTTAGAGAAATGGTCGTACTTGAGGACATTGTTTTCTTTCTTTTGTGAATCAATGAGCTTCTTATTGATAGAAATGTATCGTTAATAGCAATTCCACATTATTTCATGTTTGCTATGGAGGCTGTGATGTCAGTTGTTTGTCAATATTGTACATTTGTACTTGCATCAATTGCTCTAGTCAGCCAGTCTCTTTATGGTGCTGGGTTTTCATGTTCCACTTTAATTGCAAGAGACAGATGACAACTCTTCGTCTCATATATTCTAACCTTCTATCTCATCCTTTATCTCGACTATTTCTACGTTTGATCTATATATTCCATACATGCTCTGAAGAGATATGTGAAAAGTGAAATCATGGATTTGTAGGCATACTTTAGAATTGAATCTCATATAAAGATATGTTTCGTGTGTATTCTTCTAGGGATATAAAATGTGCCAATATTCTGGTGGATGCTAGTGGCTTTGTAAAACTTGCTGATTTTGGCTTGGCAAAGGTTAGTTACTTGTTATTGTGCATTATATGCTTCTTTTGTTTACCTGTAGGGGCGACTAAGACGTCTTTTTCTTTCAGGCAACAAAATTGAATGACATCAAATCTATCAAGGGAACTGCATTCTGGATGGCACCCGAGGTGAATCTAGAACCCGTTTAAATAGTTTGCTGCATTTGATACACGAGTTAGCAGGTTTTTTATACAGGCTCTTCAAATAACTTTTAAAGACTAAAAACATAACACAAAAAACACCACAGAACATGCATTGATATTTCTTCCGAGTTGGATAATTTATCATCCCTTTTCAGGTTGTTAATCGGAAAAACCATGGCTACGGGCCTCCTGCTGATATATGGAGTCTTGGATGCACCGTGTTGGAGATGCTGACAGGCCAAGTACCTTACTCTCACTTGGAAGGGGTATGCATGATGCTAAGATTTACTTGTCTTTATTAAGCAGAAACATACTCTAAATTCTCTCAAATTTGCACCATAGTGATATGCTACAACTTTGCCAGATGACAATTATGCAAAGCATGTGAATCTTGTGTAGATACTTCTCAATGCACCAGTACCATTGGCTGGGTGCCAAATGTGCAAAAAGATAATAATCTTTGACGTGTTGTACACTTGGCACCCATGCAATTATACCGTTGCATTGGGGTGTGAAATTTTCTTGCAAAATACACATACCTCTTTCTGATTAGCTGGCAGCTTTTTGCTGTTGCTCTTACAGATCGTCAGCCTTTGAAAGAAAAGACAATTTTCTTCTGTTCAATCATGGGTAATCGAGAGGATAAATGTTTTCCTGTCGTCGCAGAATTCTAAATTAACTTACCAATTTTGTTATTATTGAGATGCATATCTTTGTCCCTGAACACTTCATGGGTGAGTGCTCAACTTTCACTCCCGTTTTGTCACCTACTTCTTGTATAGTGACTTGGGATTTGGAGCAAGTGAGTAACATTAGTCGATAATCCGTAACTGGTATATTTTCGTCTTATTTTATTGCAATTTACTGGTGAAATCGACTTGTAGGTAATGGAAAACGTGTTATTTGTAGTCTCCAGTAGCATTCCTCTCATATGCTTTAGTAATAATGTTCTTTCTCTCACACACACAATGTCCCGTACACGGTCTCTTCATTGAGGTTCTCTTGTAGCTCTAACACGATAGAAGTATTGGAGTTAAAATGTCCATGTTTTAGATACTATCTGAAAATTATTGTCTAATCATCTGTCCTTCAATTTATTTTTCATTTTTCTTTTTGCCCTTGAATATTCACATGTATCCATTCTAGAGTTGTAATAAAGCCAACTTTTTATCAAACCAGATGCAAGCATTGTTTAGGATTGGAAAGGGCGAACCGCCTCCTATACCGAAAACCTTGTCAAGAGATGCTAAGGATTTCATCTTGAAATGTTTACAAGTTAATCCAGATAATAGACCTACTGCCTCTCGGCTATTGGATCATCCTTTTATAAAAAAGATGTCAGTAGCTTTTCCGAGCCCCGTATCTCCACAATACATCAGGATTAATTCATGAAAAGTTTGTTGTTATGGGTACGTCATGATCTAATGTTACTCTAAATTCCAGCCTTTTTCAAGAATTTTCACTACCATAATAGTTAAACAAAAAAAAATTGTCTCAGGGGTGCACTGGCTACTGGATCGTTTCGTGTACAGATTCAATGTTATTCAACACTTTGACTGGTTAGAATCCAGAGAACTTCTCCAAAGCAAGGAAAATCAGAATCAAATGATTGTCAAGTACTGGTAAAGAACGTTACCATATGCTTTTGGAGTGGTTTCATCCGTGCAAGAGGGTTGGTATGACTACAGGGCCCACCAAAACCTCTTCCAAAAGCAGAATGAAGTGCAAGTGAACCAATCATTGAAGTTCCATCATCTTTAGAACGATAACGTAAGTGCTATGTTGAAGATCTATGAGACCCTTGATGTTGTTTATTGAGAGGCTGTCCAGCATGCACCGATCTAAGTAATCCTTTGCTTTAATATGAGGAACATCACTTAACCATTTCAAATCGACACTTCCATGATCCAGAACCATCAGTCAAGGAAGTTGATCGGATGGTTCGGGATCATGGAGGTATCGAGATAGAATGGTTGGGTAATGTTACTCGTATTAAAGCTAAGGATTACTTAGATCGGTGCCCGCTGGACAGCCTCTCAATAAACAGCATCAAGGCTATCATAACTTCTTTGTTTACATGTACGATGGGTGGTGTTCTACAATGTAGTGACCATATCGTTTTCGGTGGCTTTTGGATGAAACTTGTTAGAGAAAAATGATGTAATTATCAGGTTGACTAAAATGGCAATGTTTCTTCTTTTAGGTTGCTATATTTTGACGGTTTGTGCAGTTTTTAGCTGGAAAATTCTGTACAATTGGACCATTTCTCGATTTGTATGTATCTTCCGTGCGCGTGGGTGGTGTTCCACAATGTAGTGACCATTTCTCGATTTGTATCTTCCGTGCGCGTGGGTCTGTAGCATTCCAATGTTATTCGACATTCTGTACAGTTTTTGGTTAATGTGATTGGATATAATTAATGTAACATTTATTAACTTTCACTCATTGAAAATATGGGGCTAATGTACATATTCTTCAAAAAAATTCTGTAAATGTATCACTTTTGTTGTTTTTTTAGGGTTGTTTTGTATTTATTCTGATAGATAATGTGATTTAGCCGATTGAATGACATACTAATTATTTTCATACTTTTCCCATCCATAAATAATTGTCACATTAGAGGTTTTCACGCATACTAACAACCACCACCGTTCACCCACCTTCACTTTGCCACCACCCTCCCTACTCTCACCCGTCACAACCCATCTTATGACCACGTGCCATCTCGCCACCATCCGCCCCACCACACCACCACTGCACGCCGCACCATCAACCATTATCAGCTACCACACCCCCTGCCACCTCACCACACCACCGACCTTCACCGCGCATCTCCCAATCACCGTCACCACCCACGCTGTCACCAACAACCACTACCACCCACACGCCCCATCCCCTCTGCACAACACACTTGACACCACCACTCACCATGCCATTTGTCATATCATATCAAATGTTGTTAATTTATTCACATCGCCTACCAAATGCATGAATGAAATTATGTTCATTTTATTTCATTCCATTTCATACAGAACCCAACGTGACAAGTGTCTTTGCTCAGTCACCTTGAGGAAGTCACAAAACTATATATATCGTTGTAAAGATCAATAATTCTTAAAAGAAAATTAAAATCTTACTCTTGATTTAACAATCAAGTGAAGTATATGTTAGGTTCATTGTTCAAGATCTTGTAATTATGGGATAAGAGTTTGAAATTCCCCTCCTATTGACATCTTCATTGAAACTATTTATACATAATTTGACTCGTGGTTTAAAGAGTAGCATCATTAGTGTTAGAATGAACATTTTTAAAATTGAAAAATGATTTGTATTCAAAAAAGAAGAAGGGAGTCTTTAAAATGCATCACAACAAGGTTTAAAAATATCGTGAGCCAATCATGGTGTCATGGGAGCAAAAAGCTGCAAAGGTAGATTTAGCACTCATCCCTCCTCTCCATTCGTCTCCCAAAGAAAACAATGATCATTTGTGTGTTCTCCTTTTTACATTGGTCCAAAGAGTACTTTTTTTTTTTCATTTTTGCTTACGGACCATTTGTAGGGATAGAAAACGAAACTGATTGTTGAAAATAAGAGAGTTTCTTTTATAAAAACGATGTTCAATAAATGGAAGAATGCTAATGAGTTTATTAGGTTATGTTTGTACATTATTATTTCGACTTAAAACGAATCAACGTAACTTCTCCCTAAAGTAATTCCTCTCGTTTTTTAGGTCTTCGAGCATTTGTATAGAAAAAAAAAACAAGGATCCTCTTTAGAGAAAAGAGTGAGTAATCTCTCAAACGTGATTGATCTAACAGCACTCACAATGTAAAGAATTTGTCATTTTTTTTTGAGGAGACAATTTGTCATTTTCAAAAGCCTTTCTTCTCCCCCAACCCTTGTCTCTTCATCTGGGGGGTATCATATACCCAAATCCAGTCGGTTTTACGATTTTATTTTATGAATCGAATCAGTAGTTACAATTTTGATATTTTACGAATCGAATCGAATTGGTCATTTTTCGAATGGGTGAACCAATACAATCCGGTTCGGTTCGATTCGTTTTCAGACTGTATTTTATTTACCATAAAATTTTGATTTTTTTCTTCTAAAAATGAGACAAACACCATTATTGGCACCATAAACTAGCGGGTGGTCGTTGTAACGACAATTTCAAAGGTTGCTTTCAACCTTTCACGATCAAAGGATGAAGAATATTAGAAGAAGCAAGAACGGCCGGTGAGCTCAAACGGCGGTTATCGGCGGCTGGGAAGCATTTTATGTTTAGACACCACCTGCCACCTCACCACACCACCGACCTTCACCGCGCATCTCACAATCACCGTCACCACCCACGCTGTCACCAACAACCACTACCACCCACACGCCCCATCCCCTCTGCACAAGACACTTGACACCACCACTCACCATGCCATTTGTCATATCATATCAAATGTTGTTAATTTATTCACAACGCCTACCAAATGCATGAATGAAATTATGTTCATTTTATTTCTTTCCATTTCATACAGAACCCAACGTGACAAGTGTCTTTGCTTAGTCACCTTGAGGAAGTCACAAAACTATATATATCGTTGTAAAGATCAATAAATCTTAAAAGAAAATTAAAATCTTACTCTTGATTTAACAATCAAGTGAAGTATATGTTAGGTTCATTGTTCAAGATCTTGTAATTATGGGATAAGAGTTTGAAATTCCCCTCCTATTGACATCTTCATTGAAACTATTTATACATAATTTGACTTGTGGTTTAAAGAGTAGCATCATTAGTGTTAGAATGAACATTTTTAAAATTGAAAAATGATTTGTATTCAAAAAAGAAGAAGGGAGTCTTTAAAGTGCATCACAACAAGGTTTAAAAATATACATGAACCGCGGTGTCCTTAAGGGCAAAGCCGCAAAGGTAGATTTAGCACTCATCCCTCCTCTCCATTCGTCTCCCAAAGAAAACAATGATCATTTGTGTGTTCTCCTTTTTACATTGGTCCAAAGAGTACTTTTTTTTTTTCATTTTTGCTTACGGACCATTTGTAGGGATAGAAAACGAAACTGATTGTTGAAAATAAGAGAGTTTCTTTTATAAAGACGATGTTCAATAAATGGAAGAATGCTAATGAGTTTATTAGGTTATGTTTGTACATTATTATTTCGACTTAAAACGAATCAACGTAACTTCTCCCTAAAGTAATTCCTCTCGTTTTTTAGGTCTTCGAGCATTTGTATAGAAAAAAAAAACAAGGATCCTCTTTAGAGAAAAGAGTGAGTAATCTCTCAAACGTGATTGATCTAACAGCACTCACAATGTAAACAATTTGTCTTTTTTTTTTTTGAGGAGACAATTTGTCATTTTCAAAAGCCTTTCTTCTTCCCCAACCCTTGTCTCTTCGTTTGCAGGGGTGTCATAAAATCAATCCGGTCGGTTTTTTACGATTTTCTCGAATCGAATCAGAAGTTCTGATTTTGATATTTTCTGAATCGAATCGAATTGGTCATTTTTCGAATTGGATCGAACCAATCAATCCGGTTCGGTTCGATTCGGTTTTCGGATTTGTATTTTATTTACCATAAAATTTTGATTTTTCTTCTAAAAATGAGACAAACACCATTATTGGCACAATAAACTAATGCGGGTGGTCGTTGTAACGACAATTTCAAAGCGCCTTTCAAATTTTCGCGATCAAAAGGATGAAGAATATTAGAAGAAGCAAAACGGCAAAGAAAGCTCAAACGGCGGTTATCGTAATTTGGAAGCATTTTATGTTTAGGTTTAGATATAAACAGATGAAGTATAAGGTTTAAAAATTTAGGGTTGTGTGTGTGTGGGGGGGGGGTTTATAGTAGGAGCTAGTGAACAAATTAAATTATATATATATATATATATATATATATATATATATATATATATAATTAAAATGAAGTATAACTTAGGTTTGCCTTCATTTATCTAGGTTTTATGTATAAAACCAGAAAAGCTGAATTGGATTCAGGTTAGGTTTTTTTTTCAATGAAAAAAACTTTTATATATATATACCTACTTATATGAAAGGGTGGGGAAAATGCCCTCAAGGTGTACACGTCCCCTTTTCTCAACATTTTTCCGTTTGGGCTTTTTATTATTTTTATCTGGCCCAGTCTGTTTGACCCACCTAATATCCGGCCCTTGTGTGTCATTAGGTATTCTAGCTTTTGTCAGTCGCTTCATTTGCCAAAAAAAATACGCAGATCATCTGGTGGATTGTGGGGGCGGCGGGGGTGTCGGATCCACTTCTCCGGCTGTTCCTGGTGTTTACCGGTGGACCTGGTTGCTTGGAATGACGTTTGGACAGCGTGGTTCTGCTGCATACGTGCTTGCTGTGTCCGATTTGACAGAAAAGGCGACGCCTTTACAGCTTCTGGGGCTCTTGCATCATGGAGTCTGCATAAGCATTGGTCTTCGATTGACAGATTAGAGATAAGGATTTAGCATTTTCTATTTCGGGTTATATTTCGTCTTGTAGGGATTTCTTTTTAAAGGAAGTATAGACCTTTCTTCTCTGTCAGATTTATTCATACACCTTTGTAGGGGTCGTTCATAGGTGTTTCAGGAAAGAATAAAGCTTTTTACCCAACGGATTATACTCGGCTCTTGTACTTCTTCTTATTGCACTGTTGCATGCTTAGATAAGTAAATGCTAGAAAATGGACCTTGTTCATATAAATCCAATAAGAAGATCTCTGCTTGTACTTGGGTGAGATGCTTTGAAACATCCGTTTCTATGATCATATTCATATAAACTGCATCTCATTTTCAGCATTTATTTCACATACAGTATTTATAGTTGCAGTACTACCCATGTGCTTAGCAATTTCTTTTTCTTCTAAATCTGTCAACTGTTTATCCTGCACTTTTTAGTGTTCTTGAAAATTATCAGGATTTGTTCATGTTGTTATATGAAAAGGCTTTCTTTTCATCCTTTACTGCACATTCAACATTTATAATATTTTTGGCTTCTTTCCACTCTGTTATCTGTCCTCTTTCATGCCTTGACATAGACTGAGTTGTATTCTTCCTGCCTACTTGATGTTTTCTTGGGTTTTATGCCTGCATTTGTTACTTATAACTATGGCAGATTAGCTTCTTGCATTGATAATATTTCATCTTTTTTAACATGTAGAAATAGTCATTCATTAATTACATATTTTATGATGCAATCAGGTGGTATAACAGTTGCACCATTCTCGTGCATTTATTTGCAACTTTTTAAGTTTTGTCAAATAGTATCATACTTTATTCTTATGTATACATTTAGGAACATATCTTACAGTAGGTTTACTTATTCACACATGTACTAATGTTTGGTGTTTTTTGGCAGTTCTTGGCTGCTCTTTCACATCCTTTTGCCGACAGGTATATACATTCCTCTCTGAACTCTTGTCATGATGCTTTCTATTGCTTCTGTTCTGGCTCCTATCTGAAGTCTTGTCATGGTGCGTTCTCTTACTTGTGTACCGGCGATCTTCTCAGAATTGTAGCTAGAATTATTCTTCTCATAGCCTCATCTAGGATTCGTTTTAGTGGTTCTGCTTGGTTAAGGTCTTCCTGTTAGTTTTTCAAGCTCTCAGAATTTCATGTTCCTATGTTAACATGTCTTACCTAATATTTTTTTCCTGTAGTGTTCTTGTGGGATAGTGTTTCATTACCTCTTTTGTTATATTAATGTAGTATGTTCGGACTCATGTGCATAATAGTTATGTCTCTGTTTATGTGCCCTTCATGTGCTTGCTGCTCTTGCTTTCTTGTAGTACTTTATTCCTTTTCTCTTGAACAGTTGTCGTGCCGTTACCTTAAAATTTTACAGGTTTGTCAAATCGTATCATGCTTAAGTTCTTCTTGTTCATTTTTTTTGGCTCTTACAATTGCATGTTCATATGTTAACATGTCTTGTCTACTATTGTTCTTACTGTTGCGTCTTGTGAGATAGTGTTTCACTACCTCTTTTGCTTTCTTGTACTGCTGTACTTGCTGTGTTCTTTTCATGCTTCCATGTAGCCTCGCTGACAAACCTGTAAAATTTTAAGGTAACACAGCAAGTACTTTCACATTTAACCTGTTGTACTTGCTGTGTTCTTTTCATGATTTCATCTGGTTAGAAGCCTACTTCTTTGCATTGTCTTCTTCGTACATATTCCGGTTAGTCTAGCTCAGTTATTGCATATTAAAAAAACTTTAGCTTTGTTTTCTACGCATGATTGTGCTACAGTGTTTGAAGAACCAGGTTTAGTATTAGTGGATTTATATGAACAAGGTCCATTTGCTAGCATTTACTTAACAAGGTCCATTTTCTAGCTTCATCTTCATCATTCCGTTCATGTGTCTTCAAATTTCTCTTTCTTCTACAAGTTTCATCTGTTCATCTTGCACTGTTTTTGCCCTTCAAAAGTATTATATTTTGTTTGACTTTCAATATTTATTCTGTTTTTAAGATTTTGTTTACTTATTTGGTCATTCTTGCTTATCTTTGCACTAATTGGCTGCTCCTTTACATCCTTCTGCATATCAGGTATGCCTGTTTCCCTCTCAACTCTTATCATGGTTTTTTTTCACACTTGAACATGTTTTTTTTCTTCTGTTGTTCTGCTGATTCTGAATACATAATTTGTTCTTTCAGTTCTTACCATTTCTACTTTGCATTTTGGTAGGTCTTATGTATTCACAAGCAGGCATATCTCATGCTATTTATGTTTTTGTGGAATTTTTTCTCTATGATATATCAAAAGAGGTAATGACATAAAATTGGGCTTATAAGAATTGATGTATCATTCCAGGTATTTCACTTTCCAGACTCCAGTAAATGCAAGGTATTTGGGTAACAAGCTAAACAGAGTTCTACTAAAGCCTCTTTGCAATTGTAAGAGATTTTGATTTTGAATATGTTCAATTACCTCCGTTTCGGTCCTTTTGCCTAATAAACTTGAACAATGCATAACACAAGCCAAAGTTATTTTTGAAATGTGTGCCTATTTTTTGTGTGTGTTTGTTCGTATAGGTTGAATGTGCCGTTGTCTGCCGAAAATCCAGTTAAATTGTCTACATTATTATGCTTACCGACTATTTAGTTTCTTGCAACGTGTATGACTCCTTTTGTTTCTCTTCATAAAAAGGTTGGTCCCTTATAATCATGAGTAACTTCCTTTGTATGCAGATCACTAGGAGATTTGTAAAGCCATTCATGAAGCAATTTTGAATCCCTTTATGCATATTTCTACCACCTAAACATTCATGGTATGCTAAATCACTTTTGGTATTCAATTAATTAGACGATTCCTTTTAATTTTTTATAGCAAACCTTTGTTTCTTCTTGTGCTAGAACGATGTTAGACACCAGGTTCTACAAGTTTCTGAATTGGTAGAAACATATTAGAATATCCTTGAAGTGGTTTGTTCTCTTTTTGTCCCCTAAGGGTAGGGTGACTTTAACGTGTTTGTATCCACTTGAGTTTATATTTTTGTTTATCACAAATAAGTCGATGGTAAAATGACTACGACCATGAATAATTGTATTTACATGTAAATGGCAGAATGTCCCATACGTGTTTGTCAACTCTAAACAAGCACTTGGCCGAGCATGTGGAGTTACAAGGCCTGTCATTGCATGTTCTGTGACAAGCAATGAAGGAAGCCAATTGAAGTTGCAAATACAGAAAGTTAAGGTTACTTTCCTGCAGATGTGCATGACTAATGGGGAAATGTTTGTTCCATAACAAAGTCCAACACATCATAATCAATGGTGCGTGCGCTTTGTTGTAGCATTATCACTACACTTTTGGTTTGCAATTGATTCTAATGCCTGATAATTCGGTATGGTTGTAGGATGCCATTGAGAAATTCTTGATTTGAGAAACAAAACGAATTTCTTGGCCTCGTCCAACAACCTGCCAATTACAAAAAACTCAAAAAATGCGCTAACAAAGGTTTCTCTTTTATTTCTTCTACCCCATTTCTCGAACTAAAAAATATTGGATTTTTATTGAGAAAAAAATTAATGTCAGTTTAATTTTATATTTGTTCAGTTTGATTAATAACTTTGCCTCGTTAAATTTCAGCAAGAAAGACTATAAACAGGGGAATTTCTGAGTTCGTGGTTTTGGCAGCTGATGCAGAGCCACTCGAGAGTCGAGATCCTTCTCCGTCTTCCACTTCTTGCATATAATTGCCTAAGATTTACATTTGTTGATTCTTATCTTTAAAAGATTACATTATTGCGAGGCACGAGCCATTATCTTCTTTCCACAGATGCGAAGGCACTGGCAATACCATGCCTTTCCACGAAGACATGTAAATACTGAATCAAGCAATCGAGATATCGTCTTGATAGATGAAAGGTGCCTACAAATTATGTTATCAGCTTTATTGTTTTTTCTATTTTATAATATGTTTCTGTTGTCAATTTTGCAGTAAGGAGAAAAGGGTTTTTTCTATGCAATGGATTTATTATTATATAAGAGATCTGATTATTATTATAGAACAGATCTGATGGGTTTCGATTTCGAGGGACTGATAGAATATGCATAATCTATCAATTCCTTTATTTTCTTTTTTATGTGTTCCCTCCTTTTTTCCCCCTGATTTGAATCCATATCCTGCTTTCATTTTTGTAGTGGTGTTTTCATCAACCGAAAGTTCTGTTACTTGCGCTTTGAGAACGAGATGGGTTCAGAAGCCCAGTTTAATCCCGACAAAAGATTTCTGGTATGACAATGCAGTAGAGAATCCTATTTTTATTTACATTTTCTCCTCGCTCACGCTCACCATGTTGGTATGTAAATAATTTTGTATCAGGTTGCTGCTTTGACATTGTTTACCTTGATTTTTTTCTATTACACGAATATGTTTAGCTCTGTGGTTTCTTAGAAATTGGTACGACATTGTGAATTATTTCTGTCTGAAAACAATGTCAGACTATTTTATATTACCTTTAACATTTCTTGCTCTCTATTTTCAAAAGTTAATATGGTTTCCCTTTCACAGAATAATTTCCTGTGGTGATGTGTATTCAGTTTTTTAGCTTTGTTCCTTACTTGTGAGGCTGGAAAATTCTGTTCACCTTGCTGTAAGATTGTTGGTCAATATTGACCAAGGATTAGGTTGTGAGTCAAGCTGAGTTTTGACCCGTATTCCTTGAGTCATTGCACCATAAATCTTGTATAAGCCAAGGAAACAGAATTATCCTTGGACACCCTTGTGTGAAACAAGGTCAGTCATGTTCTTCGGTGGTTTGCCCTCGAAAAAGATCTTGAGAAATCAAGATTAAGGCCCTTTACTTTGGGTCGGCATCAAACTGAAAGACACTTTGATTGACAGTGTCGAACCACAAGAGGAGTTCTTTATTGTCTCACATTATTAAGAGTTCTATTACATGTTTTAAGAGTCCTAAGTATGTAGTCTAAGGGAGAACATGATTTAAGGATGTAACCTATACTCTATCTTGTCTTATAGTTGCTTGTCTACGGTGTAATACATGTAGGATGCCATGAAGAAATTTGCAACATAGTTTACTGTATTTTGTCTGAGGAAGTGGCTGTTACATGTAGTGTGCCTTTGTTTCATTCACAATATGGTTTCATAGCTGATTATGTCGTTTGATTAAATGTGCTGTGTTTGTATGTGTACACTGCTGTGCATTCAGATTGAATCAAAATGTTTGTTCATGCATAGCTTTTTGTGTGCACTGTTATTTGTACTAAGATTCGTAGTGTTCCTATGTCTACCAATCTTATGTTTTTTGCAGTGCGTATCGTTCAGGGTGGTTGCGGTTCGTTTGTTGGGTGAAAGAAAGGCTACTGCAGGTGAGTGTAGTTAGGGGAACTACAGCAAACCCCAATAGTTAGGGGATCTATTGCAAACCCGTAGTTAGGGGATCTACAGACAAATCCCCGTTCACACACTTAATCACGTCCAATTTTTAGATAGGGTTCTTTGTGTGCCATCTGATCTGTTTATGTTTGTATGGCTTATAGTAGTTGTTAGTTTGCTTTAGGCTGTCCCATTGAATAGTTTTCCCCCAGATTTTCTGTTTTTTGGATGTGAAGTCTTAGTGTCTAGCTTGTAGTACAATTACCAAATGAGAACTAAAAGCCATGGAAAGCCCAGCCCAGAAAAAAGTGTTTTTTTTTTTTAATTTTATTTTTTATGTATCCCCATTTCATATCCAACGTGTGTACAAGCCAAGCCGCAAGCGTTGTCGGCCTTCCCATCTAGTATATATATATATATATATATATATATATATATATAATTAAAAATGAAGTATAACCGGTTCGGTTCTGGTCATACCGGTTTTTATGTATAAAACCGAAAACTGAATTGTATTTCCGGTTAGGTTTTTCTTCAATGAAAAAACCGATTGAAAAATCACGGTTCATCATTTTCTGGTCTGGTTTAATCCGATTCAGTTGGTCAGTCCAGTTTTCTAATTTCGTTTGTACACCCCTATCTTCATCTACATACTGGTTCTCTTCCTTTACTTTTTAAGTCTTCTTTTAATCCAATGACTTTTGGTCTTGCCTTGGATAGGGAAAAAAAAATGTAGCTTGAATTCAAAGTCATGGGTATACGACTAATACGAGTCAAAACTCGAGCTGTTAATGGTATCAACTCAGCTCGATTAATGCTTTGATGAGAAGATGATGATGGGATTTGCGTTATAATTGTGACCAAATAGTCGCGTTTGGCAACATTATGCCGAGGAAGCCATGACACTGTGCAGGTGTAGCGGGAAAGGGATGAAGAAAAGAAGATATTTTTGGCTTGCTGTAAGGAATAACTGAATCGGCGGGAAGTGGTTATTTTTGAGGTAAGAAGCACGATCTTTGATCTGATATTTTATTGCATTCTACTTATTTGCTCATATTTTGTTATGGAGGATTTGGAGCTTGTTCTTCTTTTGGTTGTAAATCAGATAATTTCATTGATATTGCAATAGAGCTTTACAATGTTTCCAAAAAAGACCTAGGAGCTTGTTCTTGTACTTTACTTTTTTTCTTCTTCTGTGAGCTTGTTGGGAAGGAGCCTGCAGCGGAATAATCTACTCCAAACATTTTGGTGGATTGCTTGTCGTTTGGGAAGGTGGGGGGTGGGGGGAGGGGGGAGGGGGGAAGGGGTACATTTTCTTAAAGGCCAGATTTTCGACACAAACCACTCAAATCAAACTCTAACCAGCTCCAGACTCTCTTGAACGCCCAATTGTTAATCTGCAGAGAATGAAAAACTAGTGGCACCCCATAACGGGTTACCGATTATGTGATAGATAATCTGCGACTTTCAATCATATTCCGCATCGTTCAATGTAATAAGTCATTGTTTTAGGCCATGGATGAAACTTAATTGAAGATTTAATTAACCGCAAATAGGTAGTTGGGTACCCTAAAGAAAAGCCTAGTCAACATTTCCATGTCACTCAACTAGGAATTCTCTCTCTTCCAGCTACCTCCTCAGGTACTGAAATTCGAAATCCCCCTGATGTTGTTAAACCACATATCATCTATTTACTTTGCAGCAAGTCCCCTGAAGATTTTGTTCCTGGGTATGACAAAGTGACCCCTATTACTTTGACTATCCGACTGCTTATCTGTTTCATCTATTTTTGTTGAACTTCTTTGATTGATGACTAATCTTATGAAACAAAGACATGATTGATAACTTATTGCAATTGTTCATCAAGAATGCATGTACATGGAAAATAAGGAATTATTGGTAATTTGGTATAGATAATTAGTGAGGAGTTGATAAAGTAAATAGTATGAACTCCCAGCAAAAATAATCACAATTGAACACTGAAAGGTGTCTCTCTCTCTCTCTCACTTTTTTTTGGGAGGGTGGGGGGGTGGAAGGGGGATTTTCGTATTATTGGGGAAGGAATCGGGATTGAACCTTGGTTGATATTAGGAAGTGCAATGATCTTTACCACTAGGCCATATCTAATCCCCACATTGGAAGTTATAATCTCAGAACAATGTGATTTAACAAGACAATTGGTTGCAACTGATTAGACCATAGGTACGACCTGCACATCATCTTTACCTAACTCAAATATATTCTACTAGCATCTGCAGTAACAAGGATCATGAAGCAAGTAAACATCAAGCAGCAGTTTAGTAGGCAACATACTCATTAATTATCCTAAATGAGCAAAGACTATGCACAAACAAGTATAACCCATAGCATCTGGTGCAAATGATATATCCTATGTTTATTCCTTGTAAATGTGTCAAATGTTGTGCAACTTGTGCTTAATATGAAAGGAATCTTGAAGCGCAATTACAGAAGTGTCTTTATACATTTAAAATTACAGACTCCACAACATGAAGATCTCTTGTTTGGTAGTACGATACATCATTAACTGAATTTTTAAGATATTAGGAAGATACTTTTGTGTTACTTTTTCTGTAGACAACATCCTCATTAATTATCCTACATTGATAAAAAAAAAAAAATGCCCAAATATGTATAACCCTCAGCATCAACTGAAAGTATGCAACCTTAAATAATCTATCCTATGTCATTTTTGTGTAAATGTGTCAAATGTTGTGCATTGTGTGATTGATACGAAAGGAATTTCATGCGCAATTATAGAAGTGTCTTTATACATATGAAAATCTTACACGCTCCTTTGTGCGTGGAAGAACTCAATTTTTCTTAATTTCCACAACGTGAAGACGGAAGAGTAACAATTTGAGCCTAGGACATCTTTCTTGGTACTACGGATAAATCATTAACTAAAAGCTTAAACTATTAAGAATATAATTTTTTTCTTCAATACTAACCCTCATAAATTTGATTTTGTGCATTTAGTTACTGCCTATTGTGTCTCATATGAATCTCTCTCTATTTCCATTCATGTCATTGGCCATTTCTCACAATCACTTTTTGTGTAACCTTTACTGTAGACAACTTCCTCATTATCATCCTGGAATTTCACTAAAATCCACATCCAAAATACAATATCACGACCTAACAACCGATTAACTTCTCGCCTCACTGCAGTTTCACCTCCTTGGATTATTAGCATATTCATTTTATGTGCTTTCTTTCTGGATATCCTAGAAATAGGGATCCCAATTTCTCTATCGATATTGTGAAAGTGCACAGCATCATCAATCAAATTCAATTTCGGTTCGTAATTGGAAACAACGACTTGCTTGTTATCTTCAAGTCCGGTGATGAGAACAGCCATGAAAGTTGAGTCATCTCATCTCCCCTTCTCAAAGGTCTTTTGAAGGTAACCTACTTCTCTCCTTACAAGAAAAAAATAGTCACCGCAATATGGTCAATATTATAAACGACACTTTTAATCCGCCAATTATGCTCTCTCGTCTTTTATCATGATTCATGAATCATGACTAGCAAGATTTTGTACGTTTTAAAAGAGGGATAGAGTATTCAACATAAAGAGAACATTTACTATGTAAGAAGTTGAATGTGCTGAGTCAATAATCCTTCTAGATATGATGTGTAGGATATGACTAAAAGAAATGTTTTTCATTTCGGGCTTAGGTGTTTCAGTGTATTTTACAAAAAAAAAGCTTTTGACGGTGTCTCTCAGTTTATTGTGAATTGTTAGAAGTTGTTCAAATGTTGGCCATGACATTTCTTTGTCTTGAATGATTTGGTTATCAGGTGATTTAATTAGTAATTGATTTGGTGGAAGGTTGAGCACATGAAAGAAGAGGTCTACAATAGTTTCCTCTGTTTGAAACAAATTTGCTGACTAGAATAATTATGCACTGTACGGCGTGCATTTATTTTTTTCGGTCACTATTGTGAATGTTTAATAAGCCACATCATATAAGACAAAGGTTAGGAATTGTTAGCTTCTCCATTTGTGGCCTATCCGTTGTGGGTAGTGTTTAATCGTGTCACCAATCAATGAAGTAAAACAAATTGTTTTGTTATGAAGTAGGGTACTGGACAATTGCTATCCTAGGCACATGCAAAATAACTCCTAAATTTGATGGTTAACCGTTGATGTATCCTGCAAAAGTTCATCTATCTTTCTGAATGCAATTCTACAAAAAGTTGACAAAGCTTATTGAGCAAAGCTACGTAATGTTGGAAAAAATACATAGTTTATAACTTCAGAACCTGTAACAGCAAACAGGGGAGAAAAATACCGATGAACATTTATAAGCATGTAAGGAAAGCAAATAAAAGGCCGATTACATAAAAAAAGAGAAAAAGTGGATAGAGTAAATACAATGTAAATCATGTCTTGACATACCCTTGACCTGGTGACCATACGATGTGTGGAGCAATCATTTCAGCTCTTTCTTTCTGTTACATCAAGGGGTTTTGAATTCAAAAGCAGTAGTGTCTTCCCTGAAAAGTGGAGTATTTAATCGTAAATAATGCACTTCATAAATAAGAAATTATGATAACAGTACTTAACGACATGCCAAAAGTCAGTGATACCCACAATCTATGAGCACATCGTTAAAATAAAATATTGTTTGCCCGAAGGCGTTAGATATCTGACTTCATCACACTGTTGATCAATTAGATGTAGTATGCTTGATATCTCTACTATAGTATGATATAGCCTTCTAACGGGCTGTTACTTACGGAGATGCTTCTTCATAGGAACGTCCACTAAGCTAGAGCCACCGGTTTTCCCTGGTAAGGCTTGTGGGTTCATTGCCTTAGTAGTTGCAGTATCCCCGAATCGGAAGACATGTGGAGTCTCTGCCTTGCTCTTGTTGGGGGGAGAAACAAGTGGCTGAAATCCAACTGAAGATTCTGGCTCAGAACCTTTGTTTGGAAACATAGCTACCTTTGGCTCAGGTGCAGTATCCTTAGCTAGAGATGGAGGTTTGAGCATCATACATCCAAGCCCAATCTCATTTTCAGGTATGTAGCGATTGATTCGCTCAAATATTAGCACATCTTTTTGGGTTATCTTCATTGTCATGTTTAGAACCTTGGTGTGCATAATAAAGCTGTTGATGAAACATTTCAAGAGGTGATCGGACATGTTGTCGAAGAGTTGATCTCCTCCTTGTTACCTTGTTGATCTCCTCCTTGTTACCTTATAAGTTTGCTTAATACTTTGTTCCTAATAAAATAAAACATTGGTTTTCTAATTATAAGTAAATTATTAAGGCCTATAATACATTGGGAACAAGTTAAGTAAGAAAAAATAAACATAATAAACCTCTTAAGGTTAGTATACTGATACATTGCCATCTCTTCTAAAAGATTAAGTGGTAGAGAAGTGTAATTGATACATGTACACATTCTAACTTAATAATAACCCTCATGTTTATAAGCCAGGAATAAATATCTGTGCATTGAACCGGGAACTCTGCATTGTATCCCATGATAGATTACAGTCCCACGTAAAGCTTAAGCTGAGTGAATGAACTGTAATTTAAACATGTAATATAGAGAATATAGCCAGTTTGTTAGGGTCCTATAATGCTATATTTTAGACATATTAATTACTTTCTTAATCTGTGTGATTCTTCTCTCTCACATGATAAAAAAAAACCGAGGGTGTAATATATATATATATATATATATATATATATATATATATATATATATATATATATATATATTGTTTCAAACAAAAAGAATAATGAAAATATAAAAATCATACATGAGTGTTCATTGTGATGTGTCGTAGTACTTTGTCATTGGCTTTGTATGAATGTTAGAGAACGAATAATAAACTTGAAAGTACAATGAAATGGACCAGATTTTGTACTACATGACGAGGTGGGTGGTGGGGTAGGGTGGGTGGGGTGGCATGAAGGGTAGGGGCAAGGTAGAGATGGGTGTGGCTGAGGTGGTAAGGTGGGATAAGATAAGGTAGAGCTGGGCAAGGTAGGGTAGGGTAGGGGTAGGGTGAGGCTTCATGATATGGTAGGGTGGAGTGGGGTAGGGAGGAATATGGTTTGGTAGGGTAGTGTATGGGTGAGTTGAAGGTCATATGGTCGGGTAAGTGAGGCTGAGTGGGTATGGATTGGGGGTAGGGTGGGGTGTAAGTTAGGGTGGGAGTGGGGCAGGGTGGCTTGGGCTGAAGTGAGGTCTAAGTATAGTACGGTGGGGTAAGGTTCGGGTGGGTTAGGGAGGGGTAGGGCTGGGCGGGGTGGCTTAAAAGGTAGGTACGAGGTAGGGATAGTGTTGTGGTAGGGTGGGATGAGATAGGGTAGAGCAAGGTAAGGTAGGGTAAGGGTGGGTGGGGTGATGCCTCATGATAGGGTGGGGTAGGGAGGAAATGTGGTAGGGTAGTGTGGGTGGGGGTGGAGTAGGCTGGGGGTCATATGGTAGGGTAAGTGGGGTTTGGTGGAGTGGGTGGAGCAGGCTAAATTAGGGTGGGGTTAGGGTGGCTTGGGGGTGAGGTGGGGTTTGGTGCATAGTACAGTAGGGTAGGGTGATGTGGGGTGGGGTGGGGTAGGGTACGGAGGGTAGGGTAGGGGGTGGTGGGGTAGGTGGGGGTAGGCTGGGGTATAGTTTAGGGTGGGGGCTTATGGTTAGGGTAGGGTGGTAGGTGCGATGTGCTTTGTCAATTTTCATTCCATCCATTTCCAATGAAAATTAAAATAAACCATTTTTTTAGTTCCATTCCATTACCTTATAATAATACCAAACAATGGAATGGAATGTAAAATCATTCTATTCCGTCAAAACAAACGAACAATTCGTGCCTACGATTTGGATTCCTCTATGTACTAGTTGTAATAATAACTGATTTTTTTGCGTTATAAAAATAATAATTAAATTGCCTTGGACCGAAACAGGGGAATGTGTGAGTTCTGATTATATGCATTATGTCGTTGAAACTCGTGTTTAAAATAACAATACCATTCAGATTCAGTGTCTGCATAGGGGCCTCCAATGCCATTCTAGAAACATGACCTGCATTTGTACCATCTTCAAAAAATGTGAAGAATGGTTATGTCCGACAACATTAGACCTAAATTGTGGTTCTTTTTGCCCAATGATTGGGTAAAAGCTGATTGAGTTTGCTCGAAAGCCAGTTTACCTGATTGGTTTCTATGGATATTCTTAATCCCGTGTTTTGAAACATAAGTGTGCCCTTTGCTTTCCACCTCGATCCACAAGCGTTGCATAGGTCTGGCTCTTCGGGTGGACCACTTCTCCATAATGGAGTGTCTAAATCAATAAGATAATCTTTAGAACTAAAAAAAAAAACCGGCAATGATGAATTTAGTACATCTAAATTTCTGCTAGTAAATTTTAAATTTGTGTTTTACAACAAGCGAAACATTGCCCATTTGGAAATCCTGTAATATTAGATGTTTTTTTTGGAGTATACATGATTCTGTGTACATTTAGTACATCTAAATTGCTGCTAGAAAATCTCAGATTTGTGTTTTACTCCAAGTGAAACATTTCCTTTTGGAAATCTTATAAGATTAGTTGTTTTATTAATTTTTTTGAGCTTACATGATTCTGTGTACTCCCACAATTTATTCTTTTTTTTTTATAAACAAATGGCAATCTTTAAAAGATAATAAAATAAAGTAATTGAAAATAGGTTGCTTTATGTGCTTTAAATGGTAAGTAAAAAATAATTGATGATGAATCCCTTATTGCTTTCCATTACTTATCCCTTTCCTTTTTATTTATTTTTTATATGGAAGGGTATCTGATTTTTACGAGATTTTGTGTTGGGCCCATCACTTTTAGGATGCATGAATTCCGAAGGATTTTTGAGTATTTGATATTTTTACCATCCATGAAATTTTATAAGCTACAAGGAAATAAAATTTAACCAAAATGTAAAATAGCATCATTTTTTTTTTTTGGTGGTTGTTGTGTGTGTGAGTAGATAATTATTTGCACCTTAGAATATCAAATAAAATCGGGATTTTTATGCGGAAAAAAACAAAGTAATCACGTGATATCTACGCTTATTATATGACAGGTAAGAATTGACAGATGTTTGAAACTTACTGTCCAAATGTCAAAAAAGTTAGTTAGAAGAAGGAAATAACCACAGTAAGATATCGCTCTAATTGCTTTACACACAGTAGGCGGGATCGACTTTTCTTTCAAAACCTTTTATTTAATTGCATTAACAGAACTTGGTGATATCAGGGATCATTTTTCATGGTTGAAGTTTACTTATTAAGTAAGCCACATTCAAATTACGCTTTTAGGAAATGAGAATATTCATCATATTAGCAAACCGGCAGCCTAATGGAAAATCCCAACAACCATTATATTCGAGATTGTAAAATAAAATGAATGTACAAAAATTCCTACACCATGTAGCTTTTAGAGATGTTCACATTTTTTATGCTTGCTAATGCTTATATTCTGCTTAATCACCTTCAAACTTTCTTGAATTTTTTATATGATAAAATTATCGTGTCATTTGAATTGTTCAAAGGATAGAAAGAAAATCATGTCTATAACTTAGCATAGTTGAAATATCTCACCTTGAAAAAAAAAAAAACATATCTACCAAAGCAATTTAAGTACTCCTTCCGTTAGGTTTTTTGGTGCAAGGGGCACACAATCATGTCTATCTAGCAATTTTCTACAATCATGCAAGGGGCACACAAACATATCTACAATCATGTCTATCTAGCAATTTTCTCGTTAGGTTTTTTGGTGCAAGGGGCACACAATTAATACCACATTCTAACAAATTGTGCCTAGGTTTCATAACAGAACAATACCATAAATACCCTTACATATAATAACTCATTTATCTAACACCCCCTCTCAAACTAGGTGTGGTGGACAACACATTTAGTTTGTTTCTGAAATGATTAAACTGACTAACAGGCTGTGCCTTAGTGAAGAAATCTGCAATCTGTGCTTCTGAAGGAATATATTTCACTTTCAGTTCCTTGTTGATGACCTTGTCTCTAACGAAGTGCACATCCACTTCAATGTGTTTGGTCCTAGCATGATACACCGGGTTCTGAGCTAGGGATCCATCACCTAAACTGTCACACCAAGCAATTGGAGTATTGGAGGTCTTAAATCTCATCTCCTTTAACAGCTGAAAAATCCAAGCTATTTCTGCTGTTAGATTTGCCAAGGATTTGTACTCTGATTCAGTGCTGGACCTTGAAACAACAGCCTGTTTCTTTGTGCACCAAGAAACCAAGGATGTACCAAGATAAACACAGTAGCCTGTAACAAATTTTCTGTCAGATGGAAAGCATGCCCAATCAGCATTAGAGAACCCCTGCACATCCAGGTTAGACCCAACAGGAATAAAGAGAGAATACTTCAGTGTTCCTTTGACATATCTGAGAACTTTCTTCAGTGCTGCCCTATGATCCACTGTAGGTGCTTGCATAAACTGACTTAAATAGTTTACAACATAGGTCAGGTCTGGTCTTGTGGTGGTAAAAAACTGAAGGCCACCAATAGCACTTCTATATATTAAGGGATTTTTTAGAAGCTCACCTTGATTAGGATCAAGATGATTTCCAGGAGTCATAGGTATGGAGCTAGGTTTGATGTTTTCCATATTCAATCTTTTTAGAAGCTGACCTGCATAATGTTCTTGTGACAATGTTAGTCCAGAAGATACCTGCATTCCAAGAAAGTGAGATATTGGCCCCAAATCCTTTAAAGCAAATTTAGAGTCCAGACAGAGCCGGCCCTGTGAGATTCGGGGCCCAAGGCCATTTTTCCGGATAAGACCCTTTAGATCTGAAGAACAATTTTATTCTAGTAGAGAAACATAAATAAAAATTGTAAAAAAAAAACATTTTATTTCAAATTCATAGGCAAAATACTACTTCAACACCGTTCTTCTAGCATATTTAGAAGCAAAATCATTTATCAATGTAGAATAATCAACTTCATCAACCATATTCTTCTCGATCGATATCATTGCTAGTCCATTCAAACGATCTTGTGACATTGTACTTCGAAGATAGTTCTTTATTAACCTTAACTTTGAAAAACTTCTCTCTCCTGATGCAACGATAACTGAAATAGTCAACAAGATTCGGTAAGCGATCTCTGTGTTTGGAAAACAACCATTTTGACATTTTAAATAATTCAAGACTTGGATGGGTTCTCCAAATTCAAATGGAAGAATATGTTTAAGAAGTTGCAACTATCTGTAGAAATCTTCCCCGTCAATATCAGTTTCTCCATTGTGTGTCAAAATATTTGAAAGATTGTCAAAAGAACTCTTCAAATTTTTATCATCGAAGCACATATTCAAATCAAACAGGAAGCCAAAATTTTGTTCTTACAACCGAAATTGCTTGAATCTTTTATCAAGTGAGGCAAGAGCTTTGTTAACTATATACATGAAGTATTGCACTCTGAAACTCTTTTCAGCGCAAAACACGGCTTCTTCACTTAAAACCTCATCAAAATGCCTTTTTCTCTGGATTTGCCTTTTTTCACCAAAAAATGGTTCAATTTCCATTTGTTGAGCAAGTTCTCAGGCTGCTTTAAGGGCATCATTGAATCCACGCTCTCTATAGCCACGAAAAAAAATCAATAATCCCCTCAATCGATCTACCACGACAACAATATACAAGCCCTCATTTTATTCAACGAATATTTTTTTTAAAGGTTCAACGATTTAAAATATGCTTAATTTTATTTTAAACTAGTATATAAGGTTGGAGAAATTTGGGGGCTTATAAGAAAACCGGGGGCCCAAGGCCTAGGCCTACTTGGTCTTTGCTCAGGGCCACCACTGAGTCCAGAAGACCTATGAATTGTTGAATCAGATTATCTGAGCTACCTGTGACCAAAATATCATCAACATAGATTAGTACATAAAAGATCTCTTTCTTTGTTGTTAGTATGAACAAGGAGTTATCTGCCCTTGACTGAGTAAAACCCCACTCCAGCATCTGTGATCTAAGGGCTCCAAACCAGGCTCTGGGAGCTTGCTTCAGACCATACAGGGCTTTGTTGAGCTTGCAAACAAAATGAGGTTTGTTAGAATCAATGAAACCTTCTGGTTGTGCCATGAATATATCTTCACTGATTGGTCCATTCAGGAAGGCATTGTTTATGTCAACCTGTCTAATTGACCACTTGAAATTCACATCAACAGACAAGACCACCCTAATGGTTGAGGCTTTAGCCACTGGACTGAAAGTATCAGTATAGTCGACACCATAGGTTTGATAAAAGCCCTTAGCAACAAGTCTGGCTTTGTGTTTTAGAACAATACCATCTGGTCTCAACTTCAGTTTGAACACCCACCTGTTTCCTACTAGATTCTGCCCTGAAACAGGTGGGACCAAGTCCCAAGTGTGATTCTGTTGCAAGGCACCAAATTCTTCTAACATAGCAGCTTTCCATTGTGGACACTGCAGTGCCTCAGGCACCCTAGTTGGCTCAGAGAGGTGAGCTGGTAGATTAGACTGAGTGATAGAGACATAGTAGACTTTTGGCTTAAAGATCCCACTTTTGGATCTGGTCTGCATATGATGCCTAACTGGTTCTGTTGAGACAACTACATGGGAGTCAGGTGGAGAGGTATCTCCTAGAGATTGAGATTGAGGAGAACTGGAGGTGGATTCAGAGGAAACATGTGTAGGAGACCTGGGAGCAGTACCCGAGGAAGCACGTGTGAAGGACCTGGGAGTGACAGCAGGTCCAGGACTAGATGTGGAAACAAGATCATGACCAGGACTGTCTGGAATGGCATGGACCTCAGGGGAACAATGAATTGATGTCTGGTGCATTTGGAGTATGAGGGTTTTGAATACCATCAGAGTCAAAAGATGGCAAATAGAAGGTACTAGTGAGAGTGGGATCCAGGACAACACTTCAATGTGGACCATGGACAAAACCATCTTTGAAGGGAAACTCACCCTCATTAAAAACATCTCTACTTATGTAGATCCTCTCACTAGAATCTAAGCACTTATATCCTTTATGATTTGGACTGAACCCTAAGTGAACACACTTAGCTGAGTGAAAGCTAAACTTATGACTTTGAAAGGGTCTTAAGTTAGGGTTGCAGGTGCAACCAAACACTTTATAGCTAGAAAAGTCAGGTTTTGTATGAAACAAAACCTGTGAAGGTGTTTGATTGTTCAAAACTGAGGTAGGAAGATGGTTAATAAGATGAGCTGCTTGTTGAAAGCTATCCAACCAGAATCTGAGTGGCATAGAAGCCTGAGCTAGAAGAGTTAGACCCATTTCAACTATGTGTATGTTTTCTTTCTGCCCTACCATGTTGTCCATGGGCATGTGGGCAAGGATGTCTAAACTCAATGCCATTTTCTTTAAGATAAGACTCAAAAATTCTATATTCTCCACCCCTGTCTGACTGCAGACACTTAATTGTTGTCTTAAACTGATTTTCTACAAGTTTTTTAAAGACAATAAAGGCTGACAGAGCTTCAGATTTATGCTTTAAGGGATAAATCCAGGTATATCTGGAATGATCATCAATGAAATGAATGTAGTATTGGAAACCCGAAGTAGCTGTCACAGGGCCGGGCCCCAAAGGTCAGTATAAACAACATCCAAAACCAATTTAGCATGAAAAGAGGATTTAGAATAAGGTAGAGAATGCATTTTCCCAAATTGACAAGATTCACAGAAAGCAATAGATTCATCATCAAAAAAGACATTACATGAGTTCATAACAGACTTCAAAACAGACTGAGAAGGATGGCCAAGCCTCCTATGCCAGATATTTAAATCCTTACTTAAACTAATGGAGGAACAAACAAAGGCAGTGCAGACATTACTATTATTAGACTCTGACAAGATCTTGGAGTGAAGAGAGATCTGGTGACTTGAACTCTTGATGACTGGAATTTGATACATGCCATGTTTAAGAACTCCTACCAGCACCAGGTTCCTTGTGTCCTTGTCCTTGACATAACAACATTTATCGTCAAATTCAATAACAACAGGATAATCATTGGTTAATTGAGAGACACTGACAAGATTCTTAGTCATATTGGGAACTAGTAAGGAATTTTTTAGGTGGATAGGTGTGTTGTTTTGTGTGGGAAGAATACAAGTACTAGAATGAGATATAGGAAGAAGCTCACCATTTCCAACAGCTAGGGTGTCTGAACCATTGTAGTCTTCAGTCAAGTGTAGATTGTTAATGTCTGAAGTGACATGATTAGTTGTCCATATACCATGCTAGATCCACAGCAGTCTGAGAGTTTGCAATATGAGCTGAAGCTTGTTGTTTAGATCCACTTCCACCAGAACTAGGAGGTATAAAATCTTCTTCAAACCTGTGCCAGCAAGCTGTAACAATGTGACCAGTCTTTCCACATAACTGACATACTGGTCTGTTGGAGGTATTGCCAGCATTTCTACCACCTCCTCTTCCTCTGTTATTCCTTCCTCTGCCCCTGTTGTTTGATCCCTGTGAGTTGTAGGGCCTAGGAGTAGAGTTAGATCTGACATTGTTATTGCTAGCAAACTGAACAGAGGGTCCACCAACTGGATTATTAAATCTAGCAAGAAGCCTTTCATGAATTAAGAGTTGAGACTGAACCTCTTGCCAAGTCATAGATCCAACTCTTGCTGTTTAATTGACTATAACAGCTTCATACTCTCTCTCAAGTCCCCCCAAAGTAGCAAGAATTAGCTCTGATTTTGGAACAGGATAACCAACAGCATTCAGATTATCTGCATAAGATTTCATTTGGGCTAGTTAATCTGCCATAGACTTAGTGCCTTTCACAGCTCTGGTCAAGGCACTCTTGTATTCCAACATTCGAGACTCAGATTGGCTATTAAAAAGGGTTTCCAGAGTGATCCAAATCTTTCTGGTTGAAGTGCAACCAACAACTTCTTGTAAAGCATGTTCTGTCATGGAACTCATCAACCAACCGATTAACAATTGATCTGACAGACTCCACTCCTCTGCCGTCTGAGGCCTTTGATAAGGAGATGGTGGGCCAGTGAACGGAGAGGAGCTCAATCTGCCTCGTGACTCATCACCAAGAATGTGGGCTTCAAGTCTGTGACCACATATGATGGGTAAAACAGTAGATTTCCACAAGAGATAATTAGATCTATCAAGCTTAAAACTACAGGTCTGATTCAAGTTGCTGGTGAAGGGCAATGGAGACAACAAAGCTGGACTTACAGTGCCCAGGTTACCAATAACAGATGCGGATGGCAAGCTCGTGTAAATAGCGGTTCCAAACGGAATACTTGATTGCAGATGAGTGCCAGTGCTATGCATGTGAGTAAAAGGAGCAAAGGTACCTCCTCAAAGGCTGATGTGAGGAGATAAACCTGGTGGAAGACTCAGCGGTGCGAGTCCAGTGAACACTCTGGCAGAAAGGGGATGAGCTCCAGCAACGGTTGTTCCAGTAATGGTAACTCCAGCACTTAGTCCATCAGTAGACAGTGGAGATGAAACTCCGGTGATTGAAGATGTAGCCGCAGCTGCCGAAGCAGCTGCCGTTGGAGCTCTGGTGCTCATTGGAGCTTACGCCGGCATGTGGCTCTGATACCAAGATGGATTTTTAGAAAAGATATGGGAATCTTCTCGGTAGGTTTTTTGGTGCAAGGGGCACACAATTAATACAACATTCTAACAAACTGTGCCTAGGTTTCATAACAGAACAATACCAGAAATACCCTTCAACATAATAACTCATTTATCTAACACACTCGTGATTTGAGGTTGTAAGCATGTGAATGCTTTGAGGTTATATTATGCTATGCGTGGGATTGTAGTAGTCGAGTTTCTTTATCTTTCATCTTCCGCATTTAATTTCTTATTATGTCACCTTTCGAGGCTGTCATTCGAGAACAAAGATAAAAAAAAAAAAGAAAAACTCTTGCGCCATGGTCAAACAGTCCGAATCCTATCATTTATTTGGATTTTCGGGTTGAATCATTGTCTTTCACTTTTAGTTTTATGATCTCATCGTAAAGTAAAGGCAAACACGTACGTATATAGAAACTTGAATCTCAATGACGGACACAATTTCCTTGTCTTTCGGCTGCAATGTATATATGGCGTAGATATTTATATACTTATTATTAGTTTCTACTTGCTGGTCCGTACTCGCTATTGATCGATTCGAGTCACACTAGAGAGATTTACATTGTTGGTGCAAAAAATACGCAGCAACGATACTCAAATATTTACATTATAAATCTATATGTCAATATGCTACATGAAATTTTTCTCGTTACACCTTGACCTATGGTCATCATAGGGGGATGTACATATATCCAAAAGGGACGACTACCCCCCACCCCCTTCATCCGAAAAGAAAACACTACTATATACATAATGTTTTTTATTTGTCCCTCTTCAAAATTTTCATTTATAGTACCATTCCTCACATCAAATGTACAACTGACACCAAACTTCACACAAATGAAAACAAGCACAAATCAGCCAAACACACTTCAACTAATAACAACAAATAATGCAGCAACTTCCAACAAATAGAGAGTCCATTTTTCTGAACAGTCCAGATGAGACGATTAACACTGATGAAAGTTTGAGAATCGGGTTTGGTCTGATGGGAGTAAACCGAAGTTAAAGAGTTGAGAATCGGCTTTGGTCCGCCCGTAAATGAAAGAGTTTCCCACAACATCAAAGATCATTATTTTCTAGGGCAGCCACCAAAAAGTCGGTTTACAAAAAAAAGTGTCAATAAAATTGATTGACAACCGTTGTGACACAACATTGGTCATCTTCACCGTTGATCATGATCAATCTACATCATGATCAACGGTGTAGATGACAGTTGTGCCCCGTATCATTACCTTTTTTTTTGCTGTGCATTTTATAAGCAGTTTGAAGGGCATGGGGGACAGAAGATGCTACACCAGAAACAATTAGTAGTACAGTCTTCAAGAATCTTAGCAGAGGTAGCAAGAATTTGCGTTTTCTGAAGCATGTCGTCTTCTAAACCTTGCACGACTTTCCCTTTAGAATCTTCCGCTTTTACACTGAAAACGTTTTCTCCCACAAGAAAGTCAGTATTGTAGCAGCTGAAGGCAATAATGTAGAGTACACATATTGTCAAAACCGCAAATTTACCCATGATATATGGCAACTGAAAAGAAAAAGGAGTATATATTTAAAGGCTGATTTTAAAGAGAAATGGACCTGTACATGTGTATATGTATACATATATATCGATATCTCTCTCTCGGTACAGTGTTGGGGGGGGTTGAGTGGGTTGTGTTTGTGTGTATATATATATATATATATATATATATATATATATATATATAATGAAGCTAAATGCTAGCTATGCCACAAGCCGCATGTTTATACTGATTCCTGAAACCATCCAACGCGATAGTGCCATGATTAAATCATAAAATATTCTTTAATGTCATTATCGTGATCAAAGCTATTTGGATACTGTATTATTAATATTTAATTTTATTAGTATATGATTGTAATTATCCTAGAATAGTTTAGAATACTTGGGAATAATCTAGGTTACTTAATAATATTAACAATATAATATCCTAATAAAAGCAAAGAGCTTTTATATTTGTTTGACTTGGTTCTCTACCGACATTGTGATCCATAATATATACGAAGAAGTCATGATATTATTCATGAACTATTAGAAGATAGAGCCAAAAGATAAACAAATGGAGTCAAAAGAAGAGATAAATATGATATATGAAGATAAATTTGAATAAATTTAATCTATTGTGTTTATCTTAATTTATTCAAATAAATTATAGTACTTTTATCTCTAGCTATTAGGCAAGGACGGAGTCAGGCATTTTTCGTCGGGTGGGCTGAGATTTTTTTTTAATGTTATTTATACGGCATAATTTTCTAGAAAAATACTAAAATTTATTTATACTTTATGATGTATTTTTTTTGTACTTCCCAAACTACAAACATTAACTCCAGTGTCAATTCATTGGATCTGACGTTACTAACAAGTGACATTGACATTTCTAAAACTATAACGTCAGTGTCATTACTAACGCTGTTTTTTAAACGTCATGTACCACTTACGTTATTTTCATTAAAAATAATCATTGTGCTTGAAGTAAATTTTTGATTGTTTGAAATAATCGTGGTGTCGAAAATAAAAGTGTGATGCCAATGGAATCATTTTTTTGTTGTAACATATACTTTTAGTGGCTCGGGTTAGGTTGGCTGTAAGCCTAATTATCTAGTGGACTGATGAGTTGGTGGGCTAGATATGCATACTACATAGAAAAAAATAAAACGGGCTGGGTGGGCTTAGCCCCCCTTAGCCCATAGTCTACCTCCGTCCTTGCTATTAGGATTTCCCTCCTATACAAAGGAGGAGCAGTATTGTATCAATTTATCAATAAATCAATATAACATCACTTCAGTCTTCTATTATTTTTCAAAGAGTTGTTTTTCTTTATGAACTATTACCACAGAATTAATAAATAAGTATGAATGATTTAAGAGAAATGTTTGTGTCACAATATGTCCACATCATAATCAATGATCTAAAAGTGTGTCGTGCACTTTGTTGTGTCCATTTTCTTGTAGCACTATCACTACTCACGATTTAATGGGAAAAAAATTGATAGCAAGTAGTGCAAAGACGTTTATTTTATCGGGAGAGTGGATAAAGATTCAAACCCTGGTTGATATCAAATAAAATGCAATGACATTTATCTTTATGGACCCATAAAAATCAATAGATCTCACTTTATTTTTGAACAACAATACATGATGGCCACTTGTTGTAGAGATCAGCAATAGAAAACGGAGAAAAAGTATTGAGGCCACACCAAGTAAAAGATACTTTTCCATACCAATGAAGGACACATCAATATGTATAAAATGGAATGAACCGGGTCTTCTTCCACATGTTGACAAAACGGACAAAGACGATGATCCCTCTTTTTGCCAAATTATCTTTGGTTGGGATTCTACCATGCAGTACCCTCCCTCACAACTTTGATGACACTGCAGAATGATTGGGACACGAAATCATTGCACATGCATGCGCTTGGCGTCGCCCGTCCGGCTCGGTTCGGACTTGTGTTTGGTTTGGCCTGGATTACTGATATGTTCAGTTCGATTACTGCTCTATACCTCTTAACTAGAATCATTGCTCTGCCTATTTATTTCCAACACTGCAGAATGATTGGGACACAAAATCATTTGCATTAAACATACCAAAATTCTGCAATTTTTACTATTGCTCTGGCTATTTATTTCCAACACTGCAGAATGGTTGGGACACGAAATCATTTGCATTAACACACCAAAATTATGCAATTTTTTCTTGTATCCGGTCAGGGATAAACAAAGGATTTTTATCAGTTCGTTGCTTTCCTCATTTAAGTGCAGAATCCGGAAAAACAGATTGTTGTATCTTGTGAGAAATTTGCAATATCCGTGTGCACATAGTCGGGACAATAATGTCTTAAGGACAGAGTTCTAAACTCGCCTCAGTCTGAATAAGTTTTCGCATTTACTTTATGTTTTCTGCATTTTTCATTCAATATGTTGCAGTATATATGATTATATGAATATGAATAAAGTTTGTTCCTGTTCTGTGTTTATTTTTCATATCAACCTATTCTGTTGTTAATTTGTTTCTGTAATTATGTGTTGATAGGTTAACAGAATTAAACGAACCAGTACATGTTTCCAACAGAAACTTTTAACCTGAAACAAAACACTAGAATAATGTTAGCCAACATCCAATCTGCAAAACATCAAAAACGATTTATATCACCACAACAAGCGTAATCTACACAATATTGCTCTTAATTGAACTATTGAGAAGAATGCATTTAAACACCACTAAAACTATTACAGTAGAAGCTACTGATGCTGCTGCATTTTGAATAGAAGAGTGAAGCCACAACCTCTTAGAGGCATATGGTCGAACACTTCTCTTCAAATTCAGTTAGTTCAGTTAGTTGTCAGTTAAGGGCGGTTAGTTTGTTAAGTAACTAGATGAGGTGATTCTAAAGTGTATATATAGGTCTAGGAGGATCAGAAACTATTAACAATTGTGTGCATCAATGTATCATTTTCAGAATTTTAATCAATGAAGCTTTTACTTTCTCCTTGCTTAAGTTCTTCATTTATAGTTCTTCCATTGCTAGTTTCGATTTGATTCTAATAAATCAGTAATTCTTCATGGTATCAAAGCACTTGCGAAGCTGCAAACTCTGTTTCTTGTTTCTTCATTGCTGTTTTACAACTTGATTCTCCGAGCCTCTGTGTTCATTTTGTGTTCTTTCTGCGTTTTTTTTCTGGATTCTTGAAGTTGATTTGAAGGATTCTGAGCAATGGCTGCTGATAACCCGGTTTATCTTCCTGGGCACCCCTTCTATGTGCATCATAATGAGAGTCCCTCTCTTATTCTTGTTCAACCCCTGCTGACAAACAAGAATTATCATCCTTGGATTCATTCAGTCAAGATGGCGCTGATTACCAAGAACAAAATCGGCTTTATTGATGGCACTATCACACGTCCTGCAGCAGATTCACCAGATTTTCAGGTATGGCAACAATGTAATACTTTTGTCAAAACCTGGTTGATTAATTCTGTTCCATCTATTGCCCAAAGTATTATGTATTTGGAAACTGCAAGGGCAATGTGGTTAGATCTTGCTGCAAGATTCTCTAGAATGGACATGTTTCGTTTAACTGATTTACTAGAAGAAGTTCACACTCTCAAGCAGGGTAATCTTGATGTTACAACTTATTTCACTAAGATGAAAACCCTGTGGAATGAAATAGACGTTATCAGGCCTGAGCCTTCTTGTAAATGTGAACCGAGATGCCATTGTGATGTTATTCAGATTTTTAATGGCTATGCTGAAACCGAGAAAATGATGAAGTTCTTGAAGGGGCTGAATAGTGAATATTCTCAAGTGTTAACTCAGGTACAACTTATGGTACCAGTCCTAGATTTACAAACTGTATTTGCTTTGGCTTTAAAGTTGGAAACTCAGAGGGAATATGCTATGAATTAGACAATAAGTTTGGATCCTGCTTCTTTAGTAGATCTTATCAGAACCATAATCCTGCTAATCCTGTTTCTAACACTGGTTCTGGACAGAACAATTATCAGAATAGACAAGCACCTAATACTCATAATGCTAATAATGGTTTTAGGAAGGTTTCCAATGGCCAGTCCAAGAAGGTCCAATGCACATTCTGTGGTTATACAGGCCATACAGTGGACACATGCTATAAGAAACATAGATTTCCACCAGGTTACAAGCCAAAGAGTAGAGTTAACATGGTGGAATCCAATCTCACTAATCAGAGTAGTGCTTTAGTTTCAGTTCCTTCCTTGCCCCAGTTACCTGCACATGACCATGAATCTTTCAGTCTTAACAGATCTCAGTATGAGCAATTAATGAAGCTGTTGGAGACACAGAAGCCACAAGTCTATGATCACCTTGCTAATCAGGCTACTGTTCTTACAGCCAATTTTGCACCCACTGCAGATGCATCAGGTGCACTCAAATCTTTCCATTGGATAGTAGACTCAGAGGCAACAAATCACATTGTTTGTGATAAAAGTCTATTAACCACCTGTCAATCTATCCAATGCATTATGGTAGGTTTACCAAATGGTTCTGATGTAGCAGTTAGCCATGTTGGTATTGTTTCTTTCAATTGTGGTATGATCTTGAAAGAGGTTCTTTGCGTACCTGATTTCAACTTCAACCTCATTTTTCCCTGACTAAACTTAATAGTGATTCTGACACTTTGATAGTATTTAACCTTGATCTGTGTGTGATACAGGACAAGAAGACTGGGAAAGTGATTGGATCAGCTATGAAAGCAAAGGGTTTATATGTGTTAGATCAATCCATTAATGTTGTCATTAGTTCACATTCTGTAAATACTTGTGAAGCACATATTTCTGATTCTTGTCTATGGCATTATAGACGAGGACATCTTTCAAATAAAAGGATGAATCTGATACAACATCCTGAGGTAATAGTAGACCATAATAACAATGTTTGTCATATTTCAAAGCAGAAAAATAATCCTTTTCCTTTAAGTGCCTTTGTTTCTAATTCTGCATTTGATTGAATTCATGTAGATATTTGGGGTCCCCATAGGCATCCCACTGTGCATGAACAGTCCTATTTTTTTAAACTATTGTGGATGATTTTACAATGTTCACTTGGATATTCTTAATGAAATCTAAATCAGAAGCTATCCTATTAATTAAATCCTTCCATCAATTTGTTCTTTTCCAGTTTCATAAACACATTAAGATCATTAGATCTGATAATGGACAAGAATTTATCATGACTGATTTCTATCTTGAAAAATAGATTATACATCAGACATCATAAGTTAAAACACCCCAACAAAATGGGGTGGTTGAAATGAAACATCAACACATTCTTAACATGGCTAAAGCTATTAGATTTCAGGCAAATCTACCTATTAGCCTCTAGGGGTATTGTGTTTTGCATGCTGTCAATTTAATAAATATTACCCCTAGCCCTATTATTCATAATGTTACTCCTTATCAGTTATTGTATGATAAACTTTCTGATTATGCTGCATTGAAAGTTTTTGGATTTTAGCTTATGCTTGCACTTTGACTGCTAATAGAACCAAGTTTGACCCTAGGGCTAGGGAATACATCTACTTAGGACAGCCTAAAGCCACAAAAGGTTTCATCTTAATGGATAAAGACACAAGGGACATATTCTTGTCTAGGAATGTCTAGTTTTATGAGACCATCTTTCCATTGCATGCTAACAAACAACTCCATTCTTATAACGATGATCCATCTGTATCACTTCCTGTACCATACACTTGTACTAATGACTCTCTTCACCAGGTTGTTCATGCCATTGGAGATCAAAATACAATGAATCATGTAGGAGACCCTCCCACACAAGAAGAACAGATGGTGTCTGCACCCAATACTTACCAATACAAGGAGATCTACATGGGCCAGGCATTCTCCTGCCTATCTTCAATAATATGTGTGCACAACTCAGAAGTCTCCTCACATATTGGACAAAATGCTACAGTATGACAGATTATCAGAATCTTAAAATAAGTTTGTATGCTCTGTAGATGCCATAACTGAACCAAAAACCTACAATCAAGCTATTAAACATGACTACTGGAAAGAGGCCATGCAAAAAGAGTTAGATGCTTTTCAAGCCACTAAAACATAGGAGGTTGTTACACTACCACCTGGCAAAGTTCCCATAGGCTGTAAGTGGGTATATAAAGTTAAATACCATGCTGATGGATCACTAGAAAGGTGTAAAGCAAGGTTGGTAGCTAAGGGCTATACACAGACACATGGAATAGATTATCAAGACACCTTCTCTCATGTTGCTAAAAACACAACCATCAGATCCTTACTATCTGTTGCTGCTGCTAAAAATTGGCATTTACATCAAATGGATGTAAATAATGCCTTCCTACATGGTGATCTAGAAGAAGAAGTCTACATGGAGCTACCACTGGGATACAAGTGTGAAAAACCTAATCAGGTATGCAAGTTGACAAGATACCTATATGGCTTAAAACAAGCCAGTAGGCAGCGGAACTTTAAACTCACAGAAGCTCTTACGGAACTAGGGTACACACAATCAACTCATGACCATAGCCTTTTCACAAAAGGTCAAGGCAATTCCTTTGTGGTACTCTTGGTATATGTTGATGACATTATTGCAGCTAGTGCTTCCTTGGAACCAATACAAGAAGTCAACAACTATCTACATTCCAGATTTCATATCAAAGACTTAGGGCAACTTAAATACTTTTTTGGCATTGAAGTTGCCAGGTCACCAGAAGGTATTTCTTTGAACCAAAGAAAGTACACAGTCAATCTCCTGGAAGAGTTTGGTTTTCTGGATTGCAAATCTGATAATACTCCAATGCTTACAAAATAGAAACTTGCATTGGGTGACTTTGAGCTATTACCAGACAATAGTCTGTACAGATCCTTAGTAGGCAAGCTGCTATACTTGTCCTTTACAAGACCTGATATCACATTTACTGTACAACAACTCTGCCAATTCTTGAGCTTTCCTACTATAAATCATCTATAGGCGGCACACAGGGTCCTTAGGTATCTGAAGCAGAACCTAAGACAAGGCATTTTCTTCCCTAGACAGAATCAATTAATCCTCAAAGCCTACTCAGATTCAGATTGAGCAGGTTGTAGTGACACTAGAAAGTCTGTTACAGGCTATATTGTCTTTTTGGGATCAGCTCCTATAGCATGAAGAGCAAAGAAACAAACCACAGTGGCCGAAAGTTCCTCTGAAGCTAAGTACAGATCCAGGCTAACACAACATATGAATTACAATGGCTCACTTATATCTTAAAAGACCTCCAAGTCTCAGTACCATTACCTATACTCCTTTTCTGTGATAATGCAAGTGCAATCCACATTGGACAAAATCCAGTCTTCCATGAACGCACAAAACTCATTGAATTAGATTGTCACATAGTCAGAAACAAGGTACATGCAGGCTTTCTAAAACTAATGGCAGTAAGGACTCAACATCAACTTGCAGATGTCCTAACAAAACCCCTAGATGCTCCTGCCTTCTATTATTTGCTGGATCACATTGGCATCAGCTATTTATTCAGCCCCACACATGTCACTCATTCCAAAAGTGATCCAATTGCCTTTATTACATAACTAAGCCACTGATGCTACTGCATTTTGAATAGAAGAGTGAAGCTCAAGCTGATTTCTCAGCTTGCGGGGGGATATTACAGTAGAAACTACTGATGCTGCTGCATTTTGAATAGGAGAGTGAAGCCACAACCTCTTAGAGGCATATGGTCGAACACTTCTCTTCAAATTCAGTTAGTTCAGATAGTTGTTCAGTTGAGGGCGGTTAGTTTGTTAAGTAACTAGATGAGGTGATCCTAAAGTGTATATATAGGTCTAGGAGGATCAGAAACTATTAACAATTGTGTGTATCAATGTATCATTTTCAAAATTTTAATCAATGAAGCTATTTTACTTTCTCCTTCCTTAAGTTCATTTCTAGTTCTTCCATTGCTAGTTTCGTTTTGATTCCTGATAAATCAGGAATTCTTCAAAAACCACTAACAAAACTAGAAATCAGAGACATCGATCAGAGGCAAGAAGTAAAATCGAAGAAGATGCCGAGACAAAAAGAGTAAAGTTTTATTTATTAACAACAAAACACAACGACATTGTTTTAATACATTTTCTTTTTCCTGAAAATCCACTATATAGGTCAAGGGCAGAGTCCTTAGAACTTATGTGTAACATGTTTTTGCTATATATGCAACTTAAAAAAAAACAGTATGAAGGGCATGGAGGACAAAATATGCTACACCAAAAACAATTAGTGGTACAATCTTCCAGAATTTTAGCAGAGGGACGAATTAGCTGTGTCGTTTTCTGAAGCATGTCTTCTAAACCTTGCACGACTTTCTCTTTAGAACTGTAGAAAAATGAACTAAAGAATTAGAAAAAAGAACAAAGTTTTCTTCATCTTATTTCTGATTTTTCTGCATACATGATAAGTACACTGTGGCTAGTTTATATACATTTCCCTTGCTAGGTCAACTGAGGAATATTCCCGGAATATTCTGGTCAAATGGAATATTCTGAGAATATCCTATCAGGAAAGGAATATTCTTGGAATATACTGAGAATATGCCTGGAATATTCTGTTTGCTTTGACTTTCCTTCCAAGATAGTTGTTGAACATGTTATTCTTTTGTTTGCTCGATTTCTTGGCTTTCATTGGAAGCTTTATCACCCCCCCGCAAGCTGGTCTTCGAGTAAATAGAGTAGAGACCCAATTGAGTGCATAACCGAGTGAAACGTGGTGCGTCAAGAGGCTTGGTGAAAATGTCAGCTAGTTGTGTGTCCGTAGAAATGGACATTGGAGTGAGAAGACCAGCTTGGAATTTTTCACGGACCAAATGGAAATCGATTTCAATGTGTTTGGTCCGTTCATGAAACACCGGGTTCTCAACGATGTAACAGCGCTTTTGTTAACGCAATAAAGGGGAATGGGCAATTGAGTGTGAATCCCAAGGTCTTGCAAGAGGTGCACCACCCATTGCAATTCGCAAGAAGTGGAAGCGAGAGCCCGGTACTCCGCCTCTGCTAAACTACGAGAAACGGTGCTCTGTTTCTTCGCTTTCCATGATATAAGCGACAATCCTAGGAATATGCACCAGCCGGTGATAGATCGACGGGTATCCGGGCAGTCGGCCCAATCGGAGTCGGAGTAGGCTTGCATCGAGATCTGTGGGCTTGCATCTGTGAAAGCCTGAAGCTGATTTGCCGAATCGGCCGGATACAATAGCCCTTGGCCTGGGGAATTCTTGAGAAATCGGAGGATGCGAATGGCAGCTTGCTGGTGATTAACAGTCGGACAATCAAGAAATTGAGATAACTGTTGGACAGCAAAGCTTATCTCCGGCCGAGTGAAGGTTAAGTAGATCAACTTGCCGATGAGGCTGCGGTATTTGGTGTTATCCGGCAAAGGGATGGAATCATCTTTGGCCAGTTTGACACTGGTTACCATCGGAGTAGATGCTTGCTTGCAGGCTAATAAACCATACTCAGAAAGGAGATTCAATGTGTATTTGCACTGCGACAAGGTAATGCCTTTATGTCCTCTTGCAATTTCTACCCCCAGAAAGTAGTGTAGACGACCCAAATCCTTAATTTTGAAAGTATTGTCCAAGTGAGCTTTGATTTCATGTATAAGTTGCAGATTGGCCCAATGAGGATGATGTCGTCAACGTAGACCAATAAAGCTATGAAATTCCCTTTAGTTCCTCTAGTAAATAGACTGTAATCACTACGTGATTGTAGAAAACCAATAGACAACAGGTAGGAAGTGAGCTTAGCATTCCATTTTCGTCCGGCCTGTTTTAAGCCGTATAGGGATTTCTTGAGCTTGCAAACAGCTTTGGGTATGTCTGAATTGAACCCACATGGCATTTGCATGTAGACCTCTTCATGTAAATCCCCATAGAGGTAGGCATTGGTAATGTCCAGTTGCTCGAGATGCCAGTTGGATGTGGCTGCAACAACTATGATTATTCGAACAGTGGTAAGTTTAGCAACTGGTACATAAGTGTCAGTATAGTCGATTCCTGGTTGTTGGGTGTACCCTTTTGCCACCAATCATGCCTTGTACCTTTCCACAGTCCCATTTGGTAAGTATTTAATTCTGTATACCCATCGACATCCAATGGTCTTCTTTCCTGTAGGAAGAGACACTTGTCCCAGGTGTTGTTATTCTGGAGTGCAGTGATCTCAGCAGCCATAGCTTCCTTCCATTTTTCATCTTGGACAGCCTGGTGATAAGTAGCTGGTTCATCTGTAACAATAACATTCAAAGCAAATGCCTTATAGTGAGGTGCCAGTGAATCATAAGACACATACTGCTGAATAGGGTATTTAGTGGTATTGGTGGAAAGATGAGAACACACATAATCTTTAAGGTACTGAGGCTGTGTTTTGTGTCGTGTAGAGTGCCTGAGAGGTGGGGGAGGTTGTGATGGAGTGAAATGAGAGCCTGGAGATATGGAAGAGGATGATGCAGGCTGAGGGGAAAGTGTAGGAGGTTCTGTCATGTAGTCAGGTACATGAGACGGTGGATCAGGTTGTTCTGGGGACTGTGAGGGTGATGAAGATGTGAGATTGAAGGGAAGATGAGCATCACATGCATGGATGGGGAAGGAATGTGATAGGGTAGTGTGTGTGTTTGCTAGTTTGAGATTGAATGGAAATATGATTTCATGAAATAAAACATTCCTGGAGATAAATATGGTATTGGTTTGTAGATTGAGAAGCAAATAACCTTTAACAGTAGTAGGGTATCCTAGGAAGACACAAGGAATGCTTCTATTGTCAAATTTGGTTCTATGTAAGGGTGATGTGCTAGCAAAACACAAGCAGCCAAAAACTTTAAGGTTTGAGTATGTTGGTGGGTGCTGAAACAGCCTTCGATAGGGTGTTTGGTGATTTATTTTGGGAGAAGGAGTGAGGTTTATGAGGGTTATGGCATGTTGGATACAAAAGCCCCAATAGGATATTGGTATGTTGGATTGAATTTTCAAGGCCCTGGCAACTTTAATATGTGTTGGTGTTTGCGTTCTACTATGCCATTTTGTTCAGGGGTGTTAGTGCATGAGGTTTGGTGTGTGATTCCATGAATAGCATAGAATTCGTGTAAATTGAACTCTGGACCATTATCAGATCTTAAGATTTTAACTTTTTTGTCAAATTGAGTTTGAGCAAAAGCACAAAATTGCTTGATTAGAGGACTGACCTGAGACTTAGTCTTAAGAAGAAATACCCATGTGTACCTAGTGTGATCATCTACCACTGTTAAAAAATAGTGTTTATTGTGTATAGTGGCCTTTTTGTAAGGACCCCATATGTCCATATGTATAAGATCAAAAGGTTCCACAACCATGGAATTACTCAAAGGAAATGATAGTTTCTTTTGCTTTGATAAATGACAAACAATACATTCATTTCAAAAGATCCAACAGATGGTTCTATGAGCCTTACATCACTTATAACATTTTTAGACATGTGTCCTAATCTAAGGTGCCATATGTAAGCATCATGTCTACTGGAAAACATAACAGCTTGGGTTTTATTTGCAGAAACAATGGATTTTTGAGGAGGTAATCTGAATGGAGATTTGTGATCACTGGAGCTGAGGTAGTAAAGTCCATGGACTTGTTTAGCTAATCCAATCGTCTGTTTGATCATAAGATCCTGAAGAACACAGAAGCCAGAGGTAAATATCACAGATAAGTTTTTATTCTGTAATAGTTTGCTGAGATATAGCAGGTTTTGTTTGAATGATGGTATGAATAGCACATCAGATAAAGTGAGAACATGAGTAAGTTTAACTGTGCTCTTATGTGTGGCTATGATTTTACTTCCATCTGGTAAAGTCACATAAATATGAGGAATAGAGTTATAAGATGAGAAAGTGCTAAGAGTGTGTGTGATATGATCAGAAGCACCAGAGTCTATAATCCATTGTTTTGAACGAAACTGTGCAAACTTACCAACAATCTTACCATTAGGAGGCCCAAAGTTGGCACTCAGGACAACAGCTTGATTAACAATATGTTCTGCTTCATTTGTGGTACTTTGAGTTGGTGGAGTGTTTAACAGGCTTCTTAGTTCCTCTATATGTTCCTGTGTAAAATTAAGAGTGCTGTACTGAGTGTTGTACTGACTTGTGGTGTTTGAAGCTTGTCCTTCTCCAGTGTCAACATTATTTGCAGTTGTTCTGCCACCACCTCTACCTGGTCCATTTCTACCTCTGCCCCTGCCTGGGGGAAAGCTATGCTTCCTGTAGCATCTGTCTTCTGTGTGACCTAGTATACCACAGAATGTGCACTAAATTTTTTTATTTCCATACATAGGCCTCTTTGGAAACTGAACATTGCCACTAGAACCAGCAGATTGTCCAATTTGAAATCCAGATTGTCTATATGTGCTAGACCTTTGTGCAGAAAGTATAGTATTATCAACTCTATCTGGATGCCTATGCAGTAACTAATTTGCCTTTCATGTTTGATAGCCATTCCAAAAACCTGGTTTATTGGAGTTAAAGGATTCATCAGCATAACTTGAGCTTTGACTAGGGCAAAATTCTCAGTAAGACCTTTCAGAAATCTGATAACACATTCAGATTCAAAATATTTTCTATATACTCTTACAGCACCACAACTGCACACTGGATCACATGCATAAGTAGGATATGGCCTTAACATAAGTAGTTCTTCCCACACAATTTTGAGTTTGGTGTAATAATCTGTTACTGATAAATCATTTTGTTTTACAGAATTAACTTCCTCCAGCAAATCTGAAAGCCTAAAATGATAACCATGCGAAAAATGCTCCTGCAAATCTGTCCAGACATCTTTGGCAGAGTTGAACCACATGACACTTTGTGCAATCGATGAAGATACAGAGTTGAGGATCCATGATAACACCATACTGTTGCATTGCTGATAGGCATGGTAATCTGGTTCTGTGTGTACAGGTATTTCCAGATCTCCATTGATGAAGTTCAGTTTGTTTTTTGACATCAATGCCATCCGCATTGATCGAGACCAGCCATGATAATTTCCACGAGTGAGAGGTGGTTGCACAAGAACAAGAGAAGGATTTTCATTGGGGTGGAGATAGTATGGACTGAGAGGAACTATCTGATGTTGATTTTGTTGTGCCATTGCAGAAAAAAACAAATCAATAAGCCAACCTATTCTCTGATACCATGTACAAAAATGAACTAAAGAATTAGAAAAAAGAACAAAGTTTTCTTCATCTTATTTCTGATTTTTCTGCATACATGATAAGTACACTGTGGCTAGTTTATATACATTTCCCTTGCTAGGTCAACTGAGGAATATTCCCGGAATATTCTGGTCAAACAGAATATTCTGAGAATATTCTATCAGGTAAGGAATATTCTTGGAATATACTGAGAATATGCCTGGAATATTCTGTTTGCTTTGACTTTCCTTCCAAGATAGTTGTTGAACATGTTATTCTTTTGTTTGCTCGATTTCTTGGCTTTCATTGGAAGCTTTATCAAGAACTTTCTGCTTTCACACTTAAAACGTTATCTCCAACAACAAGGTCAGTGTTGTTGCCTTTGAAGGCAATTATGCAGAGAACACATATTGCCAAAACTGCAAGTTTTCCCATTTTAACCATTGAAAGGAGTGTATTGTGTATATATGCATGGTTAACTTTACAAAGACTATTAAGTACATGTATATATATATTTGCAGGCTTAACTCATATAAGAGATTGGCTCAAAACAATAAGCTAAATGCTACATGCCATGAACCAGCGTTACAGCGTGTTAAAGCTATATAGTGACTGTGACAAGTGTCTACATATTGTGGTGCCATGTGTAAATCTTATCCTATACTAGATTCTATCCTAGATTTGGTGGTACATCTTTCTGTTATGTATTTTTGTCTGCTCCTGATACTAAGGTGTATAAGACACCTCTGCTGTTTCTCTTCTGTTGAAGTAATGAATTATTCCTTTACCTAAATGTTAAAGTTCTAACTTGGTATCAGAGCCTATGATGGCCGGAACCACTGCCTCTGCATCAACTGCGGTGACCGGAGCTTCAACTACATTAACTCCGGTGACCGGGGCTTCAATAACAGCTGGAGCTTCAACGCCCAGTTTCTCTCTTGGAAACTTTTCCTCCTTTTCAATTCCTCACTATACCTCCACCACCGGCTTTGTTCCCGTCACCACTCAACTCACCTCTAATCTCCCACCGATTCCCTCAATCTTTGGAAATCAACCAGCAACAAACTCTGTTTCTTCATCGTCGTTGACCTCGATTCCTACACTCACTGGAAGTTTGAATCAAAGCTGTAATATGAAGTTTGACAGAAACAACTACCTGCTCTGGAAATCCGTGGTAATACCATTTGTTCGTGGTCACAGATTGGATGGTTTTATGTTTGGAACCAAGGCACCACCTTCCTGATTTACTCAGGCAGCTGGAACAACGAACATAGAACCAAATCCTCTGTATGAAACATGGATTGCTACAGATCAATTGCTCATGAGTTGGCTGATGAGCTCAATGACAGAGAATGCTCTACAGGAAGTGGTTGGATGTACAACATCAAATGAGGTATGGAATACTCTTGAAACACTGTTCAATAATAGATCTGAGTCCCGAATACTTGGGTATAAAACTGCTTTAACAAGATCTGAAAAGGGATCCAAGAGTATGGTCGATTACTTGGCTCAAATGAAAGGTTATTCTGATGGGTTACAAGCTGCTGGTTATCCCATCTCAGTGTCAGAATTGATTCTTGCCACTCTAGGAGGTCTCAATCGCGACTATGAATCAGTGATAGTTAATATCACTGCCAGAATTGGTTCCCTTACCTGGCAAGAGGTCCAGTCTCAACTTGTAACTCATGAAAGGCTACTAGCAAGATTCATCCCTTCCACCACACTTGACCTAAGAACACCATCTGCAAATTTGGCCACTAACAGGACTGGACAGGGAAGAGGACAATCCAGACCACCTAACAATAACAATGGGAGTTTCCAGAACAATGGCAGAGGCAGGGGTGGCTATAGAAGAAGACGTGGTAGAGGTAGAGGTAGAGGTGGTAGAGGATATTCCAACCAAGGAAATGCTAGGCCTACTTGTCAAGTGTGTAGCAAAGTTGGACACACAGCAGTTGAATGTTACTACAGATACAACTCCAACTACAATGGCCAGGTGGTTAATGGAAATCCTGGTGCAAATGTGAGGCCAAATGGTGGACAATACAACAACTATGGTCAACAACCGGCTGCTTACTTTGCCTCACCTGAATCTGTAAGTGATGGAAGCTGGTATGTTGACAGTGGAGCTACAAACCACATCACAGCTGACATGAACAATTTGCAATTGAGCCAAGGATATGATGGTTCTGATGGTCTAACCATTGGCAATGGTAAGAGTCTTCCTATTATGCACACTGGTAGTTTTTCCCTTCAAACTGACAAAGCTGATCTTAATTTTAATAATGTTCTACATGTTCCTCACATCACAAAAAATCTCCTAAGTGTTTCACAACTTACCTCTGATAATCATGTTATCATGGAATTTCATTCTGATTGTTGTTTTGTGAAGGACAAGATCACATGGAAGGTTTTGCTGGTTTGCATAGTTAGAGATGGTCTCTACCAGATGAAGTTTCCTCATGAAGTCACCAAGAACTCCCCTCACTCCAAAGTCAGTCCTAGTACTCAGTGTTTCAATTCCAGTGTCTGTAATAAGTCTGTCAATGAAGCCAATGTCTGGCATAGAAGATTAGGTCATCCATCCTCTAAGATTCTGAACTGTGTCTTGAAATCTTGTAATTCTGTTTGCAATGAAAAGATTGACTTTTGTGATGCTTGCCAATTGGGAAAACAACATGCTTTACCTTATCCTGTCTCTCATTCCAAAAGTGATTTTTGTTGACTTAATACATTCTGACCTTTGGGGGCCTGCCCCAATCACCTCTGCAAAAGGTTTTCAATATTATATCAGTTTCATTGATGACTACAGTAGATTTGTTTGGGTTTATCCTTTGGTCCATAAATCTGATGCCTTAAAAGTCTTTGTCCACTTTAAAACTATGGTTGAAAAACAGTTTGAGAGAAATGTCTTCAAACAGATTGGGGAGGAGAGTTCAGAGCTTTTGAAACCATGCTGCAAGATTTAGGAATCATTTTCAGGCATCCTTGCCCTTATGCACATGGTCAAAATGGTAGAATTTAGAGGAAACACAGACACATAGTTGAAGTAGGGCTCACCCTTTTAGCACAAGCACAAATGCCTCTAAAATTTTGGTGTGAAGCCTTTCAATATAGTTCCTATCTCATAAACAGACTTCCAACTCCTGTCTTATCTTTTAAATCTCCACATGAATAACTGTTCAATCAACAACCTAATTACAAGCTGATTAAGACTTTTGGCTGCCCTTGCTATCCTTACCTTAGGCCCTTCCAGAAACAAAAATTTCAGTTTCATACCACAAAATGCCTTTTCTTAGGAGCGAGTCCCTCACATAAGGGATACATGTGCCTTTATCCATCAGGTAGAATCTGTGTCCTAGGATGTCATTTTCAATGAATTTGAGTTTCCTTACAAATCTCTTTTTCAAGCCTCCAAGTCTGCTTCTCAATCCTCATCTCCTGTTTCTTGTCCTGTTATTACTTCAAACTCCTTCTCTGTTCTTTCACCCAATGGTCTTGAGGAAACAGCATCTGGAGGAGACACCCCTGTGATTGATAATGAAGGTATACAACATTTTCACTATCTTAGTTCTCCTAGTCCAACTGTTTCTGGTTCACCCCAGTCTCCAAGTGCTAGTTCAACACCTCCAATATTCACCAATTCTCCCACTTCTTCACCACATACCTCTAATCCTGAATCACCTGAGTTATCCCCCTCTTCATCCTCCACCTGTACTGGCTCACCCTCACCCTCACCACCTGCTAATCATCATCCTATGAAGACTAGAGCCAAGTCTGGAATCTTCAAACCAAAAACCTTCTCTTATTTAGCCTCTAAAGATTCTGTCCATTGCCCAGTGGAACCCACAAGAGCATCAGAAGCTATTGCATCTCCTCAGTGGCATGCTGCAATGAAGGAGGAGTTCAAGGCCCTTATGCACAATCACACATGGGAGCTGGTGTCCCCCAAGTCTGATCAACATCTGGTAGGCAATAAATGGGTTTTCAATTTAAAACTAAAACCAGATGGATCAGTTTTAAAATACAAAGCTAGGTTGGTGGCCAAAGGGTTTCATCAAACCCCTGGATTGGACTATGGAGAGACCTTTAGCCCTGTTGTCATGGCCTCCACCATTAGAGTTGTCCTTGCCATAGCTGTTTCTCTAAACTGGAATATCAACTAGATTGACATTAATAATGCCTTCTTGAATGGAACTCTCTATGAAGATGTGTTCATGCCACAGCTGACAGGACCTTTTCTAACGCTATTATAATCCTTAACCGGCAGTGTACCGGGTCAAACTGTAGTGCTAGTATGGTGAGTCAGAGTGTCGAATCCTCAGGGAAAACGTGGTAATTCTTTTAAGTGTGGTTAAACACCAAAGAGCTGTTATTAACTCGATCTAAACCGCAATTTTATAACACAGATTACTACTATTCTACTGAACATAAAATAAATGCGTAATTTAAAAGTTATTCTAATATAATATATATAGATATATAAATATATATAAATGTACATAGATTGCAAAATATATATATAAAATATAAATATATAGATACCAATATATTGTTAGAGAACTAGCCAAAGTTTATATAATTGATTTATATACGATCTTTCTCAGTAAACGGAATGTGCTCGATCTTTCCTTTATTATTAGGTCCAATTGAGTAAATGAAACGGTGCACTCCTCGAGGTTAACAATTCCTCCTCACACGAAATGTATGAAATTGTCATATGTCATTGTCATCGATTCAATCTTCACAACCGCCCCATGCTAATCTTAGTTAGTCCGAATGAGCAGTACAGTACAAATCTACCCCGGATAAAAGAGGTTATTCCGTTTGTCGACGGCCGATGTTATTCAAAAGGCTCCGGTTGTCAGGCGGATCGATTTAACTTTCCGGTGTTAGTTTTAATTAAACTGTTGATTTTAACATTATTATGATCTCGAGCACAATTTTAATAAGATTCATCTTTCCCAAGACAAATCTGTCCCCGGGTAGGAAATAGGATTCCGTTGTCACGCTTTACATGACGGCCAATTTTACCCTCCGGTTTTTCTATCTTTTATCTCATATCCTAACTTCTGCGGGTCGGTTCATCGTTAGGTTATATGGTGCGATTCATCTTGGTTAATTACGTCAATCCGAATATTATCAATACGTTACAGAATAGAAAAAGATTCAATTAACTCAATTTTAGTCAATTTTAATTAGACAACATTCCTTTATCGAAAAGATCGAAATAAAACGATTACATAACTTTGGCTAGTTATTAGATTTAGCCTAATAACATTATAAAAGATAAAAACAAACATAACAAACATAAATACTTTAGAAATTTTACCCGATTACAATCAATAATCGTAGATCGTATTACAACGACTTCAAAGAACATTGATCTTCGATAATTTCTCGAGCATTACAACGATACTTATTACTACTTTATTTATGGCATAAGGCCTATATACATACTTGTGGAAATATTACAAAGATTATTACTTGAAGAGATCATGAGTCTCAATGAAGTTCAACAGGTGCCCACCGCCTCGGGAGTTCGTGACAGGATATTTTGTACACTTTATTTAATTGTAAAAGACATATTAATTGTGATACATATAAACAATTAATATGTCAAACTCTAGTTTACTTTATGTCATGTAGACACAATTAATATGTCAAACTCTAGTTTACTTTATGTCATGTACATAGCTTTTACTTTTACTTTTGCATGCTTGCACGCCCACATCTACATACTCAGTGGCCGCCAAGCTAGCTTGCTACTCTATCTCAATTGTATCTATTTATACATCTTTTACTCAATGAATAAACTAAGTTGAAGTTTACTCTTGTGTTTATCACATTCTCAAACTCTCTTCATGGTATCGAGCCTCACGAGTTCTAATATTCATTTGCAAAACTCAAGTATTTTTTTATCAAGAATGTCTTCATCCAAGCATCCTACTCATTAAGTAAATCTCAACAGATCGAGGTTACTGACTCCACTCCATATACAAATCACGAGACTTGATTACAACAATAATCTTGGGTTGTCAAGATCTATGAAAAGTATAACTCGAGACAAAGCAAGATGGAAGACTTGTCTGAGTACAAACACTCTCAAAGCAGATGGAATCACTTTGGTGATATTATGGATTCTCGCTTAGCTCTCTTCAAAGAGTTTCTCAAATGGCGGAAGACGATAACTCTCTCACAGCATTGCCACTCATACCAAGACAGTATATCTTATTCCCAACTCAAGAATGGCACTGGATAGTTGATTAGGGGCCTCATCTCATATGACAGAAATAAAAACTCATTATATAACCTCAAACCCTCGCGCAGACTCATAAAATTAAAACTCGCCACGGGTCTATTTCATATGCTCAAGGTTTTGGAATTGTTCAACTTATTGATAAGGTTTACCTTAAAGATGTCTGTTTGTGCCAAAGCTAGATGTAATCTTATATCTCACAAGAAACTCACTAAGGACCTTAATTGGGCAAATCACTTTTAAAGACAATCGAGTGTATTTTCCAAGATACTTATTCACAAGAAGTAATGGAAAGAGCCAAAACTTGCTCAGATCATTTATTGTTCACCTCGTGAAGACAGAAACTCAAGACCGAATCGCCTCAAGCACTGCTCTCAAACTGTAGACAATATTATGTTATGGCATTATAGATTAGGACATCCTAGTTTTGGTTATTTAAAGACTTTAACTCCTGAATTATTTAAAGGATGCAATCTTAATGATCTTCAATGTGATATATGTCGCTTGCCAAACTCACCAAATCTGTATGCTAAATTACCTCACTTACCCTCCTCACCTTTCACCCTAATTCACACAGTGATGTATGGGGGCCTCAAGAGTGAAAAGTATAACAGGGAAAAGGTGGTTTGTCACCTTCATTGATGATCATACCAGAAACACTTGGTTATTTCTAATGAAAGACAAATCTGAAGTTGGACCTATCTTCCAAGATTTTTATCATATGGTCTCCACCCAATTTGATACTAAGATCAAGATCTTAAAGACTGATAATGCTCTGGAATACTATGAGTCTAACCTCAGTAACTTCTTGACAAACAGAGGAATTGTTCATATCAGTAGTTGTGTGGAAACACCTCAACAGAATGGGGTTGCTGAAAGAAAGAACAGGCATCTGCTGGAAATGGCCAGATCAATCATGTTCACTACACATGTTCCTAAATACATGTGGGGTGAAGCTATACTGACTGCAACTTATTTACTCAATAGACTTCCCAGCAGAGTGTTAGGTTTCAAAACTCCACTCCAAACCCTACTGACCACACACTCCTGCCATCATCTTGTTTCCCGATTTGCCTCCAAAGATCTTTGGTTGTCTTGTGTTTGTGTATATCCATGCTCAACACGTAGTAAACTTGATCCTAAAGCTCATAAGTGCATTTTCCTTGGATATGCACAGGACAGGAAAGGTTACAAGTGTTACTCTCCTACTGAAAAGAAATTTTACAATTCTATGGATGTGAAATTCTTTGAAAGGACTCCATATTACAAAGAACCTCTTGATCCATCCTTCTTGCTGAAACTGATTGAGATTGAACTAAGTCCGTTCCTCAAGAAACCATTTACCCTCAAAGAGAGTCCTAACCTCAAGACTGCGACATTGAGTCTGGCTGACTCTCAAGAACTCTTGACCCAAAACCTCTGATCCTCGGCGAGATCGAACTTGATGCCTATCGACTCTCATACTACTACTCTCCGGCAAGAACCTCCTGGACAAGAGTCTGCGACCCAGAGCCTGCGATCCCGAGCCTCACCGACACTCAGCAATCTACAGATCCCAAAGACTGCGACATTGATGATAGGCCTATTGCTCTTAGGAAGGGAAAGAGATCATGCACCGATCACTCTATTCATTCTTATTTATCTTATGATAAGTTATCTCCTGCGCTTTGCCATGTTTTCACAGGACTGGACTCTCACTGTGTTCTAAAAATATTCGAGGCCCTTCAAAATGATAAGTGGAAGGTCAGCTTTGTTAAAACAGAGATGATCGCTCTCTGGATAACCATACTTGGGACCTCACAACTCTTCCCAAAGGCAAGAAAACATTAGGCTGCAGATGGTTATTCACTATCAAATACAATCTTGCGATGGTAAAATTGACAAGTATAAAGCCGATTGGTAGCAAGGGGATTCACTCAAACTTATGGCATTGACTATAAGGAAACTTTTGCACCAAGATAGCAAAGCTCAACACCGCTGTCGTATCTTGATTTCCCTAGTTTGTCCAACTTGACTGGCCTCTTCACCAATTGGACATCAAAATGCCTTTCTAAATGGGGACCTCACCGAGGAGGTTTATATGACTGCACCCCTGGTTTTATCAATCCTCATACTCAAGGCAAGGTGTGCAACCGCGAGGAAATCTCTATATGGCTCAAGCAATCACCAAGGGCATGGTTTGGAAAACTCACTCTCGTGGTTAAAGCTGCTTTGGATATCATCAATGCAACTCGATCACACCATGTTTGTCAAGACAACCAACCGGAGGAGGTCCATTCTAATTGTATATGTGGATGATATCATCCTTACTTGGGGAAGACTCTCACGAGATCCGTAACTTGAAGACTCTACTGGCAAAGGTGTTCCAAGTTAAAGATCCGGCTACCTCAAGTACTTTCTTGGTATGGAAGTAGCTAGAAACACCAATGGCATTTCGGTCTCCCAAAGGAAGTATGTCCTGGACTCTTCAAGGAAATCGGCATCTTTGGGATGCAAACTCGCTTGTATCCCCAGAGTAGACCCCAGTAACACCTCTTGCATGGTGACATTGTTTGTCGAGGAAAGAACAATATCAAAGGCTTGTAGGAAACTCATCTACCTTTCTCACACAAGGCCTGATATTGCATATGGGGTTAGTCTGGTCGGTCGGTTCATGCACTTTGCCTCTTGAGCAACATTGGGATCTTTGTGAATAGATATCTTGAGATATTTAAAGTCCACTCCTGGCCAAGGCCTGCACTTCACCAAGTCTACCGATAGATCAATCAAGGTCTACACCGATGCGATTGAATTTGGATGTCACATTGATGCATGACGATCTACCACAGGCTATTGCTCATATTTATGGGAAACCTGGTTACTTGGAGAAGCAAGAAACAACCTCTTGTGTCAAGAAGCGATCTTTGGTGAACTCAGGGCACTTGTACTTGGCATTTGTGAAGCTCTATGGCTAAAAAGTGGTACTCGACGAACTTCAAGAACCTCTCAAAAACACCTATCACACTCAATTTGTGATAATAATTCACCTTATGCATGCATGGTGAAGATCCCGCCCATCATGATAAAACCAAGCATGTGGACATTGACATTACACTTTCTAAAGGAAAAGATTGATGCCAAGATTATTCAACTCCAATATGTTCCTCACAGATCGAAATCGTCGATATTCTTACCAAGGCTATTCCACCTCTTATGTTCAAATAGACTTAGTAGCAAACTTGGTCGCATCAACATATACAAACCAGTTGAGGGGGTGTGGAAATATTACAACATTACTTCAAAGAGATCACTGAGTCTCACTGAGTTCAAAGAGGTGCCCAAATTGCCTCGAGGAGTTAAATGCAGATATTTTGTACACTTTATTTAATTGTAAAGACATATTAATTGTGATACATATAAACAATTAATATGTCAAACTCTAGTTTACTTTATGTCATGTATACAATTAATATGTCAAACTCTAGTTTACTTTATGTCATAGACATAGCTTTTACTTTTACTTTTGCATGCTTGCCGCCCACATCTACATACTCAAGTGGCCGCCCAAGCTAGCTTGCTACTCTATCTCAATTGTATCTATTTATACATCTTTTTACTCAATGAATAAACTAAGTTGAAGTTTACTCTTGTGTTTATCACATTCTCAAACTCTCTTCAAACTCTAGTTTACTTTATGTCATAGACATAGCTTTTACTTTTACTTTTGCATGCTTGCCGCCCACATCTACATACTCAAGTGGCCGCCCAAGCTAGCTTGCTACTCTATCTCAATTGTATCTATTTATACATCTTTTTACTCAATGAATAAACTAAGTTGAAGTTTACTCTTGTGTTTATCACATTCTCAAACTCTCTTCAATACTACTACTAATTAAGAGAGGTTTTGAAGATATATTGGTACCCCTCTGCAGGCTGTATGAACTGCTCTATTTATAAGCAGAATTTCTCAGGGCCGGATCGATCCGGGGTGATGCCGGATTGATCCGGGAATAGAAAATATTATCCCCTAGATTATTCTCTGCAGGATCATATCTTGGTAATCATTATGTTTCCTCGGTTCGATCCGAGGTTAATCCGGATTGATCCGGTTAGTTTATTTTCACATCTTGATCTGAAACTTGATAAAATCATAACTTGATCTCTGGATCTCCAAATGACATGATTCAAGAAGCGTTGGAAAGCTCTTGAAAAGATCTATAACTTTTATGAAGGACTCTTCTTCAGAAAATACCTTTTTGATGGGCCATTTGTTCGTCGAATATATATCTCGATAATAGTATCACGAACCGTTGATCCACTTGAACTTTAAATCTCATGGCACTTCCTTACTTCCTTCAAAAGACATGTTTTTACTTCAAAAAGTGTAAATCACTCGGGTCTTGGTTTACCTAAAAGTCTGCAATAAAATACCAAAAATACCCACGTAAATCGACACACGACACTCAGGTTACTAAACCAGTACAAAATTTATAACTTTTTATTACTTTTACTAGATTTTTATAGTATTTAGATTTATTCACTATTATTAATATTTAATAAGATTATCTTTATAATTTATTATATTTTATATAAAAAAAAGTTGATAAAGTATATAAAACATCGTAATTTTTATCATATAAATGTTATACATCAACTACTCCCCACTTAGCTCTTTGATCGTCCTCGAGCAAAATAAGCGGTAATATATAAAAATTACAATAAAAATGATATACTTGGTAGATTAAATTTCAAGTTAGTAAAATATCATTTCAATATTATAAATATATTAATTATATCTTTCTTAGAAATTAACAAAATAAAAAGTATATATAACTTAGATTAATTATTTATCAACTATTATTCAAATGAAATTCTGCATAATCTACTTAATAAATATAATTAAAATTCTAGAATTATTCTCCTATCTCAACTTATATGAAATATTTGGAATCAATGACTAAGTCAAGTAGTTGACAAAATGACTTAATCGTTTTAGGCTCAGGGTATTGGTTAATCGAAAAGATAGAAAAGGAAATCAAAAGAGAAAAATGCAAGTCGTACGTACTTACACCTTCATAATTTTGATCAAAAATATCTCGATTAATAACATTATGATATTATTTTTATTTTTATTTTTATTTTTATTTTTAATTTTTTTAAACAAAAATAAGAACTAAAAGCGTGCGTGTGTGTAGAAAATCAAACTTACAAGCATTGCTTCATCAAGATTGATCGGAGTACTCTCTTTCGATCGAAAATTACAAGTCCGGTTTCCTTAAACTTGTAATCATTCTTGAGATCTTTTGATTCGACTTTTTCTTTTTCATTTGTGCCTTCATTCCCAGCAATAGGACATTTCGAGATAATACCCTAGCTGGACTACTATCATGAGGCAATCGGGAGCTTTTAAACCTCATAGTGATATAGGACATTTCGAGATAACACCCTACTGCACTCAAATCATTGGTAGCTACAACCGATATGTTCTTTTTATTTTTTAGTTGTCGATCAAAGATAAGGAAGATCACGGTATTTGATTAATTACGTAAATAATATAGTGCTTCGTTCTTAACATATCCAAACCCATTACCAAAATCGACTATCTTGCAAGCGTCATGAGGTAAGATCGAATATACTGATACTTATCTAATTTTTACAATCTCAGCATACACCATTCTTTTGTAACGATACTTAACTCTTGTGTCATCATCTCCTTTCATAAGTATGTACAAACTCAGGGGATTTTTAGGAAATGTAGACCAAAATAAGCTAAGGGTCAGTTATAATTAGTTTAATCAAAATGGCTATTTCGAGTGAGGTCTTGATCACTCTAATCAAGGCAATTTGAGGTAGGGACAAAATTAGAAATTTATTTAGGTAGGCTTTATTTGGCTATAGTTTATATTTTTGTGGTGCCAAAAATCTCATCATTCCTAATCCGATTCCATATTCATATTTCGTTTTGAAAAGAAAATTATTCTAACATTTTATTATAAATATAAGTATATCTACTAAATTTCATAGGAAAATTACTTGATAATATTTATGTATAGTTAAATATACTTAAAATCTTATAAAAATCTAAAACTGACATATAATATAATTATAATATATCTAATTTACTTACTTAATCAAAATCTATTCTTACCAATTTATATTATTTTTATTCATATTAATTATATACTATCTACTTATTTTTATTCAAGAAAAATTAACTAAGTATTAAGCACTTAAGTATAAATTTATATGAGAAAATTTTAATTTTTTATTTACTAACTTACCTCTACTCCCCACTTACGAAATGTCATCCCGATGTTCAGTGAGTAATAAAAAGTAGGTTCGAAAGAAAAACTTAAAATTTTATACAATTTTGATTATTATCATTTTTTCAACATATATTATTTTAATAAAAACAAACCACATATATATTTTTAAAACTTTATGCAAACTATTACAACCTTAAAGAAAACTGATTAAATAAGAAATTAAACGACTAACTTTATTGACTTTAAACTTAACAAACTTCCAACTGACATCTTATCAACTGATTTTTACCAACTCAAACAACACATCAAACTGTCGATGAACATCCGGGAGTATCTACCGAAGTAATCCCAACCGAGAATCACGAGATGGAAAAATCTCGCCTGCATTAAAACTCGTGCACTCGATTCGGATGAACACATAGTTGAGAGATAACCCTGTGCAAACGGTAGTGGTCTTCCCTATTACGCCTCTCTCTTGCAAAATTAATTGCCGTTTTGAACATCAAAATCCCCAGGTCAATATATGCCCCTACGATCGGTCATACAACAACAACATCTCATCATCATGTAACCCCAAAAAATCAGTAGTTGGATAGATCCGGGAATTAATGAAGCGTTTCCATGCCCTCAAATGAGGGTAAAGCCGAGTTGAAGAATCATAGTTATGATCAAACAAAGTGGAAACACATATTGAAAAGCTTCACAGATCGATTGACAACATTATAAGCATTTCCGAGTTCCCATGAAAACTCGAAGTGTGGGTTTTGATCAAAGGTAGATGGTGGGATTTGAAAGATTTGATTTATGATGACTGGAGAAAAGGATATAACGATGCCCCTTATAGTTATAAGCTGAGATGAGGCTGCTGTCGTTATATCAGTAAGAGCTGCATAAAAATATCTAACGATTGATATGTTAATTCTATCTCTGGGAGTCCTAATCGAGCTCATCCCTGTCGTGACATCGGAAAAAGTGCTTCCCCATCCCGTCGTGGTATGGCTAAATGATCCAAATCCTTCCCAATCAGATGTCGCAGCTGCCGTTGTACCTGTCGAAAAAGCCCCTATACCACTAGTTTGAAATCCAAAAGAATGTGGCATTTGTTGGAAGTTTGATCGAGGTGGCATCGGTGGAATAAAGTCGGGCAAGGTATATGGTGCGGATTGGCAATGCGGAATATCCATCTCGGCATAGGTAGGGTGCTGCAGTAAATTCATCTGATATATACCTCGCATGCCCTGACGTAAATCTTCAGACCACAACCTATTCCTTTCCGCAAAAAAGCACCCATATTGGCATTGGCACGATGAACATCATAGGCTAAGGATTGAAACATGTCGTATGTGATGGTGTTTAGAAGTTGAGTTTGAGTTTGACTAGATGATGGAGGAACAGTTGTGGATTGAGAAACATGTGGAATAGGCTGAGGTCGTTGGCGGTTAGGGTTCATAAAATCTATCCTTCCCGCCGGCCTAAGTGGTAAACTAGGACTATAAGTGTTTCACGGCCATAATCGATTATCATTTGGAAGCTCAGAACACCTATCTCAAGACACAAGGAAGAAATAAAACAAGGAAAAGGCATGTGATCGCTGGTTTAGCGATTAAGACAAATTCCTTGGCCCTTCTATACATAACCCCCGCTTACATCCACAGGTATATCATTGACCATAGCCCAAGCAATGCACAGATCCTCCTTACCAAAAGATGTCAAATGGCGAGAAGGGTAAAGAGTCGAACTGATAAAACGTTTAATAGCTCTCATATCCCTTATACATTTTCCATAGGAAAACCTATTTTCATGCCATATTGCTGTGGGATCTAACTCGTGCTGTGTTGTCGAGACTATATGGTCAAAGTCTACAGGCTCATCTAAATTCCATACCGTATAATAATCCTCATTTTCTGGTATATCAGGGATACCATATATAGCATTGAAAAACTGGGGATTAAACGGCACTGTCCTGGTTTTTAGGCTGACAGAAGTTAACTCACCATTCTCTGTTTCATTATGAGTTGCTACCAGAGAATAAAATTCAGCTACTAAGGTTGTGTTAACTTCACCGCGCTTTAAATCGCTAACTCCAACCACTCATGCGCCTTTGAAAATCTCTTTCACCTCCCTTCTCAAATCCTTAAAATCTAAACCCCTCTCTATTGCAACTAAACACTGTCCAAATTTATTCTTTAAGGCTTTTCTAGCTGCTGCAGACGCGGTTCTTTCAAAACTAACAGCCAATTCTTCTTCTGTTAAAGGCCTAGTCTCTATGACCGGGATTTGGGTAGGTATGCGGCTTACGTTTTTTACTGGCTTTTGATGATTCGGCCATTCTACGATAGTGACATAATAACAAAACAACACAAAACAACAAAAAAAAACAACACAAAACACACAAATGAGTAACAAAATAGTTGAAATTAAAAAAATTGCATAAAAAAACGAAATTAACAAAATAAATGACTACAATGTTACCTTATAGTGCTTAAAAAGTTGAAAAGTTGTCCGGAAACGATGAATATCTCCGGAGTGAAAGTCGAAGCTTTTCTTTGAAAATTACTTCAAAAAAATTGAAAATTTGAAGAGAAGAGAGGAAAATGAGAAGAGTGTAAGGATTGGGGTAGTTTTAATAGTAATTTCATGTGATGATTTGAAGAAAAAATTTCGAATGGGGGAGAGGGGAGGGGCGGCTGTTTGAAAGAAATGAAAGAAGAAGAAGAAGAAGAGAACCCGTTCCCTTTTTTTAGGTTTTTTAGTTTCCGGATCGATCCGGGGTTATGTCGGATCGATCCGACAAATTTTTTTATTTATTTATTTTTTTTAAAACTCTTTAAAACTTAATAAAAATTTAATAAAACCTTAATAATACTTCTGCTAATTTTTAAATAAAACCTTTTACAAAAATTTTATAAAACTTTTAAGTAATTTCATAAAGATCCTATTTATAAAATTTTCAAAAGTTATATAAAAATTTTATAAATTTTATAAAACTTATAAGGGTCCTAATTCCATTATTTCTAAATCTTCCAGGGTTCTGACATAACGTTCTATCAACCTAACCTTAAGAAATGAGGCGTTCGAATTTTCTCTTTGATCTCCATCGGGATTTTCGGATAACCACCTAATCGTTCCCTTCTTAACAACATTCAAACACTCATCCTGAGATTTGGTTGTGTTTTCTCCGCATTTCCCATCATGCTCACTTTTTCCACAGATTCTGCATCTTCTTAAAAACTTTGCCCTTCTCTTTATCGAACTTCTCGATTTTCCATTACATATTTCTTGCAGTTTGATCTCTCTCAACAATTGCTTGTTTTTCTCAAAAACTAAAGCTTCTATTTTAAACGCGACATCTTTATCAAGGCCTAACTTCAAAAGTAAAATAAAAACTCATATTCTATCTAAAAAAGACATCCAGTTCTTTTACGTCAATCCGGTAAAAGACGAGACTAGTTTAAACATATAAAACACAGAAAAAGAAGAGTAAAGATGGATAGCACCTGGTATTTGGCTGTTTTAAGTTTCTCTGCTTTTCAATTTCTTGATTTCTCTGCTTATTACTTTGTCGGAGGATCAGTTAGTAGCATTACTTCTCCCTTCAGTGTGATTCTTTCTCCTTCCACAAATAACTTTACTCTGTGGCCATTGGCTATAAAAGTTGTATTTCCATCAGTTAGTTCAACAGCTCCAGATTTGTAAACCCTCGTTACTTTAAATGGACCTGTCCATCTTGACTTAAGCTTACCTGGAAACAACTTTAAACGTGAATTGTACAAGAGCACTCGATCACCAACATGGAACTCACGACTATAGATTCTCTTATCGTGAAAAGATTTCGTGCGTTCCTTGTAGATTCGAGCATTTTCATAAGAATCGAGACGAAATTCTTCTAGTTCTGTTAACTGAAGCAATCTATGATCACCGACAGCCTTAGGATCGAAATTCAGAAATCTAATAGCCCAGAAGGCTCGGTGTTCTAACTCAACTGGGAGATGACAAGATTTACCAAAGACTAGCTTATAGGGAGAACAACCAATTGGCGTTTTAAAAGCTGTTCTATATGCCCATAATGCATCATCTAATTTGATTGCCCAGTTTTTACGATTTGAATCAACTGTTTTCTCCATGATTCTTTTGATTTCTCTATTAGACACCTCTACCTGACCACTGGTTTGCGGATGATAGGGTGTTCCTAACTTATGTGTTACACCATATTTTTCAACTATCTTAGTAAATGGTCTATTACAAAAGTGTGACCCTCTATCACTAATGATAGCCCTCGGAATGCCATATCTGGTAAATATATTCTTTTTAAGGAATCGTATGACAACTTTGGTATCATTAGTGGGAAGAGCTTCAGCTTCTACCCATTTTGAAACATAATCTACCATTACAAGAATAAATCTTTTTCCAAAAGATATAGGGAAAGGTCCCATGAAATCTATACCCCAAACATCAAATAACTCACATTCTAAAATAGGTTGCAAAGGCATTTCATGTTTTTTAGATACATTTCCCCATTTTTGACAAGATTCACAAGATTTAACATACTTATAAGCATCTCTATATAGTGTAGGCCAATAAAAACCACATTGTAAAACTTTAAAAGCGCTTTTCCAACCTCCATGATGACCTCCTCGCCTCACGATCATGACAAAATGATAAAACACTTAAAATTTCATTATCAGGCACACATTTTCCGATTATCCCATCCGAACATTTACGGAAAAGGTCCGTTCCTCCCAAGAATAAAATTTTAAGTCGTAAAAGAACTTCTTTTTCTGCTGCCAAGTCCAATGAGACGGAATATAATCACGGGTTAAGTAATTAATGATATCTCCAAACCAAGGTGACGTTTCCTTAGAAGGAATTCTATTTTTTAATAACTGCATGGTTGAAGGAGTATCTATTCTAAATAGTTGTTCATCAGGAAATGAATCTTTAATTTCATTCCCAATTTCTTCACCATTTTCCATTCTACTTAGATGATCTCGCTACTACATTCTCACTTCCTTTTATCTTTAATTTCAATATCAAATTCTTGAAGTAAGAGAATCCATCTAAGAAGACGTGATTTAGCATCTTTCTTACTCAAGAAATACTTGAGTTTGAATGGTCTCAGATAAATTATTACCTTAGAACCAACAATATATGATCGAAACTTATCTAAGGCAAAAATTACGACCAATAGTTCTTTTTCGTGGTTGCGTAATTAAGTTGAGTGCGTTCAATGTGTGAGATGCATAGTAGATAGCTTTGAGAATTTTGTTATACCTTTGACCTAAAACAACTCCTACAAATAAATCACTTGCATCACACATAATCTCAAACGGCAAACTCTAATGGGTGCTAGCTTTAGTGCGATGAGTCAACCTCGCTTTTAGGTCCGAAAAGGCTTCCATACATTTCTTGTCAAAGTTAAAAGGTACTTCCTTTTCAAGTAAATGACTTAGAGGCTTTGCTATTTTTGAAAAATCTGCAATGAATCTTCTATAAAATCCTGCATGTCCGAGAAATCCTCTTAGGGTTCTTAAATTAATCGGTGGAGGTAACTTTTCAATTACCTCGACTTTAGCTTTATCAACTTCAATACCTTCTTCAGAGATTCTATGTCCTAAAACAATTCCTTCCGATACCATTAAGTGACATTTTTCACGCTTTAGTACTAGATTGGTATCTTCACAAATGTTGTAACACTCGTTCTAAGTGTAACAAACAAATATCAAATGAATCTCCGTAAACACTAAAGTCATCCATAAAAATTTCTAAAAATTTCTCAACCATATCAAAAAATATAGCCATCATACACCTTTGAAAAGTAGTTTGGTGCATTACATAAACCAAACGGCATTCTTTTATAAGCAAAAGTTCTATAAGGACAAGTGAAAGTAGTTTTTTCTCTATCTCCTGCTGCAATAAAAATCTGTAAATATCCTGAATAACCATCTAAGAAACAGTAGTACTTATGTCCACTTAAACGTTCCAACATCTGAATTATGAATGGAAGTGGATGATGATCTTTCTTAGTATGATCATTTAGTTTTCTAAAATCAATGCACATTCGATAACCTGTAATCTCTCTTGTCGGAATCCATTCATTCCTTTCATTCTCTTTCACTGTGAAACCTCCTTTCTTTGGTACCACTTGAGTTGGACTTACCCATTCACTATCTGATATGGGAAAAATTATCCCCATTTCTAATAGCTTAATGACCTCTTTCTTAACAATTAACTGCAAATTTGGGTTGAGGCGGCGTTGCGGTTGAATACAAGGTTTAGCATCTTCCTTCGTAATTATCTTATGAACGCAAATCTCGGGGCTAATACCTCGAATATCGGCAATCGCCCATCCAAAAGCTTTCTTATGCTTTTTCAACATTCTAAGTAATTGATCTTCCTGTTGCTCGATTAAAGATGACGAAATAATAATTGGTAATAGATTATTAGTTTCAAGAAAAGCATACTTGATTAAAAGGTAACGGTTTCAATTCCATTCTTAGGTGGATCTTCCAGGTGATGGTTTAAGAACCGGTCCTTCTAGTTCTAATTCCAAATACTTATGCCATGATGGTTTCAAAGTAAAACTTCCTTTATCTGTAGAAAAGGATTATCTTTTTCATTTCGGTGTCTTTCTTATCTTCCTTATAAATAGATAGAGTTAAACATTCTTCTAATCTGTCTTCAAAAGTCGGTGATCGATTACCATGAGATGAGAATGAATATCTTATATAAAAGAACATGATTCTGGTGATCTGTATGGATGGTTCATATCTTTGAAAATATTGAAAGTAACTTCATCTTCATTGACTCTCAGAATTAACTCTCCTTTCTGGACATCTATTAAAGTTCTTCCTGTAGTTAGAAATGGTCGACCTAAGATAAGTGGTGCTGAATATCCTTCTTCCATTTCCATAACTACAAAGTCTACTGGAAAATAGAACTTGTCTACTTTAACCAATACGTCTTCAATAATTCCTTTAGGGTATTTAATCGATCTATCTGCCATCTGCAGAGTCATTTCAGTTTTAGCAAGATTTCCTATGCCTAGCTTTCTATAATCCTCATAAGACATGAGATTTATACTAGCTCCAAGATCACATAAGACCTTCTTAAACAGAAATCCTCCAATTTCACATGGGATGGTAAAACTTCCAGATCTTTCGATTTAGGTGGTAACTTATCTTTGCAAAACTGAGAACATTCTTCATTTAGGCATATATTCTCATATTCCTCTAATTTTTTCTTGTTTGACAGAATATCTTTCAGAAACTTTCCATAAGCAGGCATACTAATTAGAGCTTCGATAACATGGATATTAACATGAATATGACGAAAAGTATCAAGAAAACGAGCATACTTCTTATCAGTTTTAATCTTTTTAATTTGATCTTTAGGTGGGTGAGGTAAAGATTCTAAATCTATCACCTTTGATCCCAAAGTCATTTTCTCTTTCCTTTCTCCTTAAACTTTTGAGTATTACTTGATCGCCAAGTATCATAATCTTGAGTTTTTCTTTTAAAACATTCCTCGAATCCATCTCTACTTGATTCCTTCATTCTTCTTGTTTTTCATCCTTGTTTTCATTATCTTCTATTCTAACATGTTCCTTGAATAAATTCCTTAAATCTTTGTCCATGGGATCTTTCAAAATCCTAGGATTTTTACCCATTTCTCACCTTCATTCTCGTGTTCCAAACTTCTATTCCTTTTCAAGAAATTCTCTATAATTTTTCTTCTTCATCGTTGAATTCAAGTTCATCTTTAGTTTCATCATTTTTCCATCTAAATCATTTTCTACTTCATTATTTCCAACGCTTTTCTACTCATTACTACCACGAGTTTTCTACTTCTCGTAACTACAACATTTACCTCTCTTGGATTTCTTTCAAGATTACTTGGTAATCCTCCGGAGGTCTACTGTTATTACGCTCACCTTCCTCGCTCAAATGATCTTCCATATTTCTTAATGAGGCTTCTATCGTTCTCATTCTCGTATCATGTCCACTCATAGATGTTTTTATTGTACTCATATCTTTAGTGGATCGTACTAATAAAGTCATCATTGTTTCCATATTCTTAGCTTGAGTAGATATTACACCCATCATATTTTCCATTAGTTTTTCCCTTTTTCAACTCCTTCGCAGTTGAGTTGAACTTTGAGTTACCGGTATACTTTGAGTGGTATCTTTGAGGATAGGATCTGGTAATGATTGTAAATTCGATTAGATGTGTTTTCTTGATAAACTTGATTATTATTCATATTCCTATAAGAACTGGATATGGCGGTTGTCCTTGCTTACTAGGGTTTTCAGACCATCGAAAAGTAGGGTGATCTCTTCGAATAGCATTAAACGAGTTTGAGTATGCATTGTTCAAATTCCTATGTTGCTGAAGAAAACTCACTTCCTCTCTTGAATATCATGTTGGTTCTTCGATCCCTATTGACATATTATCCTGATTTGAGTATTCAGTTGGTGTACTATTTTCTGAACTTTGGTTTTTGTTAGATTGTAGGCCATCAAATTTCCTACTCAAATTTTCTAAATGTGCTAGAACTTCCGTATTAGATGTACATTCTCCTGCAAAGCTACTTTTCCGTGCTAGAACCGGTTTCCCACATTCTGTTATTTTTAGAAATCTTTTCTATAGCATCGTAAACTATTTGAGCTTCACTCATCATTAAAGAACCACCACATGCATGATCTACATCCAGACGTGAATCTTTTCTTAATTTACTTACGTAAAAGTTGAATTTGCATATCTAAGGAATAACCATGATCGGGACAGTTTCTTAACAATTTTTTAAATCTTTCCTGCATTCCCAAGCGTTTCTTCAGATCCTTGTCTAAAGTTAGCAACCTCGACTTTTAATTCCAAATTTCGTCCAGGAGTGAAATATTGTTTCAGAAATTCAGTTTGAATATCCTCCCAACTTGTAAGTGAATGATGTGGAAGAGACATAAACCAATCTCGGGCTCGTCCTTTTAAAGAAAAAGGAAACATAGTCATCCTCGTTAATTCCTTATGAGCACCTTGACTTTTGGCTGTATTGCACAATTCTTCAAAAAGATAGAGATGATGATATGGATCTTCATCATCCTCTCCTAGGAATTGGGCTCTTGCGTCAATTAAACCAAAAAGATGAGATTTAATTTCGAAATTGTTTGCTCCTTCATTAGGTAAAAGTATGGGATTATTAGTCTGGTTCCTTCTTAAGGTTTGATCACAGATAGGTCTCGGGTTTGGTGGGTTATTACGATTATTCTGGTTCCGATTCTGATTATTTCTATTATTATTATTTTGATTATTATTAGGGTTAACAGGGTTTTGTCCATGCCCTAGAGCATGTTCTAGTCCTTGTTCCGGTGTTTCATCACCGATTTCGCCATTCTCGTATTTACTGTTTGAAGATGATTCTTGGTCGATTTCCGACTAGTATGACCACGCCTACTCTCTACTCTAAGCGCCTTTCGTAAGTGTTTATGTCAGGCTTATAAGGAGTGAGCGGGGCCTTACCACTTCTGGTCATCAACTAACGAAAATAGAAAATACTCGACTTTTGGTAAAAAGAAAATTGGTAACTAAAAGAAAGTAGATACCAACAAAAATTGAAATAGAACTGAGATAAGAAAAAGTGTTGACTTATTCTCGAGAATTTTAAGCTAATACAAGTAGTAACCATAGACACAAAGAAAGAAATTAGCGACGTCGATCCCCGGCAATGGCGCCAGAAAGCTGACAGGACCTTTTCTAACGCTATTATAATCCTTAACCGCGAAGCACCGGGTCAAATCAGTAGTGCTAGTATGGTGAGTCGAGTGTCGAATCCTCGTGGAAAACGTGGTAATTCTTTTAAGTGTGGTTAAACACCAAAGAGTCATTATTAACTCGATCTAAACCGTAATTTTATAACACAGACACTACTATTCTACTCGAACATAAAATAAATGCGTAATTTAAAAGTTATTCTAATATAATATATATAGATATATAAATATATATAAATGTACATAGATTGCAAAATATATATATAAATATAAATATATAGATACCAATATATTGTTAGAGAACTAGCCAAAGTTTATATAATTGATTTATACGATCTTTCTCAGTAAACGGAATGTGCTCGATCTTTCCTTTATTATTAGGTCCAATTGAGTAAATGAAACGGTGCACTCCTGAGGTTAACAATTCCTCCCACACGAGCGTATGAAATTGTCATATGTCATTGTCATCAGTTCAATCTTCACAACTGCCCCATGCTAATCTCGATTAGTCTCGAACAGTACAGAGTACAAATCTACCCCGGATAAAAGAGGTTATTCCGTTTGTCGACGGCCGATGTTATTCAAAAGGCTCCGGTTGTCGAAGCGGATCGATTTAACTTTCCGGTGTTAGTTTTAATTAAACTGTTGATTTTAACATTATTATGATCTCGAGCACAATTTTAATAAGATTCATCTTTCCCAAGACCAATCTGTCCCCGGGTAGGAAATAGGATTCCGTTATCACGCTTTATGACGCCAATTTTACCCTCCGGTTTTTCCATCTTTTATCTCATATCCTAACTTCTCTCGGTCGGGTTCATCGTTAGGTTATATGGTGCGATTCATCTTGGTTAATTACGCTAATCCGAATATTATCAATACGTTACGAAATAGAAAAAGATTCAATTAACTCAATTTTAGTCAATTTTAATTAGACAACATTCCTTTATCGAAAAGATCGAAATAAAACGATTACATAACTTTGGCTAGTTATTAGATTTAGCCTAATAACATTATAAAAAGATAAAAACAAACATAACAAACATAAATACTTTAGAAATTTTACCCGATTACAACTGCTGAATCCGAGATCGTATTACAACGACTTCAGCAACATTGATTTTCTGATAATTTCTCGAGCATTACAACGATACTTGTTACTACTTTATTTATGGCATAAGGCCTATATACATACTACTACTAATTAAGAGAGGTTTTGAAGATATATTGGTACCCTCTCAGTAGTGTATGAACCGCTTCTATTTATAAGCAGAATTTCTCAGGGCCGGATCGATCCGGGGTGATGCCGGATCGATCCGGGAATAGAAAATATTATCCCCTAGATTATTCTCTGCAGGATCATATCTTGGTAATCATTATGTTTCCTCGGTTCGATCCGAGGTTAATCCGGATTGATCCGGTTAGTTTATTTTCACATCTTGATCTGAAACTTGATAAAATCATAACTTGAGCTATGGATCTCCAAATGACATGATTCAAGAAGCGTTGGAAAGCTCTTGAAAAGATCTATAACTTTTATGAAGGACTCTTCTTCGAAAATGCCTTTTGATGGGCCATTTGTTCGTCGAATATATATCTCGATAATAGTATCACGAACCGTTGATCCACTTGAACTTTAAATCTCATGGCACTTCCTTACTTCCTTCAAAAGACATGTTTTTACTTCAAAAGGTGTCGCCACTGGGTCTTGGTTTACCTAAAAGTGCAATAATAAAATACCAAAAATACCCACGTAAATCGACACGACACTCCGGTTACTAAACCAAGACAAAATTTATAACTTTTTATTACTTTTACTAGATTTTTATAGTATTTAGATTTATTCACTATTATTAATATTTCATAAGATTATCTTTATAATTTCTTATATTTTATATAAAAAAAGTTGATAAAGTATATAAAACATCGTAATTTTTATCATATAAATGTTATACATCAACAGCCAGAAGGGTTTGTAGATGCCTCCAAACCTCATCATGTCTGTCACTTGAAGAAAGCCCTATATGGACTTAAACAAGCTCCCAGGGCTTGGTTTGATGAATTGAGGATCCAGCTTCTAAAATGAGGATTCCATCAATGCAAATCTGACACATCTTTATTTATTTTTCATGCACAAGGTGTAGTAATGTATGTGCTTGTCTATGTAGATGACATATTAATTACATGTAATAATGTCAATCTGATGCAAAAATTCATCAAAATGCTGAACTCAAGATTTGCTCTAGAGGATCTTGGTCCTCTGTCTCATTTTCTGGGGATGCAAGCATATAGGGATCAGACAGGGCTCTACCTTAAACAACAACACTATGCATCTCAACTTTTGAACAAACTCAATCTAGAACATCTGAAGCCTGTATCCACACCAATGACAACAAATGCTGATCTTACATCTGACACCTCATCTTTACTACCCAATGCAACTCAGTACCGGCAAATCTTGGGAAGTCTACAATATTTAACCTACACCAGGCCAGATATCAGTTATGCAGTTAACCAACTGAGTCAGTATATGCATGCTCCTAGAGAAGTTCCCTGGTTTGCTCTAAAAAGATTGCTCAGATATGTTAAAGGCACTGTCAGTCATGGATTACATTTTCAACCCAGTCAAGCCCTTGTTATTACAGGTTTCAGTGATGCTGATTGGGCATGTAATGTAGTTGACAGAAAGTCTGTGGCTGGTTACTGTGTGTACCTAGGAGGATCCTTAGTGTCTTGGAGTTCCAAGAAGCAACATGTTGTAGCAAGATTGAACACTGAATCTGAATATAGGGCTCTAGCAAATGTTGCTGCTGAAATTTTGTGGTTGAAGTCTCTTCTATCAGAATTACACGTGTCTATAACTGCTAAACCTGTAACTTGGTGTGATAATCTAAGTGCTGCAGCCTTGGCCTACAATCCAGTGTTTCACTCTAGAACGAAACACATTGAAATAGATGTACACTTTGTAAGAGATCAAGTGCTGTCAAGTTGCTTATGTCCCCTCCTGTGATCAAGTTGCAGACTGCCTGACCAAAGCTTTGTCTAATACTCAGTTCCAGATCAACGTGGTGCCATGTGTAAATTTTATCCTATAGTAGATTCTATCCTAGATTTGGTGGTACATCTTTCTGTTATGTATTTTTGTCTGCTACTGATACTAAGGTGTATAAGACACCTCTGCTATTTCTCTTCTGTTGAAGTAATGAATTATTCCTTAACCTAAATGTTAAAGTTCTAACTCAGCATAATCGGGTCACGATTCATAATATTCTTTCATGTCATTATTGTCTTCTATCGTAAACAAAGAGACTTTTATACATGTTTGACTTGGTTCTCTAAAGATATTGGGATAGTAGGACGAAGTCATGATTATATGGTAACGATCTGTTTAATAAATTCGGTTTTTTTTTTTTTTTTTGAGGTTCAAAACAACTCGTTGGACATGTACAATCTGAGTCTTCACACCCAAACACATTATCTCGGCTACTGACTTAAACTTTGCCCTTTTTAAATTTAAAATATATTACATATTTCAATTTTTTTGCCGGTTTATAACATATTTGATTAGTGAAACAAATATGATATGATGATACATAGAACCACCATAATAAATCAGCGCAACTAATTTTGTAGTTTTTATTTCTAGGAAAAATTAGGTAAAAGTCCATATTTTTCCCCTTATTTAATCTTTAATAGTTTCAATTTTTTAGTTGCATTAAGGACAAATAAATATCACCGGACAAATATGCCCTTATTTGAGCGTTCTGTATTCCTTCTCTAAAACAACATCGGCAATCAACATGAGTTGTATTCCTTCTCTAAACGCCCAAGCCCAACCTCCAGCTTCTAGCTCACCAGTCATTCACCACCGCACCACTCGGACTCCGGTAATCCACAGCAGCTGGCCTTACGGCACAACAAGAGGAGCCAAAGCCCGAAAGAGCACCGCCGCCGCATCCAGGCACCACCGCCTCTATACCTTATCAGCACCACCGCAATCACTGAAGTCACAAGTCACTCCGCTGATTCAGCTCTTCACAAGTGTTTTTTTTTCATTGAAGAATCGATTTACTGGCTAATTTGATTGAATTTTTGTGCATTCTTTAAAACACGAGAGTAGAGTTAACTTGTTTTGCTCAGCTCGATGCACAAATGTCTTGAGACTGAGAAAAATATCCAATATATGTATGTTTTAATAGTTAAGATTTCAAATTGACAGCTGGATAATTAGAAAACTTCATCTTATTGAACACTTGAATAGATCAACTTGCAGAAAACATGAATCTAAGTTGTATATAATCTTGTGCGTGCAAATTTGTTTATATGTTCTATATGATTTAACTTAATGAGTTTAGTGTTGCCAAATTTAGTTCAGTTAGTTTACATTGAAAATGAGTAGCTAAGTAGTATTGATAATTGATGTTGTAATTAATACCATTTCAAAATCTGTTCTCTCTTGGGCTGATGAAGTATTTGTAGGATTATTGGTTGTACAATGGTGGTCATGAACATATACAAAATTACTAGGATGTGTGTCTTTGTGTGTGTGGTGTGTTTGTCTTCGGTTTGAAGATGGTCTCCTGATTAATATTCAATCAATCCCTTTGATGATATGCTTGTTGTAGTTGATGTCTATTAATTCCAAATGAGAGAAAATTAATGTGAAAAAATGGTTAATTAATGTGAATTAACCATATACTAAATGAGAGAGTCCTTTTGAGCCTGATCATCGTATTACTCGATCATCGTGTTGGCGTCATCATGCCTTATATATGATATCACATCGATATTATGTGCCTTATACGAGCCAAATGATGATCATGTCCCCTTGAATTAAGCCTTAAATGAGCCTTATATGAGCCAGATATGTTTGCCTTGAAGTAGTCCCTTGAATTAAGGCTTAAATGAGCCTTATATGAGCTTGATACTATGTTACTGATATTGTGTTACTGATAATCTGTGCTTTATATGATACCGTTACTGATACTATGTGCCTTATATGAGCCAGATTGATACTGTGTCCATTTAATTAAGCCTTAAATGAGCATTATATAAGCCTGATACTGTTAATATCACAATGTATTGTTAGTAAAATGTGTCATTGCAGGTGGTTTTGGCCCAGGTGATTGAAGACTGTTGATTCAAAATGGTGAGGCAATGCTGGTGTTTCATCACAAGTATACAAGAAAAAATCAAGATCATCACATGCCTAAAAGCCATATGTTGCATTTACATACTACTAGTTAGTTGGTTCTTGTAAATCTATGTTTTATTTTTTATTATAGAAATGGCATGAGTAATCATTTCCTTGATGTAACTTAATTATCATATATGTTGATGTTAAAGTTGTTTATCATATATGTTAGTAATATTTTTTCCATTGTGATTGAATGTGTTATTTGAAAAGACACAAGTTTTTTGGGTGTTAATGTGATTACATTATTGTCCAAATGATTTTTTATTTTACGGTTTGTTTCCGTTTTAATCCATAAATGAATATTGGGTGTCGGTGTTGTTGAAAAGCTTGCCGAGTCCATGGTTTTTGGCTAATCCCACACTGCTATTGTTAATGGTAATGGTAATTATAATGAAGTTACTGATACCGTGTTACTGATGTTGTGTTGCTGATACTGTGTTACTAATACTGTGTTAGTGTAAACGATGCGATTAAATTCGGCTTTCAATAACTACGTCGAAAGGTTATCGTATGAGAGCTCAAAATGTAGAGAAAAAAAAGGAACTTTGGTGAAAGAATTTTGAAGATCGGTAAATCAAAAGTTACGGTCGTTTATAAGAGAAACGCTCCGATTAATGCAAATGTTTTTTCGGCTTTCAAAATTTACGTCGAAAGGGTATCGTATGAGATCTCAAAATAAAGAGCAAAAAAAACATGAATTGTGGTGAAATTATTTTGATGATCGGAGTTCTGCGTCAAATGTTACGGCTGTTAAAAAAAGAAAAGACCAGCAAGAAGTAATGCTGTTTATCCGTAAGATGTAATGCTGTGTGCGCGCTACTTCAAGGGTATTTATGTCCGTCGGATATTATTTGTCCTTTTTACAACTAAAAAAAACAGTGTATCTTGTTTATTTATTTTGTATTAAAAAGTGAATTTTTGCCTAATTCACCCCGTTTCTATTTTTGGATTACAGAGTGTCTCTTTGTGAACCATGAGATTGATGGATAGGGTCTTATTAGGATTAAAGCCTGCATGCAAATAAGTATTATTCGAAATGTCGTCAACTCTCCTATGAAAGGGTTTATTTATTTATTTATTTTAAATTTAATTTTCAAATGACCTTTGTCTCCTCAACCCCAAACATCAAGCATTTTTTAATAATTTTGAGGGAGTCACATTTTTAGTTTATATGTTGGAGCTTAATTGAATGTGCATGGTTGATATGAGATCAAGGTTCAAAGATCTAACAAGAGATCGATAAAAGGCATACAAATACAAAAAGAACAGGAGATGATTAGCTTATCCCTCATATTTTTGTTTCTTCAATTTTCGTTGTGGCTGTATCACTTCTCATTATCTTTATTTATATAATAATAAGTTTAGGCTAAATTGCATAAAATATGTCCAGCATCTGGACCAAAATTGCAAAATATGTCCAGTTTGATACTTCTTCCGGCTTTCCGACCCTCCTCATCGGAGTCCTTGATTCGATTTTGTCCAACATCACTCGATTCAGATAAGGTTCCGCCGCTGGTGTATTGATATACCAAGGAGCTACAGAATTGACTCTTATGTTATCTTTAGCCCATTCACAACCCAAGTTTTTCGCCAGTTGATTCATTGCTGCTTTCGTGGCGCAATACAGAGACAGCCCATTCATGCTTGTAAGACCGGACACCGAGGAAATAAACACGACATTTCCGACGACCCCGGATGATTTAAGAAGGGGATAAGCAAGTTGAGATAGATGAAAGCATGATTCAATGTTTGTAGACATATGGAAACTGTAATCTTGCTCTGTAAATTCCGAAACCGGCTTAAAGAAACCGGACCCTACGTTGTTGACGAGGATGTTAAGGTTTTCGTTAAAGAAAGTGGAAACTTTTTGCATAAGCTGGATTCTTTCGTCTCTTGAAGATACATCACACACGGAACCCGTGATTTTATAACCCTTTGAATTCCAATCTTGAATGCTGGAGTTCAGCTCTTGTTCGTTTCTTGAACATGTGTAGACTATGGCTCCAAGTTGAGCAAATTCCTCAACGATTGGAGTTCAGCTCTTGTTCGTTTCTTGAACATGCGTAGACTATGGCTCCAGATGCAGAGTTTAAGTCACTTTGCTGACAGTAATGTTTTCATGAAATGAAGGGGTATGCAGACAGTGAATCAGATTATTCAATTCGATGATAAAGTTAATGTTCATGTACCATAATTTCATCCCCTCATTCGCTCAAATCCATAACAATCTTTCCTTTTTATGTTTATTCTAATGATATTGATCATGTGAATAATTCCATTGATTCTGTCATGACTATAACTTTAGGATTCAACGAAAAGAAGATTAGGTTTCGGGTTCAGGACTTTATGCAGTCAACTCTCTCAAGAACTTGCAGTCAGGACAAGGTAGTTTTCTTGTAAAAGAAAATTTAGTTCAGAGTGGAGTAGAGAGTACCTCCAAGTGTGAACGTCTTTTCACGCAACAAAACGTCTTAATACACAGAAAATTATTTCCAATTTTACCCTTCAAATAATCTTATTTTTCGTGTTTATTTATTTTGACCCAATTTCAGGTGGAATATTGAAATTTTTTGCCTTAATTTTAGTCAGAATGTATAAAATGTGCTTTTTGACATGTGTTGGGTCTAGAAAACACCCAACATCGATCTGACAAAAATTAAGCCAAAATAATCAATCATACTATGACTCATATTGTGTTTGAATGATTGTGTTGTGTGAAAAGGTGAGCAACCACAATTTTGACGACGATAAATCATGTTATTTTAGGAATGCCAGCAGCTCAAAACGATGTATTAGGAGATATTGTATTATTTTGTATCTATTACGAATATATTTGTTTTTATTGTGTAGATATCTCTAGAATACCCTGTTATTATTCCTCAATTGTATATATATACATTATATACTGTACATGGTTTACACATCACTGAAAATCAGTTTCCATCTCTTATTTTGTTATGGAATCAGAGCATTGAGATCCGATTTTCCCTTTCTCCCCCCCCCCCCCCCCCCTTTCTCTTCTTCCCCAAGCTTCCGCCTTTATGATCAGCTTGCTGATGCCTTGACCGACCCGTTCTCTCGTCTTCCCTTTAGCCACTTCAAGTCTAAGGGAGAAAAACTCATGTATATATAGTATAGACTTGGTAGATAAGTAGAGGAGAAAGGCATAAAATAATGTACTATCATGTGAAATTTAATAATATAATATGGGTGTCCCAAGGCATAGCTTAATGGTAAAATTTAGGGTTTATTGTTAAACAGGACAATTTGAACATAGAAATAAGAAAAAATGACAGTGAAATTTCTTTTCGGGTAAAAAGGACATATCCTTATTCCACTGTGATAGTGAAACATTAGATTGAGGTCAGTTCCAATCACTGCGAAAAGCAATGGATTTGGGTTTGAATGCAGTGATTTAAATTTATCACCCAATTTATATTTCCACTGTCCTGATTCTTGTTTTCCCTCTCTTTTTTTGTCTTTTTAAACCACTCCCCCTAAAATTTAACATGCATCGATAAGAAGAAAAATGTCAACATACAACTATTGTGATGTGGAATATTGATGTTTGAAGTGTAAATTGCGATTTAAATTTTTCACGAAGCTATAAGGACAGGGCACTGAGGACTTTTGGGTTGAGTATCAACCTTTTATTATAATCAGTGAAATTTCTTTTCGGGTAAAAAGGACATATCCTTATTCCACTGTGATAGTGAAACATTAGATTTGAGGTCGATTCCCTCACTGCAAAGAAATGATGGATTTGGGGTTAGAATGCGGATTCGTCCTTATCACCCAATTTATATTTCCACTGTCCTGATTCTTGTTTTCCCTCTTTTTTTTTGTCTTTTTAAACCACTCCCCCTAAAATTTAACATGCATCGATAAGAAGAAAAATGTCAACATACAACTATTGTGATGTGGAATATTGATGTTTGAAGTGTAAATTGCGATTTAAATTTTTCACGGTTTATAAGGACAGAGGCACTGAGGACTTTTAGGTTGAGTATCAACCTTTTATTATAATCAGTGAAATTTCTTTTCGGGTAAAAAGGACATATCCTTATTCCACTGTGATAGTGAAACATTAGATTTGAGGTCGATTCAATCACAGAAGAAACAATGGATTTGGTTAGGAAGCAATGGATTATTCGCCCTTATCACCCAATTTATATTTCCACTGTCACGATTCTTGTTTTCCATCTTTTTTTTTTGTCTTTTTAAACCACTCCCCCTAAAATTTAACATGCATCGATAAGAAGAAAAATGTCAACATACAACTATTGTGATGTGGAATATTGATGTTTGAAGTGTAAATTGCGATTTAAATTTTTCACGAAGCTATAAGGACAGGGCACTGAAGACTTTTGGGTTGAGTATCAACCTTTTATTATAATACAATGTGGGCATAATCTTTCGAGAGATTTTATGGTACAATTATCTCTTGAAGGTTGTGCTAAATGGTACAAATAAGAGCTTTTCATTAGCTTATCCCTCATATTTTTGTTTCTTGTTTTCTTTCCCCCATTTATTGGTCAAGAATGATGCTAAAATGTGTGGCCAAAGAGTTGACATAGTTTAGTGTGGAATATTGTAACCGACATGTAATAGAAGGTACATGTTCACCTTTCACATTGCTAACTCGAATACCTCTCTCTCTCTCCCCAAATATATATATATATATATATATATATATATATATCCAACTAGTAATTTGATGAGTTTGTTGTTTGAAAGTGGTTGTGTCATTTATGACTGCCTACATATCCAGTATGATGAAATCAAGCCAAAATGTACTTCTGATTATAAAGATGATGATCCTTTTATTAGTTTCCCTTGTGAGAGAGTTAATATTGCTAATTGATGTCGTGGTTACTGTCGTGGAACACATTTATGAGACAATCATGGAGCAATTACGGCCAGCTGATGGAGCGTCACTGTCGTTTGAGTTTGGAGATGACCTGTACTGAGCTAAGAGTCCGAGGCCGTGACGAATCTGCACCATGTTGGCAATATAAGACTGGAGACGTCTTACGTCGAGCTAAGCAATAAAAGACATAGTACGACCTACGCAATGTTGGATAGAGGACGCACGACTTGCGCCATGTCGATATAATGGTAATAAGACCGACATGCGGTGTATGCATGCATGGAAACGAGCTTTGCTGAAGTCGTCTGATATAAGACCCAATAATGAACCCAATAATGAGTTGAGTTCATATCGGTCCATTAAATGAGACGGCCCTTGTCATTGATAAGTGTCATATATATGAAGTTGAATCATACTCACGTCAATATATTTATAAGAAATAAAAATTCAATTAATAATTAATGTCATATATCAAATAAAAACAATACAATATTATTTCGAGGATTAATAACTAACATTAAGGAGAGCAAATGCAGCAACAAGCTAGGCAACAAGGAACTAGAAACCGTTAGCTGTCATCCCTCCATCAACTGCTATGACTTGGCCGGTGATATAAGAAGCCGCCGGAAAACAAAGAAAAGCCACCAGGGCTGATACTTCTTCCGGCTTTCCGACCCTCCTCATCGGAGTCCTTGATTCGATCTTGTCCAACATCACTCGATTCAGATATGGTTCCACCGCTGGTGTATTGATATACCAAGGAGCTACAGAATTGACTCTTATGTTATCTTTAGCCCATTCACAACCCAAGTTTTTCGCCAGTTGATTCATTGCTGCTTTCGTGGCGCAATACAGAGACAGCTCATTCATGCTAGTAAGACCGGACACCGAGGAAATAAACACGACATTTCCGACCCCGGATGATTTAAGAAGGGGATAAGCAAGTTGAGATAGATGAAAGCATGATTCAAGGTTTGTAGACATATGGAAACTGTAATCTTGCTCTGTAAATTCCGAAACCGGCTTAAAGAAACCGGACCCTACGTTGTTGACGAGGATGTTAAGGTTTTCGTTAAAGAAAGTGGAAACTTTTTGCATAAGCTGGATTCTTTCGTCTCTTGAAGATACATCACACACGGAACCCGTGATTTTATAACCCTTTGAATTCCAATCTTGAATGCTGGAGTTCAGCTCTTGTTCGTTTCTTGAACATGTGTAGACTATGGCTCCAAGTTGAGCAAATTCCTCAACGATTGCTCGGCCGATTCCTTTCGTACCACCTGTGACAAGTGCTGTCATTCCATGGAGAGACCATCTCGGTGGACTGTTACCACCTTCGGTTGCCATGGATTTGGATTGCTAAAGAAAGTTGAGATGATTTTCAATATGTATTTCGAGAAGATATAGTAGCAAGCAAGAGGGAGATTAATGCACAAATTTAGGATAATACTCATGTAGAAGTTGTGGACTATTTTTCATGTCCTCATAGCCTTACATTTTAACAATTTCATTGCAGGATAAGTTAGGTAGTTACTCGATCGAACCCATTTTTTTTTTAGATTTTTGTCGAGAAGGACAAAATTATCAAAAAAAAGCTGATAGATAGAAAAGCGTAATTTAATAAGAATAAAAGAATAATTATGAAGAATAAATATGAAAGAATAAATGTGGAATAGAGTAAATATGAAGAATAATTGTGAAACACAAAGTAAAATTAACACGCGTGAAGAATAATTTTAAAGAATAATTGTGATTTTGTCGCTTATAATCATGAAAATGTTCTTTTGTCCCTTCCGCACTCCATTTATTAATTTTTTCGTCTGTGGCTTCTTTTTTTTTTTTTTTTTTTGTTTATTTATCTTGAGGAATGATACTGGTCTGAACGAAATTACACAAATCTAAACGCCACGCGATCTATACCATCGATTATTGTGGGTCCTAGATCAATCAATATAGTTCTTATAAAATCAACGGTTTAGATCACCACATGGCGATTGGTTGTGCGTTTTAGATTGTGCATACCAGATCACTTCTCATTATCTTTATTTATATAATAATAAGTTTAGGCTAAATTGCAAATTTTTTTTTTGAGTGGTCTTTAAGTGGTTTTTTTTTCCCGGGTAAAAAAAATGACATGTCATCATTCTTTTGTAAAGAATAAAATGTTGCTCTTGGAGGGATTCGAATCTACAATAAAATGTTGCTCTTGGAGGGATTCGAATCTACAACCTAAGAATAAAACTCTAAACATTTAACCATCCTAGTAACATTTGTTGTTTAAAACACAACATATTACTTAAAGACACGTTCAGTATTAAAAAATTATAGAAATCAATAATACAGGCAGTTTTATTATTTTTATAAAGTATATATATTGTTGGGACAGTTTGCCATACTCATAATGTATAAAGAAATATAGTAGCACATTTACAACCATCAATTGGTTTTAGTACAACGGTAAGCGCTTGATTTTATCATGGTATCGGAGCCAGAGGTCACGAGATCGAACACTGGTTGGAACATTATTTAAAAAGAAATTATGCAAGTGTTGGGACAGATTGCCCACACTTGAGGGAGTGTTGGGACAGATTGCCCACACTCTTGAATGAAAATTGTGCAAGTGTTGGAGAGATTGCCAACGCTTGAGGGGAGGATGTTGGGACAGATTGCCCACACTCTTGAATGATAAGGAAATATAGCAGCGTCTTTACTGGCACCAATTGGTTTTAGTAAAATGGTAAGCGCTTGATCTTTAACATGGTAGCAGGGCCAGAGGTCAAAGGATCGAACCCTGGTTGGAACATTATTTTAAAAAAAAGGGGAATGAGGGAGAATGACAGAAATATTTCATCAATTGAGTAGAAGGACAGTCTTTTAAAACTTTTGCATAAATGACAAAACTATGTATTCACTGTCGAAATTCACTGTTTAAATTCACTGTCGAAATTCACTATTTTTCAAAATTCATTGTCGAAATTCACTAATTTTCGGGATTCACTGATTTCGGGATTCACTGGTTTTCGGGATTCACTGTTTGTCATTCTCGCTATAAAAATTATGCAGTTGTCCTTCTCCCTATAAAAAATATGTAGCTATCCTGTTACTTAAAATATTCCAGATTGTGTCCTTATCCCTAATTTCCTATAAAAAAATTGTGCAGGTGTTGAGACATATTGCTCACATGAGGAGGGTGTTGGGACAGATTGCTCACACTCTTGAATAAAAATTGTGCAAGTGTTGGACAGATTGCCAACACTTGAGGGGGGTGTTGGGACAGATTGCCCACACTCTTGAATGAAAATTGTGCAAGTGTTGTACAGATTGCCAACACTTGACGGGGGTGTTGTGACAGATTGCCCACACTCTTAATGTATAGAGAAATATAGTAGCACATTTACTACCACCAATTGGTTTTAGTACAACGGTAAGCACTTGATCTTATCATGGTATCGGAGCCAGAGGTCACGAGATCGAACCCTGGTTGGAACATTATTTAAAAAGAAATTATGCAAGTGTTGGGACAGATTGCCCACACTTGAGGGAGTGTTGGGACATATTGCCCACACTCTTGAATGATAATTGTGCAAGTGTTGGACATATTGCCAACACTTGAGGGGAGGGTGTTGGTACAGATTGCCCACACTCTTGAATGATAAGGAAATATAGCAGCGCCTTTACTAGCACCAATTGGTTTTAGTAAAATGGTAAGCGCTTGATCTTTAACATATATAGTATTCATTATACGGCGGTAATACATTTATTGAATGTTTATTATCACTGGTGAGGCACGGTAATACATTTATTGAATGTTTATTATCACTGGTGAGGCACGTCTATTCTTCTTAGCATGGGACGATTACACCCATCTACTTGGTCTGATGCCAAGGGACGCGTGTAACTCCCACACGGGGACCTAAGCCCGTGCCCTTGAGGTGCTTCCCGTGTTGCGGTGCAGTTGTTCACCGTGTGTAGTGTCCTTTGGTATTGATGTAACAAACTTATGTGCGTGAAGATGTACTATGTGATCTAGTAGAGGGTGAGAGTGATCTCAATGCAACCTATGTGGTAGAGATTGTAGAATTTACTTGTTATGTATGATATGTTATATGTTGTGTCAAGCCACTGCTTTTTCCTACTTTCTTCTTACTAAGACTTATGTCATTACCCTCTCTTCTCTTCATTCCCCACCCTGAAGGTGCAAGCGTTTATAGGTTGTTTTAGTGGCCACCGAGGAGCCAATCTGATGATCTGAGATGAAAGTCTTTTGTTCTTTATTTTCCATCGTCATCATTTCTTAGAACCTGAACAATTTTAAAATAATAATAATAATAATAATAATAATAATAATAATAATAATCAGCAAGTATACTTATTTAGAAAGGGATAAAATACTTTGGGATTTTTTGTTTGTGGTTTTTTTTTTTTTTTTTTTTTTTTTTTTTTGGAATTAAAAAGAAAAGGGAACCACGTATTTGCTATTGTGTGAGAGAAATAATGACAAGCAATTTATTTGATGAAAAAATAAAAATAAAAATAAAAATAAAAATAAAATCAAAAACGTAATTTTAAAAGAAAGCACATAGATAGTGATCCAAATTGGAGTCGAGGATGAGGTTTCGGGAGGAAGAAATTTGCGCTGACGGGATGATGATTAGGGGCTGATGATATATGACGGTGGCAAGAGATTCAGCCATGGAAGCAGGACGGGAATATGAGCAGAATTAGCGGAGAAGATGAAAGGGAGGTGGGAGTCGGAGCGGTGAGAAGCAGAGATGGGCAGCCGAACCCAGCACCTTCGAGTCGAGGGTAGAGGCCTTTACCATCCAGGCTAGACGGAATAATGTTGGTGAATGCACGGCTGGGAACTAGAATGATGACAGCGGCGTTGTGCTATGGGCGGCGCTGAAGATGAAGATCGGACCTGCGGCTTCTTGGTGGCAGTGCTATGGAGAGAAGGAGGTGGCGTTGCTGGGTTTTTGTTTTTTTTTTTTTTTTTTTTTTTTTTATAAAATTTTAAACATCAAGCATTTTTTAATAATTTTGAGGGAGTCAGCATTTTTAGTTTATATATGTTAGAGCTTAATTGAATGTGCATGGTTGATATGAGATCAAGGTTCAAAGATCTAACAAGAGATCGATAAAAGGCATACAAATACAAAAAGAACAGGAGATCAATATGATTAGCTTATCCCTCATATTTTTGTTTCTTGTTTTTTTCCCCCCATTTATTGGTCAAGAATGATGCTAAAATGTGTGGCCAAAGAGTTGACATAGTTTAGTGTCGAAATATTCTTGTGACTGACCTGTAATCAATGTCACCTTTCAAATTTCAAAGATAATCTCAAGACACAGGATGAATGTCAAACGAAAAGATGAGTTGTTTTATGTAAATTACTTATTAATTAATTAATAATAAATAACACTTAAAAATCTAGGCTAAAAAAATAAATAGATGCACCTCGACACAATTATGATGATTTTTTTAATTTTTTTGGACTATTTAAAAAAAGATAAGAAAGCTTAAATTTGTGTTGATGAAGAAGCTGGAAGATGAATGATGGTTTTTTTTTTTTTTTGTGAGACCACGGTGGATCAACTTCTGGATAGTAAAATAAAAAAGACAATTTTTTTTTCACATGCCAAAAAAATAACAAGGACATAGATACTAGACCGGACCAAATGAAACAATAAAATAGAGGACAATTTTTTTTTGGGACCACTATTGGGACGTATGGCAGCTAATGAGAATACAGCAATTGAGGGTGAAAAGTTGGAGATATCGGTGTTGTTTACGAGCGGAAAAGGACCGAGGAGGTTTCTTGTGTTAAGACACTCAACCCCGCCCCGCGCCTCCGATACTGTAAAGAAATCGAAATCTGTGACGGAAGAAGAAATCAAACTGCTTTATGAATTGATGAAAAATGGTTTCACCACTTTATTATATATAGAGAAAAAAAGATAAATAAAATTCAAATAAATAAAAGAAATGATAAATGATTATCTAAATCTAACTTAAATTCAAAACAAATAACTAAATTTTTATTTAAAGATAATTCCTATCAATATCGACTTTATCTTTCTTTTTTTGACATTCATCTTGTCTCTTGAGATTATCTTTAATGATATTATCATACAAAATTATGTCATTTGAGCTGCTTATATTCCTGAAATAACATGATTTATCATCATCAAAGCTGTATACTTGTTGGGTACATTTTATCTTAACGACGAGATCTATTATCATTTTTTGTATGGAAAATTAGGGATAATGACAATATCTGGAATATTTTTAAGAATAGGAGACAAATTACATATTTTTTATAGGGAGAAGGACAATCGCATAATTTTTATAAATGAGAAGAACAAACAATGAATCCAAAAATCAAATGAATCTCGCCAAATGAATCCCAAAATCAATGAATTTTGACAATGAATTTAAACAATGAATCCTTAAAAATTAGTGAATTTCGACAATGAATTTTGAAAATTAGTGAATTTCGACAGTGAATTTAAACAGTGAATTTCAAACACAAGTGAATTTCGACAGTGAATAAATAGTTTTGTCCTTTATGCAAAAGTTTCAAAAAACTGTCCTTCTACTCAATTGATGAAATATTTTTGTCCTTCTCCCTCGTTCCCCCTTTTTTGTATGTCCTAAGAAATTTAAAATTGGAGAAAATTCTCCTAATTTGTGTCCTCCCTCCTCCACTCTGAACCATATTGTCTTTTACAAACAAACTAGCTTGTCCAGACTGCATGTTCTTGAGAGTACCGACCTAAAGTCCTGAACCCAAACCCGAAACCTTAATCTTCTTTTCATTGAATCCTAAAGTTACATTCATGACCGAATCAAAGGAATTATTCCCGCGATCAATATCATTAGTATACACATAAAACGGAAATCATTTTATGGATTCAACCAAACGAGGGTGTCAGTAAGGTGACTTAAACTCTACATCTGGTGGAACCAATCAAAGACTCACCATTTGTGTGTGATGGGCGGTGAGAAGTGTATTCAATTACATTTCTTGAGGGGTGGAGTCTCATCGAGCTTCAAAGAGGTAACTATCGCAGGTGATAGTCAGCGAGTAATCTTGGAATCTGGCCAGGTCCCACATCCGATAATTACATTATGTGATGTAAATTGTCATGTCATCATTAAAAGGAGGACACGTGTAGGGGTATTTATGGTGCATCGTACAAAGATTCCTTGCGGCTGGGGTTTGGGATTTGTACCTATAAATACAGATTGTTGTTACATTGTTTTACGTGCGTTGAAATCAAAGCAAATTCGATCGCGTAATAAAATATCTCTTTCTACGCCCGTGGTTTTTTACCTCTCCCACCGAGGGGTTTTCCACGTTAAATCTGTGTTCTTCTTGTTTCATTATCTCCTTTGATTGTTTATGTTTGATTGCTTCGCTTTTATTTCTTGCATCCGAAGTTATCTCCATCCGCTTTATAACAAGTGGTATCGGAGCAAGGTTCTCGGAGAAAACAATCTGATGCGATCGCCTTCATCTTCACCAAGACCTTCAAAGGTGCTAGGATCTCGTGATAAAGTTGTGATCTTTAGCAAGAAAAGATGTCGCAGATGAAACGTAAAAATCGATAAATTTACTGGAAGGAACATTTTTGGTCTGTGGCAAATTAAGATCGTGTGCCTTTGTTGAAACAACAGGGTTTTGTGGAATCCTTTATCCGACAAACCAAATACAAAGTGCGGCAGATTATGCGATCTGGAAGAGAAAGCACATTCAACCATCATGTTGTGCTTATCGATGATGTTATCACCGAGGTTGCTTTGAGGAAGACACCGCAACCAAGTTGTGGAAAAAGCTTGAAAGCTCAGTATATGACCAAGTCAGCGACCAATAAGTTGTTGTTGAAACAGAGGTTGTTCGGTTTGAAGATGCATGAAGGAGTCCACCGAGGAACATCTTGACTAAAAGTGAACACAATATTACTTGATTTAAGGAATATTGATGTTAAAATTGAAGATGAAGATGCAAACCCTAATCCTGTTGGTGTCATTACGGCATCATATGAAAACTTTGTGCGCTCTTTCATAGTTGGGAAGGATACTGATGAGCTTTGGAGGATGTGAGGTCCGCTTTACATGCCAGGGAGCCGAGACACAAGGTCTTTGGGACAGAGCAAATCAGCTCTTTGGCTAGTAGCTAGCGAGCAATAGTGGAAAAGGATATGGACGTAAGAAGAAAAAAGAAGTCGTGGTCCAAAGGTCCTAAGTCTACTCGATGTCTCAGTAATTCTTGTAAGGAGCGGGGACATTGGAAGTCCAATTGTCCAAGGAAGAAGAAAGCAGCGGGAAGGCAGTGCAGCACAATGAGCCTTGGCTACTTGAGCAATCTGATGAGGATCTGTTTCTAGTTGCGAGGATTCTACACACCACAATGATGTGTGGATACTTGATTCTGGAGCATCCTACCATATTTGTCCAAGCAGAGGGTTTTCTACTTATGAGCGAGATAGATGGTGGTCAAATCTATATGGCCAACAAAGAAGGTCTCAGTAAAGTTGTGGGAATTGGCTCAATAAAGTTAAGGGACGAGAGGATGGTAAATTTTGTACAATCAAGGATGTAAGACATGTTCCACAGATGACCAAGAATTTGGTATCTCTCGATCTCTGATGCTAGGGGTTCAATTTCAAGGGTGAAGGTGGGCAAATTTGATGTCTTTAAAGATTCATTGTAGTCCTCCTCAAAGGCATCAAGAGGGAACCTTGTATATATTACAAGGATCTACTATATCCGCACTTCTTCTTTGTTGCATCCTCGGCCCAGCTTCACCGCCTCAAGAGACTCACCAGGCACATGAGACTAGGTCACATGGGTGAAAGGGGTATCTGATTCTTTCTTCAAAGAGTTTTCTTGGGGATATAAGGTCAAGAATCTGGACTTTTGTGAACATTGTGTTTTGGGAAGTTGCATAAAGTAAATTCTCACAGGGGTTGCACAATACAAAGGCAACACTTGATTATATCCATTCAGATCGCTTGGGGTCCATCAAAAGTTGAGTCATTGGGTGGTCACGAGATATTTTGTATCATTCATAGATGACTATTCAAGGATGACTTGGGTGGTGATGATGAAGAACAAAAGTGATGCATTCAGTAACTTCAAGCAGTGGAAGGCCCTAGTGGAGAATCAGTTAGGCAAGAAAATCAAGAAGCTTCATACAGATAATGGTCTGGAATTCTGCTGGACGGATTTTGATTCATTTTGTGCAAATGAGGTATTGCCGGACATCATATCGTAAAGGAATACACCTCAAAGCAGAGAATGGTGTAGCTGAAAGGATGAATCAAACTCTACTTTGGAGAGAGCAAGATGTATGCTTTCTCAAGTTGGTTTATCAAGGAGATTTTGGGCGAGAGGTTGTTAAGACAAATTTTGCTACTTAATCAATCAGGAGTCCTCACACAGAATCAATCTCAAGACACCATTTGAGATGTGGTCGCAAGCCTGTGACTACTACTCGATTCTAAGGGTTTTGGAAGTACAGCTTACTATCATGTTAGTGAAGGGAAGTTGGAGCCAAGAGCCAAGAAGGGAGTGTTAGTGGGGTATGGTGATGGAGTGAAAGGATATAGGATTTGGTCATCAACAGAGTCCAGAGTAATCCTCAGCAGGGATGTTGTGTTTGTTGAAAATTCTATGTTAAACTCATCAGTGGGGAGGTCTACTGAGTCTGAAACCAGTGCTGAATCTGATAGTGTTGAGAAACAGGTGGAGCTTGGTGGAGTCTGGCGATATGCAACAATCGGTGGATCCAAATCAACACTATACTTGATCCGGATATCCGAGACCGATCCAGCCCGACCGCTGAGACCTCAGCAGGGCGTCATACAAACATTGATCAGCAGAGTCTAGCTGCCAGCAGGTCTAAAAGATCTAATGTTGCGATACCTCCAAGGAGATATGGATATGATGATTTGGCTGGATATGCATTCCAAGTTGCAGAAGAGGTAGAGGTTGCTGAACCTACTACTTACAGGGAAGCAGTGACATGTATAGAAGCATCTCAAAGGCATCTTTGTCATGGGAGATGAAATGGAGTCATTATTGAAGAATCGACTTGGGAATTGGTCAAACGGCCTCATGACAAGGGAGTTGTGACTTGTAAATGGATTTTCAAGAAAAAGGAAGGAATAACTAAGGCAGAAGGGGTTAGGTATAAGGCACGTTTAGTTGCAAGAGGATTCAGTCAAAAGGAAGGGGTTGACTTTGATGAAATATTTTCACCAAAGGGTCGACATACTTCAATCGGTGGTGTTACTAGCAATTGTGGCACAAAGAGATCTGGAACTTGAGCAATTGGATGTGGCCGCTTTTACATGGTGAGGTGGATAAGAGATATACATGACACACGGCTGAGGGTTTCAAAGCTCTGGAAAAGAAAATTATGTTTGCAAGTTGAAGAAATCATTGTATGGTTTGAAGCAAGCTCCAAGGCAGTGGTATAAAAGGTTTGACAGTTTCATGCTTCAGCAGGGTTACAACAGAAGTCCTTATGACTGTTGTGTTTTACTTCAGTCTGCTGAAAGATGGATCATATATCTATCTTGTTCTGTATGTGGATGACATGTTGATTGCTGCTGCAAGGAAGTCTGATATTCAAAATCTGAAGAATCTTCTTAGTGCTGAATTTGAAATGAAGGATTTGGGTGCAGCCAAGAAAATCTTGGGGATAGAGATCTGGAGAGATAGGAGTCAGAAGAAGTTGTTCTTGTCTCAGCAGGGTTATGTGCAGAAGATATTGGCCAAGTTTGGGATGTCTGCTGCAAAACCAATAGATACTCCTATGACATCAAATGCTCATTTGTCTATTTATGCTTCACGATCATACCAAGAGAAGGAGTATATGTCAAAGTTCCCTATGCTAGTGCAATTGGCGCTTGATGTATGCCATGGTTTGCACTAGGCTGATCTGCTCAGCAATCGGTGTTGTCGCAGGTTTATGGCTCAACCTGGAAAGGAACACCGAAAGTCATTAAAGGATATTCGGTACACGAGAGGTACAAATTGATGTTGGTCTCATTTATGGAGGTGATCTCGGTCTGGTCACAAAGTTCTTGTGATGCCGATTATGCAGTGATGTTGATGATGAGAAAATCAATGACCGGATATGTGTTTACATTGGGAAATGCAAAGGGTCACCGAAAGCTACTCTTCAGCTCTGATGAGCCTTATCAACTATCGAGCGTAATATATATGGCTCTTCTTCAAGCAAATGGGCGAGGGTATCCGGTTGAAGGGGCTAGTCGGTGATTTGGGGTTGCATCGAGATCAGCCGAGATATATTGTGACAGCTTTAAGTGCAATATGTTTGGCCAAGGATCAGTTCATCATGAGAGAACAAGTGTTAGAAAATCTACGCGAAACGCAGCGAATTCAAAATTTATTTCCTATCGACCCAAGATCGACTTCGTTTAAGCAATAAACAAACAAGTAGTAGACGGTGGTTACCTTGGTTGATCTAAAAGATCGACGCTTTTTGACCGTCTGGGAGAGAGTAGTTCTGATAGAGCCGCCCAAGTGTTCGGCCTCTACCGCTAGTCCACACGAACACCCCGCCGAATCCCATCATGGATTGCTATTGGAAAACTCCGGGGTTGCTAGACCGGCCTTTTTCCCTCTCTCCAACTCTCTAAAAGGATGCTCTCTATTTTACACAAGAACTATTAGCTCTTGGAATTATGATGTACAAAAGAGCTTGACACCCACCTCCTATTTATAATGAAAGTGGCGCCCCTTAGAAGGTGTGGAGGAGAAGAAAACATTTTCCCAATAAAATAAGGAAAATATATTTGATTGATTTATCTCATTTAATTTAATATCTCATATTAAATAAATCTAGGATTTTGTCAATATCTTATATTGATTATTCCCAAGATATTGTCAATATCTAATATTGACTATATTTATCTTATTACCATAAATCTATTTTTCAAAATCTATTAATATCTAATATTAATATTATGGTAATCTTATTAATTAAATTGCACAATCCAAATATATCCAATATATTTAAAACTTGCGCCACATGCATACGTGCACATCTTTGATCACATGATCAACTAGTTTGGCAAACTCACGTGTATTGCATATATATGTAATATATGTTTATTTAATTAATATAATACTATGATTAATTAATTTACAAAATACATGTGTATCATATACACACATAAATTTCGACACATACACATCAACTATGTATATTTAATTAATCAACATAATTAATATTTTGTATTATATTTATTCATAATAAATAAATACCACCATATTAATTTACCACTATAACATTTATAGTCTCGAGATAAACTTTCCTTATTTGGTTATCATCTATAACCACATTTTAATCCGGCTAGATGTTCTTATGTGTGTGACCCGATAGGCTTCCGAATATGTTGGCCGTAGACACAAAGTGCAAATTACGAAAATGCCCTTCATGCCTAACGATCACGGGATAGCGTCTAGCAACACACCGTGACCCCCAATCATCGGAAGAGTCAAATGCAATGACTACTACCTTTCATGTGAAACAGTTACCGTGTAACTTACAATCCTATCGCAATAATAATATCCATACGGTCGTTAGTCGAGTGTCAAAACATCAACGACCGTATCTTATAATCTGGATATCATGCTCTCTCGAGTAACTCGTTTACTCCCACTTTGCAAAGATTCACGAGAGTAAGACATCCTTATAAGAAGGCCATTTCGGATATTCGATCCCAATCATGGGATACGCGATTCCCGGACGACCAATCATGTATACTCCGCGATGCTTCAAATCACACCCAATCACTACCGCATGATCGCCCGTGGCTGTGGAAACCTCAATAGTGTCAAAGCATGACAATCCACACCATGATGCCATGAAGACTCGGTCTTAAGGATAATTACACAACCGTCACATAGTGTGACACTTATCCGTGTAAGTGGGTCGATCCTAACGTCGCGCATCTCTAATACACGCCCACGTCATACCCAAGTGTCTCTACACTTCGATGACGAGATCTATCCCCGCCTAAAGACAGAAGACATCTAATACGTGCTAGTCTGCTTATACTATCAATGTCCTGTTTAATAGTACATCGACTTTAGAGACATTTAAGTATCAAACTTATTAAAGTGATTAGAGATCTCATCAACCATAATCGCCTATCATGGTTTCTCTATCACAGTTTAATACTAAGGACGTTATCATATAACAATTCATAATTGGTTCTTTAAAAGAACATATATATGACAACATAAAAGCCATTTAATATATGTACAAACATAAAGAAATAGTATAAATGATCCGACCGGTCGGATCCGGTCCAACCCGATTGGGTTTAGACACTATTCCAACACCAAGCATATTGATGTCGTATCATTTCTTGAGGAATGAGAAGAGGGTTGTGGTGAAGAAGATTGGCACAAAGGAGAATCCTGGCGATATGTTCACTAAACCAGTTCGGAGAGTAAGTTCCACTTTGTCCGGACTTACCGAATATTCAAAGCTTATAATCTGCTTTCTGAAACTCTACCGAGGCGGTCGGTGGAGTGGATCTTTGTGGAGATAGTCCGGTACAAGTACATCCGGCATTGACGAATGCATCCGGTACAAGTACATCCGGTTATGCAATCTGCTTGACTCTAGTGAGAGTTGAAGTCAAGGTGGAGATTTGTCGATAAGGTGACTTAAACTCTACATCCGTGGAACCAATCAAGACTCACCGTGTGATGGACAAATTGAAGTGTATTCAATTCAGCACTTGAAGGGGTGGAGTCTCATCGAGCTTCAAAGAGGTAACTATCGCCAGGTGATAGTCATTGAGTATCTTGGAATCTGAGCAGGTCCCACATCCGATAATTCAATTTATGTGACACCAGCATGTGTCATTAAAAGGAGGACACGTGTAGGGGTATTTATGGTGCATCGACAAAGATTCCTTGCGGCTAGGGTTTGTGGGATTTGTACCTATAAATACAGATTGTTGTTACATTGTTTTACGTGCGTTGAAATCAAAGCAAATTCGGTCGTAATAAAATATCTCTTTTACGCCCGTGGTTTTTACCTCTCCCACCGAGGGGTTTTCCACGTTAAATCTGTGTTCTTCTTGTTTCTGTTATCTCCTTTGATTGTTTATGTTTGATTGCTTCTATTTCTATTTCTTGCATCTGAAGTTATCTCCATCCGTTTTATAACAGAGGGGTCGAAAATGGCGCCTTAACATAAACTTTATCATCTAATTCAATAGTCTGATTCACAATCTGCATATTCCCTTCATTTCCCAGAACCATAACATTGCTGTATTGAAATCCTTGTGTTGCTGTCGTAAAAATGGTTCCGTAAGACGATTTTACCCAACCTGTGTTATTAATCGACCTACTTGCATTAGTAACAAATGTTCCGTCGTATCCCGAGAAATTCGAGACAGAAGATAAGTTAAGGGTTGACACATATGCATCTATAACCTTCCCTTCTGTCTTTGCACTCTTTTCATCCAACCAAAGATGCAAGTTTGCATCTACTTTCCATACATTCAAACCCTTTGTAACACGAAACCCGAATGTATGAGGCTTTCCATCAAGAATCTTTCCGAGCAATGGTGTGATCTCGATGTCATACGAAGGTAGATTAAACGAGCCGATCCCGGTAATCGTGCTCCATAACAGAGGATTAAACCTCCTATAAAAATCACAGGAAAATCCAGTATTTGATCATCTAAACTAACAACCAACTCTCTGAAAGGTCCATTCCCTCGTGTCCCACTAATGTTATTAGCTTTAATATACTCATTAAAGAAATTTTTATACCAAAATTCATCATTTTCATGAAAAGAAACATATACTTCCAACACAGCCCTATACACATTTTGTGGGATCTCGAATACTTTCGACTCCACGTCATTAGAATTCTCGATTTCAAACCACAACCCGTCCAAGATCGGCAAATTTCTTGATATTGGCAATATTAAATCAGCCCCAGAATCGAAATTATCCGTATGAACACCGAGTTTTTCCTCAGCAGGATAAAAATGTAGACTAATATTCACATGGTATACACCAGTATAAGTAGGGTTAACTAAATTAATTGCCAAGATAAACAGCAAGTGTTTGATTTGTTTTAAATAAAGAAGAATATCTTGTAATGTCCTTCTCAACTGTCCAAACAATCCCATTAAGTGTTGGTTCAGCAGTGCAACCCCTCAATTTCTTAGGATATGACGGTACATTTGTTACGAATACATGCAGTTAGGTTTATTACGAACAGAGATTGGGTAAAATCGTCGTTCGGAACCATCATTACCACATCAACTCAAGAATTTTGTGACGCCCCTGTCCCGGATATCGAGTCATTATCCGGAAAAGAACGTCTGTCATGCATATAATTAAAATTTAATCTAATTATATACGTAAGTCTTACGCAGACAAACATCAGAGAATAAGGCGGAAGACAAAACGATAGACTTGGGCAATTAAAACGACTAACAAACTATCGAAAGCAAAACACATACTGCATCTAATACATCATCAAAGACTTTATTATAGCCATCAAATACAACTAATCCATTACATCTCGGAACCACAAACTCACACCATTAGTCTTTCAACATTACAAAAATAAGAGAATCTATACCCACTTACAACGAAATAAAGAACAATAGACTTCATCTATATCATCTCCGGGTCACTCCTTAGTGGCCTCGAAAACAACCTACAATACATCACCTTTTCGGGGTGGAGAACAATAAAGAAAGGGGTAAGTATATATAGTATATATGTACTTAGTAAGAGTAGAAGAATCAGGTATAATTAAATAACATACACATATACATTTAACAGGAACAGTCACTACAATCATTACCGCTCTACTAGATCACATACACATCCTTGCACAAGTAAGTTTGCTACATCAAGATCAAAGGACACTGCACATGATGAAGAATGCACCACAATACGGGAAGCACCTCAAGGGCATGGACTTAGGTCTCCGTGTGGGAGGTACACAAGTCCCTTGGCATTAGACCAAGTGGAGAGGTGCAATAACCCCATGCTAAGAATAATAAACGTGCCTCACCAATGAAAATGATGTTTTAGCTTTTAGACACACACATATGTAATTTACGACTTAGTCTAACCACCTAGTTCATTCATATAAAAAGGCTTCCTATAAACATCTAGTCCTAGACATTGTATCTACACTTTGTAAAGAGATCATTGACTACTAAGTCAATGTCCCGCAAGGCCTTAACAAAGGCTTTCCGGTGCTCCGCCTTCTCCCCGTCAAGGTTCTCAGTTGTGGTGCGGAGCCGAGGCTACCAGAAGTCGAAGTTAGACATTGCAACGTAACATATAATGCCCTCAAAGGCATGCATACCAAGTCACAAGGAATAGCACATGAACGCATGTTTAAACATTGCTTTTAGGGAGTGACCTATGTTAATAGGACCTTTACATATCGTTTAGCATTCATAATTAGCCCAAAAAGTGTTCTGGGAGCTAGGCCCACGCCTACGGGCCCATAGGCGCACGCCCAGCATGTTTGGAAAACTTTCAAACTCTCTGAATCGGTAGGCGCATGCTTAACAAGATGATATGCGCTCACCTACAAGTACTAAGAGTTTGTCCTGAAATTTTGCCCATAAGGTCACGCTTGGCTTAGTGGTAGGCGTACGCCTGCCAAGCCTGGAGCCAGATTCTGCAAATTTTCAACCTGTACAACTTCTTGTGATTTCTTGCTCAGATTTCAAACTTTCTAGTCCAAAATCAGCACCCTTTTGGGTACCAAAACATCTCCAAACCTGCAGTAAACATACATATACAATCCGACAGCAATAATAAAACAAAACACAAATAGAAACACTATTTTAGAACACCCTTTACCTTAATTCGGTAAGAAAGCGATCCAAAAGCAAGACAACAACGATTCATGCGATTCCTTGACTTCTAAGCAATTTCTACGAACCAAAAACACCATTCTACCATTACTAAAACATTGGAAATAATCTAAAACACCTAACCTTAGATTTCTACCAAGAACGATTAGGACTCCCGAGAAGGTTAAAACTGAAATCTTATCGAAATAGGAATAGTTGGTGTGGAATTGTTCACCGTGATGGGACGATGACTTCTGTCTTCTATGGTCTCCCTAAGATCTCCACGCATTAGTCTCCGGAATGAAGATTCTTTTCTTTCGCTTCCGTTTTCTCCCAGAACCTTCTGTTCTCTTTTTTTCCTGTTAAAGCGGCGTGTGTGTGTTCTTTTAAGGGAGGGCATTTATTTATAGTCATAAATTATTTATTTCCTTAAATAATTTCTCAAGACTTTTAATTAAATCCTTTTGAGTTAAATAAATATGATTACTAATAATAAGGTTATAGTGAATATACTCAAATGCTATTTTACACTTTTTTTGAAAATCGGGGTGTTACAAACTTTGATAGAGAAATGTAATTGTTATAACAGGACCTTCAGGGGACAAAACGGATTGCAATAATCAAGAATAAACAAGAAAGAATAAATCACACAAGAACAATAACACAAGATTTAACGTGGTTTCCGGCAATATTCCGACTAGTCCACGGGCAGAAATGAGGAGATTATATTATCACTAGAGACTTTACAGACTCTGCAATTGCTTCAGCAATTGCTGCTGCTACTACTGTTAACTGCAATTGTCCTAGGCTACAACTAGTGCTGTTAAGTGAACCGAACTGTTCATGAACATATTCGTGCTCGGCTCGTTAAAGTTCGTTTATGTTTGTTCGTTTATGCTATCAAACCGAGCTTGAACATATTTGAGTGCTCGTTTAATTAACGAACGAACTCGAACATGTTCGCGAACGTTCAATATTGTTCATGAACTCCTATCTATATATATATGTTTAGTTTAAAATGTGTGTATTGATGATGGACATATGTATATTAATTGATGTTAGTATTATAATTATGGAATTTTTAGGTGTGTTTTTTAGTTAAATTAACCATATTTGAGCTTTATATAAATTTTATTTCACGAGTCGAGCTCAAGCTCGAACTTGAACATTATGCTCATGTTATCGAGCCGAACTCGAACACGATTATATGTTCGTTTGACAAACGGACGAACTCGAACATGTTCGTTTACCAAACGAGATCGAACTCGAACCATAGATGTTCGGCTCAACTCGGTTCGTGAACACCACTAGTTACAACATACTTGTATTTATAGTCACCAAACCCTAGACCTAGCCGCCATAACTAAATACTAGCTGATTGACTAAAATACCCCAGATGTGAACTCAGCTCAGCTGACTCCACCAGACGTAACCTGCTGACATTGCCCAGCTGACCTTGCCCTTATTGACATTGCCCCTACTAGCATTACCCCTGCTAACATTGCCTAGATGTAGAACTCAACTGTGTTCAATATACCTCAGCAGACTCAGCAGTCTACTGACCCCAGAAGAAACTCAGCAGACCTTCCCAATTGATTTTCACAGACTTGAACACGCTGACCATCACTCAGCTGACTTCAAGATTAGTTTACCAGATGCAGAGTTTAAGCACTTTGCTGACAAATCTCCACCCTGACTTGAACTCTCATTCACAGTCAAACCTGATTGCATAACCAGATGTACTTGTACCAGATGCATTCTTCAATCCCAGATGTACTGTACCAGATTACTCCACAGATTCCAATCAGCTGACCTGCCCTTAGCTGAGCTTCTAGAATTTCCATATTTCTTCAGACTTAACAGCTACAGATATGATTCCTCTATATAAGAGTTAACTCCAGATGAGAAACCAACTTCAGATGAGAACCTCCCAGATTCAGATGAGATCCTCTGCTACTAACAGATTTAGATTTGATTGAGTTGAGAACAAATATGATCAACAGATTTAGACTAGATTGAGTTGAGAACAGATGTAATCAACAGATTTAGACTTGATCACCAAACAAGCTATGATTACCAGATTCAGATGTAATCACCTCAGCTAAGGAGACTCAGCTGAGTTCTTCAGATTCAACTTCAACCAAACAAATTATAGATTTAGATTCAAATTCTGAGTTGACCAGATGTGAACAAAATAGAATTTAGGTTAGACTTCTCCAGACGAGACTTAACTCTAGATGAGAACTCCACCTCAGGCAAGAATCTCTCAAATCAGGTGAGACTTTAATACAGACGTGTTCACTAGATACTCAGCTGACTTCACTCAACTGAGGCTTCCAGACACAGATGCAGAACCAACATAGACATGGTCAACAGTTTCAACAGATACCACTCTGCTGACAGATGGACTCAACTATCAGCAGACTTCCCATACTTGAACATTCCACTCTCAGCTGACCTTCACTCAGCTGGTACTAGATCAACAGACCTTCACTCAGCCGACCTTAGATTTTTGTTCCACCAGATTCAGCTCTTGATTCATCAGGTTCAGATGCACAACCAAGTGCCAGATTAGTGTTGACTGTTCTCAGCAGAGTTCTGCAAACTCAGCCGAGTATGGTCCTGAAGCTCCACCTGCTTGTCAACACTCCAGATTCTGATTCATACCAGATTTGCATTCCTTTTGCAACTGATACTAGCAGACCAGAAGCCCGATCGTCTATACATGTGCCAACTGCATTATGCCTTAGCTCTTGATTATGGAGAGATGCCCTTACATCCTCCAATGACACAGTCTTTCTCCCAACAACAAAAGACTGCACAAAATTCTCATATGATGCTGGCAGTGATACCAACAAAATTAGAGCTGCATCCTCATCTTCGATCTTAACACCTATACTTCTTAAATCAAGCAATATTATGTTCAGCTTTTCCAGATGATCTCTGAGAGGCTTTCCTTCATGCATCTTTAAAATAAACAGACGTTGCTTCATCAACAATTTGTTGGTCAACGACTTTGTCATATACAGACTCTCAGGTTTCCGCCACAGCCCTACTGCTGAATCCTCTTCAGCAACTTCAGTGATAACATCATCAGACAAGCACAACAAAATAATTGAATGTACTTTCTCCTCTAGATTGGCCATCATAGCGTTTCCTACATCCACCGCCTTTGTCAATGGAGCCCAAAACCCTAGTTTTTTCAACAGAGCACGCATCTTGATTTGCTACAAATTGAATTTGTTCTTTCCTGTGAATTTTCCAATCTCTACATCTAACCCATACATATTGATCTCGCCAGAAAGCTAACATTGATCCCATAACCTATCGTCAATTACGACCTTGGTGACAATCAACCTAACTCGAATAGATTTATGATTTCCTGATGATAATTAACCTCGCTCCGAACCAGTTTGTTATAACAGGACTGGCAAGGAACAAAACGGATTGTAATAATCAAGAATAAACGAGAAAGAATAAATCACACAAGAACAATAACACAGGATTTAACGTGGTTTTTGGCAATATGCCAACTAGTCAACGGGCAGAAACGAGGAGATTATATTATCACTGGAGACTTTACAGACTCTGCAATTGCTTCAGCAATTTCTGCTGCTACTACTGTTAACTGCAATTGTCCTAGGTTACAACAGACTTGTATTTATAGTCACCAAACCCTAGACCTAGCCGCCATAACTAAATACTAGTTGATTGACTAAAATACCCTAGATGTGAACTCACCACATAACTAACTCCACCAGGCGCAACTCTGCGACATTCCCCGGTGACCATGCCCTCTCGACATTGCCCTCGCCGGCATTACCCCTGCTGACATTGCCCAGATGTAGAACTCAACTGTGTTCAATATACCTCAACAGACTCAGCAGTCTGCTAATCCTAAAAGAAACTCAGCAGACCTTCCCCGCTGACTTTCACAGACTTGAACACGCTTCACTCAGCTGACTTCCGGATTAAAATTCTACCAGATGCAGAGTTTAAGTCACTTTGCTGACAGTAATGTTTTCATGAAATGAAGGGGTATGCAGACAGTGAATCAGATTATTCAATTCGATGATAAAGTTAATGTTCATGTACCATAATTTCATCCCCTCATTCGCTCAAATCCATAACAATCTTTCCTTTTTATGTTTATTCTAATGATATTGATCATGTGAATAATTCCATTGATTCTGTCATGACAATAACTTTAGGATTCAACGAAAAGAAGATTAAGGTTTCGGTTAAGGACTTTATGCGATCACTTTCTCTCGAGAACTTGTTGGTCGGGACAAGGTAGTTTTCTTGTAAAAGAAAATTTAGTTCGAGTGGAGTGGAGAGAGTACCTCAAGTGTGAACGCTTTTTTCACGCAACAAAATGTCTTAGTACACAGAAAATTATTTCCAATTTTACCCTTCAAATAATCTTATTTTTCGTGTTTATTTATTTTGACCCAATTTTAGGTGGAATATTGAAATTTTTTGCCTTAATATTATTAGTCAGAATGTATAAAATGTGCTTTTTGACATGTGTTGGGTCTAGAAAACACCCAACATCGATCTGACAAAAATTAAGCCAAAATAATCAATCATACTATGACTCATATTGTGTTTGAATGATTGTGTTGTGTGAAAAGGTGATCAACCACAATTTTGACGACGATAAATCATGTTATTTTAGGAATGCCAGCAGCTCAAAACGATGTATTAGGAGATATTGTATTATTTTGTATCTATTACGAATATATTTGTTTTTATTGTGTAGATATCTCTAGAATACCCCAGATTATTCCCTCAATTGTATATATGTACACATTATACTATACATGGTTTACACATCACTGAAAATCAGTTTCCATCTCTTATTTTGTTATGGAATCAGAGCATTGAGATCCGATTTTCCCTTTCTCCCCCCCGGCTTTCTCTTCTTCCCCAAGCTTCCGCCTTTATGATCAGCTTGCTGATGCCTTGACCGAGCCGTTCTCTCGTCTTCCCTTTAACCACTTCAAGTCCAAGGGAGAAAAACTCATGTATATATAGTATAGACTTAGTAGATAAGTAGAGGAGAAAGGCATAAAATAATGTACTATCATGTTGAAATTTAATAATATAATATAGGTGTCCCAAGGCATAGCTTAATGGTAAAATTTAGGGTTTATTGTTAAACAGGACAATTTGAACATAGAAATAAGAAAAAAGGACAGTGAAATTTTTCGGGTAAAAAAGACGTATTCTTATTCCACTGTGATAGTGAAACATTAGATTTGAGGTCAGTTCCACTGCAGCAAACAGTGGATTTGGGGTTAGGAACAGTGGATTCGTCCTTATCACCCAATTTATATTTCCACTGTCCTGATTCTTGTTTTCCCTCTCTTTTTTTTGTCTTTTTAAACCACTCCCCCTAAAATTTAACCTGCATCGATAAGAAGAAAAATGTCAACATACCACTATTGTGATGTGGAATATTGATGTTTGAAGTGTAAATTGCGATTTAAATTTTTCACGAAGCTATAAGGACAGGGCACTGAGGACTTTTGGGTTGAGTCTCAACCTTTTATTATAATACAATGTGGGCATAATCTTTCGAGAGATTTTATGGTACAATTATCTCTTGAAGGTTGTGCTAAGTGGCACAAATAAGAGCTTTTCATTTTTACTCTCTTTTACATAATAAACTTTTATCGTGTGTGGAGGTTAAAAATGAAATGTTGTAATGTTGTCATTTGATACAATTTTCCTGCGACGGTTGTATTGCAAAATTCTCCTGATATTTGTCATTCCAAGCGTGAGCATCTTTAATTTTCCTATTTATATATAAACTAGCAATTTACCCGTGCTATGCACGGAGATAACTCAACGAAAAATAAAACAGTGAATCATCCATAATTTATAAAAATTTAAATAAATACTCTTCTGAAAAAAAAATTAAACAAACCCAATGCACGATCATACGATAAAATGAAATTAAAGTAAATAACTTGCAAAGAAGCAAAATTAATTTCACCCTTAAAATCAATTGAAAATCTCATATTGTGAGGACTTTATCAGAAAAAAAAATGAAAAAAGAACAATAATTATTATTGATGGCCGGGCCTACTTGATAATCTACTTAAAAAAAATCAACCAAACTATTACCATTAATTATCATTTTTAATTCTCATTCAAACACATGTAAAAAAAATCATTCAAATTATTGTATCAATTATCGCATTTAATTCTCATTCAAACACATGTCTAAAAAAAGTTCAAACTATTGTCATTAATTCTCATTCAAACTCATGTCAAAAAAAAGCATTCAAATTTTTGCCAATCGCCTTTAATTCTCATTTAAAGACATGTCATAACAAAAAATCATTCAAACTGTTGTCATTATTTATCGCCTTTAATTCTCATTCAAACACATGTCACGAAGAAAAAATCATTCAAACTATTGCTATTAATTATCGCTTTTAATTCTCATTTAAACACATGTCAAAAAAATTTCAAACTTTTGCCATTAACTATTGCCTTTAATTCTCATTCAAATACATGTAATAACAAAAAAATCATCCAAACAACTGTCATTAATTATCGCCTTTAATTCTCATTCAAACACATGACAGAAAAAATAATAATTTAAACTATTGCTATTATTTATCGTCTTTAATTCTCCTTGAAACACATGTAAAAAAAATCATTCAAAATATTGTCATTAATTATCGCATTTAATTATCATTCAAACACATGTCAAAAACCCATGGAATGTAAGGCTCCTAACCTAAGCCAAGCAGATACAATTTAAAAGAGGCGGGGTAAAGGATGTTTTGAATCATTACTTCACTCATAACTTTCTTAAAAACAATAAGAAGAAGAAGACACGTGTATAATAACATAGGTATAAAAAAAGAATATAGGTAATATTATCAACCTGAAAATGCATTGATAAGAAAAAAAAATTATACCACACGGCATACGCTGCAAAAAGTATACATGGTGAGTCGCTTACAAATAATGTTGCATACTTTTTGTCTCCATTGCGACTCGAACCCGGAACACCCGGGTTAAAGGCCACAGTAATTACCACTTGAACAATGTCTTATTGCGCTTACAAAGAATGTTTGGACAAAAGGAAAAAAAAAAATTACATGAACCTAAAGAAAAATGCATGCAGAAAGAAAAATACAATGATGTGAATATAAGACAAATACAAATATGTGAATGTTCTTTACCGGCATTCCTGACCAATATACAAACAAAAAGACAAACAAATTAATTATTATATATGGTTATACTTTACAATCGAAAGATTGATCAATACCATTATAGAACAAATCATATGGCCATATATGTAGCTAAATATGTATTTTTTTGTTGCTCCAATGTCTTAATGTGTTGTGCTTCAATCATCTGTCTCAAAGAGCGAGAATAGATCACCAATATATGACCAAACTGAGACATTAAAAAAATTCATTAAAAAAAAGGCCGACCACTATATGTAGAGGCGGTGTGTTAAAACAGCATAGTGAAGGACAACCTATATAGTTCACGGACCAAGAATTGTCACAAACCAAAGATGATTTTTGAAATGTTGTTCATACACCAAGGATGATTTTTTAAATTGGACAAAAGGTCTATTTAAAATGAAGTACAATGAAAAAAATATAGCAAAAATAGCGAGAAAAAATTGACACATGGTTCGATTTTTGTAGAAATTATGGCACTACGAATAGTGGTAAAGGAATGTGAAGAGGAAACAAAAAAGTTATATATATCAATCTCCTGCAATCGCTATCACGATCTCATACTCCGAAAGTTAAGAGGATTAATCGCTCCTGTAATCGCGATGATGATCTCAGAATCATCAAGTTAAAGACGATAATCCGCTTATAAAAGTAGGAGAAATATACAAAAATTAGTGAGAAAAAAGTGACACATGATTCGACTTTTGCAAAAATTATGATCTTATATGAATAGCTGTAAAGGAATCGAAAAAGAATGTGAAATCAAAATAAAACATATAGATAAAATCTTGAACCTGTAATATGTTTGTAAATCCATCATCACTGCTGCATGTTATGATATACAACTCCCTCAAAGCGCAATCTTTCACTGTACATTCACGATTATTTAATAAATATATAAACGATATAAATGGAAAAAAAAGACACAATATATGTCAAATAAATATAAGAATCAAACAAAGAATCACATCTCTTCAGACCTGGCAATTAGCAAATAAGAATATACGTGGAAAAAAACAAAAAAGAGAAGACTGTAAAAGTAAAGTGGGAAAAAAAGCGTATCTCATTCCATTAGAAATCCCTTTATATAGAATCAAACAATGTGAACACATTACATTGATGGCTAAATCGTTACATAATAACCTTAAAGATAATCGGGCTTTGACGAAGGCAAATAATAGTATTTTCCTTCAACACTAAGTGCCAATCATACGAAATGGTGCATGGATCGTTGCCTCGTTAAAAACCTTGCCAAGTAACAAAACCCGAGTGGGACAAAATAAAACTTGGTCAAAGGGAAAAGAGCACAACGCACCTTTAATCTTTAAGGATAACATGTGTATTAGACTCCCCACGAGGTCTATATCTCCCGATCCTTACACCGATCAAGGAAGCTTTGAAAGCCTTCGCATTCCTATATTTTTCACATGTTCCTCAAATATTGCTTTAGGCGGTGACTTGGTAAACAAATCGCCACATTCTCCTCGAGACCTTACTTGACTCACTTGAATCTTGAGGAGAGCTTGTTGTTGCTTGGTTATAGAAAAACTTTGGTGATATGTGTTTTGTGTTGTCACCCTTGATATAACCAAGCTTCATCTGCTCGATGCAAGTTTGCATTATCTTCATAAATGCAAGTGGGCTCTTCATGGTGGAACTTAAACCACCGGGTCCTCGAATATGTGTAATGATGGACCTTAACCATATACACTCACGAACCGCCTCATGTAGAGCAATAATCTCGAGTGGTTCGAGGAGGTAGCCACAAGACTTTGCTTGGTTGATCTCCAAGATATCGCCGTGTTCCCAATGGTAAATACATAACCGGTTTGGGAACGACCTTTATGTGGGTCGAGATAGATACCCAGCGTGCAAAACCCAACTAATACATTGTTTGGGGTTTCAGTAGTAGGGGTGGCGATTTATTGTCGACGTTTTCTTTAGGAGTTGTATTTTCATTTACGGTCCCTCTTGTCTTTGTGTAGGGAAAAAATAGGCCCAAGTCAATGGTTCCTTTTAGGTATCGAAATATGTTTTAATACCATTCCAATGAATGACTGCGTTGGCGCTGAGTGAATCTAGCTAACAAGTTCACTGAGAATGCAATATCCGGTCGAGTACATTGAGCTAAATACAATAATCGCCTATTGCACTTAAGTAGGAATTTCAGCTCCCAATAGCTCTTCGTCATCTTCCTTTGGGCGAAATGGATCTTTCTTTATGTCCAAACTTCGACCGATCATGAGAGTGCTAACAGGGTGCACTTTGTCCATATTAAATCGCCTGAGCATCTTTTGGACATATGCAGACTGGTGGATAAGTATTCCACAAGCTCGGTGTTCTAGTTCAAGGCCTAGACAAAACCGAGTTTTCCCAAGATCTTTCATCTCAAATTCGGTTTCAAATAGCTCGCATGGTTTCTCTTATTTCATTAAGAGTACCTATTATGTTCATATCATCGACATATCTTTGCTACAATTGCAAATCCGAACTTGTTTTCTTTATGAATACGCAGGGCATAGTTCATCATTCTTATATCCTTCCCAATCAAGTAGTCACTTAGGCGGGTATACCACATCCGCCCGGATTGTTTTAATCCGTAAAGTGAGCGTTTCAATCGATTGCAAACGCACTCCGTGGTTTAGAGTCACTTGACTTGGGCAATGAAAGACCATCGGCACTTTCATGTATATCTCTCAATCAAGATCCCCATGAGATATCTTTGTAACCACATCCATGAGTCGCATTTCCAATCCTTCGAAACAACTAAACTAACTAGGTAACGGAAAGTTATTACATCCATTACTGAGTAGTATGTCTCCTCTCATAGTCAATTCCAGGCGTTGTGAGAAACCTTGCGCCACAAGCGCGAGCCTTGTACCTTAGGACTTCATTCTTCTCATTACGCTTTCGACAAATACCCATTTATGTCCTACAAGCTTTACACTTGGTGGGGTTAGCACTACCGGACCAAATACCTGTCTCTTTGTCAGAGAATCTAGTTCTGCCTGGATTGCTTCTTTCCATTGAGGCCAATCTGCTCTTTGTTGACATTCTGCAACAGAGCGTGGTTCGACATCATCGTGCTCTATGATTTCTTGAGCAACAGTATATGCAAATATATCATCAATGTGCATGGAAGATCTTTCCATCAACTCGTATGCACTCTCATAATCCATTGAGATTTCTTTGTTCTCTGAATCAATTCAAACATCGGAGCGTCCTCCAGGTATTGATTCATGGACATAATCATGTCGAGATAATCTCATGAGAGGATGCTCTACATTGATGATTAATGGGTCGGATTGTGCCTTACTCGCCTCTTCTTCCTTGGGTGAGTATCACGAACCAAGTGGTCTCCCTCTTCCTTTGGGCGACCACGGCCTCATCCACACCTCCACTAAGTGTGGTCGCAATGCCTTTAGCTACTGACATTGTGCCCTTTTTTGGACTTCTAACCTTGCAGGCACGTTTGCAGCTGGTATATGTGATCTTGTCACTTTAGCAATATCAGAGAACGCATCAGGCATCGAATGCACTTTCGTTCAAGATTAAGTATTCTTTGCACTTCACTTTCACTTTGTGAGGTACGGGATCAAAATGAGGCGAGTGGGGACAAACCACGACAATTCTGTCGCTGCTTCCTTAGAAAATCCTTTTTCTTATCTCCCTAACGACGGGAAGACAGTCTGCATCAAAGTGACAATCCGCAAATCTTGCGGTAAATAGATCGCTTTGTCAAAGGTTCCAAATAGCGGATAATAGTTGGGGATTCATAACCAACATAAATACCTAATCGTCTCTCGAGGACCCATTTTGTGTGTGTTGTGTGGCGCAATAGGCACATATGCTTGCACAACCAAATATGCGTAAGTGTGAAATATCAGGCTCATATCCAGTAACCAACCGCACGCAAAAATGGTTGGCTAGCGGTGGATCCGCAAACGAATAAGTAAAGGCTGCGTGCAATATTGCATAACCCTGCGAGATAGAGGCAAGTTGGTGCGCGCAACCAATGCCACGGCCACCATCTCAGAGCCTTTTGATGGTGGCTTCTGCGAGACCATTCGTGTATGCACATGGGGTACAGGATGTTCTACGTCAATCCCGATAGACATGCAATAATCATCAAATGCTTTTGATGTGAACTCTCCAGCGTTGTCAAGCCTTATAGACTTGATAGGGTGATCAGGGTGGTGAGCCCTTAAACGTATAATCTGTGCTAAGAGTTTTGCAAATGCAAGATTCCTTGTGGACAATAATGCGACATGTGACCAAATGTGTCGAGGCATCCACCGTAACCATAAAATACTTGAATGGCCCGCATTCTCGGATGGATAGGTCCACATATATCACCTTGTATTCTTTGTAAGAATGGAATGTTTTGTTTCATGTCTTTAGCATAGGAAGGTCTCGATCCTGCTTTTGCTAAAGCGGGCTTTGCAAAATGATTGGTGTGCCTTGGAAATGGTCAATGAGGAAGAGGATATATAACTCATCCGTGCTTGAGACGACAATGGTCGCTTTGAAACAACACTACTTTGGACACTTTGCATTGTGTCGGATTTTTGTCCCATTTTGTTTTTTCCTCGAAAGAAGGGATGTCCGTGTGAGTTCTTTAAAATACGGATCATCATATCTCGACCAGGGTGTCTAAGCGATCATGCCAAAGCTTTGTATGAGTCGATTGTCCCAAATTTCATTGTTGGTGATGACATAGGATTCAATAATCCGAATAGTAGTAATATATAATCCATTAGATTGACTCATAAAGCTTTTCTAGTATCGTTTCCTTCCACATTCATTTGTGGTAATATACAAATATTCGATTCCATTCTCACAAGGAGTTTCCAAATGATAACCGTTGGCACGAATATCTTTGAAACTTAACAAGGTTCGATTGGCTCTAGGTGCATATAGGCGTTTGTGACTTTATCGTTGTGCCGTTAGGCAACAAAAATGTGGCATTTCCTCGCCTTGTACTACTTGTGATGATCCAATCATCGTAGTCACAGATGAATTACATGGAATTAACTCGACAAATAATTGTCTATTCCTTAAGATAGTGTGTGTGGTTCCACTATCAGCTAAGCACTCTATTTCTCCTCGATTCATTCCTACATTTAAATTAGATGAGATTAAAAAGTCGAAGACATAACTCATATTCTTTAGAGTTTTTCAATGGAGATAGAATGATATGCTTTTCATCCCGATATATATGTTTATTGTATGGTAGATGTATTGCTTTACACCTTAATAGTGCTATTTTGAACCATGTATATACTTGGTAAAGAAAAAGAGAAGACTATATAATAGCTTTTTTTTTAAAAGGTTATATAAAGCTCTTAATAGGTCTAAAATCTATTATGGACCCCTCAAATAATCTATGATTAAAAGAAGATATTTGGAGGTTACGTGAAGCTTGATTTTGCATTTAAGAGGAATGAATTTGAAAGGAGCGGCGTTAATGCTATTTTTTAGCAGTTACAAATGGTTTTTTTTTTATTTTTCTTTAGTTGATGTGTCTATTAACCGCCGGGTTTGGAGCAGATAATCACCGGGTTTGGGTCAAATCAATTTTATTTCATCTCCTAAATATATATATAATATATATAGATAATACATTTCTTAAAAAGAAAATTATTAATTTAATAATAATAAATGATATGCTGTAAGATTCGAAATTTATAAATGTCTTAATCGGGTCTAGTATCTTATATATTCCACCCAGAAGTGACAAAGGATAAATTTCTTCCTGTTTTACTTTGGATCATTAAGGACGCGGTAATAGCATGACGATTAAATTCTCAAAACGTAAAATAAGGGTTTTTTTTTTTTTTTTTTTTTTTTTTTTTTTTTTTTTTTTTTTTTTTTTTTTGTTTTGTTTTTTTTTTTTGAATTTAATTTTTGGAATTTTGGGTCACTGCCTCTGCGGTTGGTACACCCCGCTAAAGATTTGGTTGGCAGCTGATTGAGGATAACCCGAATGTCTCCACGTGCCACATATCCCGTGGATAAACTAATAGATCAGATCAAGGATATATTTAAGCCAGAAGGTGTACTGACCAGGGGCAGGTCCCTCTTGGTCAAACGATCTGGGCAGGTCCCCGCTACTTAGAGGACCTGATCAAGACGACCAGGGCAGGCCCCTATTGGTATGACGATCAGGGTAAGCCTCTAATCAGGTAAAGAACATACCAAAGATATGTGTAAAGAACAGTTATGTGTAGACGTGAGACGTGGTAGAGTGAATAACTGCCCACTAACTCCACTTCGATGCATAACTGCTTGAACTACGGTTGGGCTTGATTCCAAATATATATTTGGATACGTAGGCAGCTTATTCCTTAAGTTCAGTCCATAACAAAAACTACTCTATATTCGATCCTAGAGCAAGAAGGGCCATAAAGCTTTTATACATTTCAGTTTGAGTTCGATCAGCAGCGGTGGCGGCAGTGGCGGTGATGGTAGATGGCTCTGTCTATGAGGTTTGTGAGCTGGCTTTTATGCCACCCTTTGGCATTCAAAGGCATTGGTTTTTGTTTTTCGTGTCTGTCGTTTGTCTTTTGTATTCAGATTGGATCGGTGCTCGTCGGTCACTGCGGTTGCTGTTGGTAGATGGTTGTTGAATTTCTTTTCGGTAATTAAGTCTGTAATATGATGGATGTCTTTTATTTTCTTGTAGGTAAAAATCCACATTTCCACCCTTAATTACACTTTAATCCATGTTTTTTTTATAGTTGTAATAAAGACAAAATAAATTGACGCGGACTATTTTGCTCCTGGTGATTAGCTAAGCATTATCACCCTTTTCAATCTAACCCATTCCGCTCAACTTCATCGTCTCCTTCAATCGTCTTTGACCATTGCCGGATAGACACAGGGATCGTATCCGGAACCGAAGGCGTCACTTACTGGAGGAGTTGAAACCGACGGTGAAGCTGGAGAAGCAGCCGGAGTAGCGACCAATGTGGCCATAGGAGATTTAGCTGGAAGAAAAGGTGAGTTGAACTGAATTCATGTTCTGTTTGATGTTCGATTTCTCTGAATATGCAGCTTATAATACTGAAGGTTTGCAGCTCAGAAGCACAGTCAATTCAGCTCCGTTTCAGCCTTTAATTCGTTGAAAAACTGCTCCATTCAGTTTTTCAGCCTAGCTTGTTTCAGCTCATTCTTGGCTCAGTCGTAGCTCGTTTTTTTCTCGAATGTTCAGCTCGTTTTCTATCTCATTTTCAGCTCAATAGCAGCTCCAACATTAGCTAAAATTGAGCTTCTTATAATGTTCGGCTGAATTCATGTTCTATGTTCTTAATATTGAAATATTAGTAACATAATTCTTATAATTCTCGGGATCGGAGCATCATTGCAGTAAATTTAATCCAAATTGTTTGCCTCTTTTACTGCTTTTGGTCTTAACTAAGAGCCCGTTTTGTACTTGGTTATTGAATTTGGTGTCAATCCACTCCATCCATTTTCATACGCAATAGATTTCATTTATATATTTTGTTTATTGAAATTTCATTGCATCTATTTCTTTACAAACCGTGCCCATTCGGTACCATAGATGCAAAGCTCAAAGTGGCTGAAGTAAAATAGTCTAGTAACAACAAAAGTGAGATCATGTCTAGTAAAAATGAGCTTCACTTCAACTCACTATTTCTTCCATTTCACTCTGTAATTTAGTTGGCCTTTGTGATATATGTTTTGTACTCAATGTGATTGGTATGGTGCAATGCTTTATTCTCTTGTGATATTTTTAAATTCCAAGTGGTTGGGACCTAAACTTATGGTGTTATCATGTATTCTATACAGATTGACAGAGTAGTTTCATTGAGATGCCTTTGTACTTGGTATTGAGCAGGATCATGATTGGCACCTTGAATAAAAAATTGATGTAGGAGCTTCATGTTTTCTGAGGCTTGATGTGCACTCGTTGTTCTATGCACAACTTTGTAATGCAGGACACATAATAGATTGCGCCTTTACAATTGCATTCAATCCTATGATTAATCCGCTGCTTGAGGCTTCACGTGAAGCCAATACAAGAATCAAGGTAAACATATATATGTTATTTATACATGGAATACTGATTTTTGGCGTTTTGCCATTCCAATAGAAACAAGTGAATGGATCATGTATTCGACGTCTTGTATTCGATATTGTATTATCATATTCGATGATAGTGATAATGTGTTACTGATACTGTAGGCTCCTTCTCTTCTTTTTAATACAAAATGCAGTTCAATGTGGAAGCAATTGAAGTAAATGGAAAAAAATGCAGCTCCATTGTTTGAGTTTATGAAGAAAGGCAACAAGTTCAATAGACTTTTGCAAAGTTCCTAGCCAGTTGATATATAAGAATGAGCAGCGTGTTCCCCATCAGAGCTTCCGTTTTGAGGGAGTGCAAAGAGCTTGGGGAATATAGCCGAGAAATATGCATGTTGTGGAGCGGAAATCAGTTTTGTGGTGGTTATAGGGACGGAGATAAGGTCAGCACACACAACCGAAGACCCGAAGGAAGGTATACTAAAGGGAACGATGATGGACCATTTCAAAGGGAGACTTATCATGGAGGACTTTGGTTGGAAAACGGTTGATAATAAAAATGGCAGTGATAAATGCATCCTCCCAATAGGGAAGCGGAAGGTTAGATTGGGCAAGAAGAGAGAGACCGACTTCAACAATTTGACGGTGATGGCGCTCAATGGCACCAACTTGTTCGTGTGTGTTGCGACAGGAAAGTCGATGACGGGTGCCAAGAGAGGTAAGGAGAGTGGAAACGCGAAGATACTCACCACCCAGTCAGTTTGGATGGATTTTAGTTTGGTATTGAACTGGCGTTCAATCATAGCAAGAAAGTCAGGAAATATGGTTTCAACTTCAGATTTATTTTTCAGGGGATAAATCCAAAGGTATTTCGTAAAGTCATCGAGAAAACTGACATAGTAACGGGAACCGTAAAACCAAAAAAAAAAAAAAAAAAAAAAACAAAACAAAAAAAAACCACCAAACCATGACTCCAAATTCCAAAGACACAAAATTTAGTGGTAAATAATAAAAGGCCTGGATCAATGATATAATATATTTTTAGGACCATGATCAATATGCAAAAGCTTGTTTCACTCTTGTTTTTGAGTGATTGTGACAATATCCTTTTCCTAATGACAGTTTTGGTTTATATTATCATACAAAATTATGTCATTTGAGCTGCTTATATTCCTGAAATAACATGATTTATCATCATCAAAACTGTAAACTTGTTGGGTACTCCATCCTCCACTCTGAACCATATTGTCTTTTACAAACAAACTAGCTTGTCCAGACTGCATGTTCTTGAGAGTACCGACGTCCGAATGTCCTGAACCCGAAACCTTAATCTTCTTTTCGTTGAATCCTAAAGTTACATTCACGACCGAATCAAAGGAATTAATCCCGCGATCAATATCATTAGTATACACATAAAACGGAAATCTTTTTATGGATTCAACCGAACGAGGGGTCGAAAATGGCGCCTTAACATAAACTTTATCATCTAATTCAATAGTCTGATTCACAATCTGCATATTCCCTTCATTTCCCATAACCATAACATTGCTGTATTGAAATCCTTGTGTTGCTGTCGTAAAAATGGTTCCGTACGACGATTTTACCCAACCCGTGTTATTAATCGACCTACTTGCCTTCGTAACAAATGTTCCGTCGTATCCCGAGAAATTCGAGACAGAAGATAAGTTAAGGGTTGACACATATGCATCTAAAACCTTCCCTTCTGTCTTTGCACTCTTTTCATCTAACCAAAGATGCAAGTTTGCATCTACTTTCCAGACATTCAAACCGTTTGTAACACGAAAACTGAATCTATGAGTCTTTCCATCAAGAATCTTTCCAAGCAATGGTGTGACCTCGATGTCATACGAAGGTAGATTAAACGAGCCGATCCCGGTAATGGGACTCCATAACAGAGGATTAAAACCTCCAGTAAAAATCACAGGAAAAGGCCAAACAGCTCCCAGTATTTGATCATCTAAACTAACAACCAACTCTCTGAAAGGTCCATTCCCTGGTGTCCCACTAATGTTATTAGCTTTAATATACTCATTAAAGAAATTTTTATACCAAAATTCATCATTTTCATGAAAAGAAACATATACTTCCAACACAGCCCTGTACACATTTTGTGGGATCTCGAATTCTTTCGACTCCACGTCATTAGAATTCTCGATTTCGAACCACAACCCGTCCAAGATCGGCAAATTTCTTGATATTGGCAATATTAAATCAGCCCCAGAATCGAAATTATCCGTATGAACACCGATTTTTTTCTCAGCAGGATAAAAATGTAGACTAATATTCACATGGTATACACCAGTATAAGTAGGGTTAACTAAATTGCCAAGATAAACAGCAAGTGTTTGATTTGTTTTAAACAAAGAAGAATACCTTGTAATGTCTTTCTCAACTGTCCAAACAATCCCATTAAGTGTTGGTTCAGCAGTGCAACTCCTCAAAACCTCAACCCCACCAATCCAAACGCCGAAAATCCTATCAAACTGGACACCTTTGCAAGTGGCAGTTAATTCAAGGACAATTTTCTCGAAATTCTGAGACGACGGGCAACCGTTACTAGGACTAGGAGGAGAAACCGGTGCAAGAACCGGCGGACTTCCATACGTGAAACCGAAATCATGCTGCAAAAGCTTATATGAGCAAGGTTGAGTCTTGGCAAGTTTTATAGGCTTTGTGACTTCAAACAAAGTTGAAGGGGTACTGGTAATTTCTTGAGATTGTGATCGGAATAAACGCGATTTGGTGTGTAGATAATGTGATCGTGATAACACTGGCTGTTGGTGGAGGAGGGAAAGGAGAGATACAAGGAGGAAGACAGAGTAGTAAGAAGAGGAAGCCATTGTCCACTACTTCACTGCTACGATAAAAGCAAAGTTAATGATTTTATAGTATTTGGCAATGCATTATAAACAATGAAATGTTGAATTAATGAATAAGTCTGCACAAACTTTAGACTAAGACCATAATCAAAATTCCACAAGTCTTGTTAATGACTTTGAAGTCAACTGCTGTGTCCTCAAGGCAAAGAAAGCAAGTCTTCCCTGGCCCCCTACATCCCCCCACTTTGCATACAAAGGACTTGATTTTGTCCAAATAAGTGATCAGTCAGTCAAGTCAATGAAGTTTAGCCACACAATGGATATGAATTTGATGTTCTATGAAAATACTATGAAAAAAATGTGCAGTTATAATCTAGATAAGTTTGTATGATTGTCTAAGATATAAAGATTACTGTAATGCATTAATAAAAGATAATGTATTATTCTAGTCATGAACGCCAAATAATGTAAGCAAATTGTATCAAGTGGAATCAAAATGAATACAAGCATTCAGAGTTTTTCTCCAGTTCTATTCTTGTGTGTAAGTTATAAAATAGTAGCTCTCCATTTTTTCTAACATCCGTAACATATTTGTATGGACCAGATTATGACATGATTAGTGTTGTTAACGAGCCGAGCCGAACCGAGTAGCAGTTTTTAAAGTTTGGTTCGTTTAGGTGACGAGTTTGTTCGTTTAATAAACGAACAAAAAAATATGTTCAAGCTCGGTTCGTTAAGATCACGAGTTTGTTCGCGAATGTTTGTTTAATAAACGAACAAAAAATATATATATTCAAACTCAGCTCATTTATAAAGAAAATTTGTTCGATCTCATTTTTTAGTTTGGTTTGCTACACGCATTTTTGCCTCTTAGCCCGAGTTTGGCTCGTTATGGTATAAAAAATTAAGTCCAAATAAATAAATAATACAGTTTAAAACAATATTCAAACATTATAGTAACAAAAAATTTATGACAACTCGATGAATATCTTATAAAATTACTCTAGAGTGTCTATTATAGTAATAGATGGCTTATCATCTTTATGAGTTACGGTTAGATTGTACATTGTTTTATCTATATAAGTAGGTTAATGAACATAATCGAACGTTCACGAGTAAGTTCGTGTTCTTTCTTTAAGCTAAACAAACGATCGATCACAGATACTAGCGAGTCAAACACGAGTTTGCTAATGAGCGGATCTGTTCGTTTAACAGCACTAGACATTATTAGTACATATTGAAAAAGATTACATGAAAGAAAACAATATTCTACCCCTTGAAAGTACTTGTGAATAAATTTCCTAGCTACAACGATAATCTATGATTCACAGATACTTCTGTCTGGAAACGTGTCTTGTATCCGATACATATCGGATACTGATACACGCCTGATACTTGGAATACACATTCAGGATGAATTTGTAATTTTGATTAGTTGGATACGGGATTTTTATATGCATATCCCTAACTAACGCGGATAAAGAGTTATGTTGAAAATTGAATAAATATTGTTAGATAACTAATGGAAAGGTGTCCCTGAATGATAAAGAGTGATGCTACAACCACAACGATTGTGCAACAAAGAGTGAACTTGTTGTCTGTCTCGAATTTCTCAGGAAGTGATGGTACATTTGTTACGAATACATGCACGTAGGTTGATTACGAATAGAGGTTGGGTAAAATCGTTGCTCGGAACCATCATTACCACAACAACTCAAGAATTTCGCGATCGATAGAGCAACAAAATGGTTTCGGGAAATGAAGGGGGGTATGCAGATAGTGAATTAGGCTATTCAATTCGATGATAAAGTTAATTTTCAAGCACCATATATGATGTAGCACATCAAATAGATAATGAAATTTTATTTATGTTTTAAATTATCGAATTGCCATGTGGGCTTTATTAAAATTAGGTTTTATGTTATTGGGCTTGGTAAGCTTACAAATAGTTTAAGTTGCCTAATAGTTGGTCATTATGTAATATTGAAATATTAAATCTTGTTCATTATATAATTTCATCCCCTCATTCACTCGAATCCATAAAATTCTTTCCTTTTTACGTATATTCTAATGATATTAATAATGGGAATAATTCATTTGATTAGATCGTGAATGTGACTTTCGGATTCAACGAAAAGAAGATTAAGGATTCGGGTTCAGGACTTAATTTCTGCAGTCAGGTCTCTCAAGAACTTGCAGTCAGGACAAGGAAGTTCGATCAGAGTGGAGTAGAGAGTGCCTCCAAGGAGAAAACACTTTAACCATCAACAGATTGCAATTGAAAAGTGTAGCAATTAGGGTTTTTGTAGTTTATGAAGATCATACAACTTGACACAAGGCACTTTCTGGAAATACACAGTATATAGCATTTACTGGTACAGAAATTCCTATCAATCAATATGCTTTATATCATGCACCATCATTAGGCTAAAGAAAAAAACCCTCTGTCGTGAAACACGTTCAAACCAAACCATTTTCCTTTATTGGAAACATTGTTTTCGCTATGCGTTTAATGTGCAGTCCGAAGGGCACGGCCGGCACGAGACTAAACAACAAAGACAATTACTGCAACAGTCATCCAATTCACGACGTCTCTGTTTGGTTTATAACCATTGAATTAAGAACTTCAGCAGTGGTGCAGATTCGAGAAGCAGTTTCCATGGCTATGGCTTTCTCTTGAGAAGTTTCTGCCTGCACATGAAGAATGTCAGTGTGATACATGAAAGCAATGATGTAGAGCAGAAACATTGTCCATACAGCAGATTTTCCCATAGTATATATCAAGAGAAATAAGTAGTGTAACTTTATGGAGAAAAACTCATGTATATATAGTATAGACTTAGTAGATAAGTATAGGAGAAAGGCATAAAATAATGTACTATCATATTGAAATTTAATAATATAATATGGGGGTCCCAAGGCATAGCTTAATTGTAAAATTTACCCTGCATTAGTAAGAAGAAAAATGTCAACATACAACTATTGTGAAGTGGAATATTGAAGTTTGAAGTATAAGTTGCGATTTAAATTTTTCACGAAGCTATAAGGACAGGGCACTGAGGACTTTTGGGTCGAGTTTCAACCTTTTATTATAATACAATGTGGGCATAATCTTTCGAGAGATTTTATGGTACAATGATCGTAAGAAGGTTGTGATAATTAAGTGGCATAAATCAGAGCCTTTCATTTTTACTTTCTTCCATATAATACATTTTCATCGTGTGAGAGGTCAAAAATAAAATGTTGTTATTTGATACAACTTTAATTTCTTGGGGCAGTTGTATTGTAAAATTTTCATAATATTTCTGGTCATTCCAAGCGTGAGCATTTTTAATTATCCTATTTATGAATTAATAATACATTTCTTCAAAAGAAAATTATTAATTTAATAATAAATGAATTGCTGTAAGATTCGAAATTTATGAATGTCTTAATCGGGTCTAGTATCTTATATATTCCACCCAGAAGTGACAAAGGATAAATTTATTCCTGTTTTACTTTGGATCATTAAGGACGCGGTAATAGAATGACGAAGTCGTGGTTTTGTAAATTCTCAAAACGTAAAATAAGGGGCTTTTTTGTTATTTTAATTTTTAGAATTTCGGGTCACTGCCTCAGCGGTTGGTACACCCCGGCTAAAGATTTGGTTGGCGGCGGTGCCGACAGTGGCGGTGATGGTAGATGGCTCTGACGTCCATGAGGTTTGTGAGCTGATTTTATGCCAGCCTTTGGTTTTGGTTGTTCGTGTCTGTCGCTTGTCTTTTGTATTCAGATTGGATCGGTGCTCGTCGGTCAGTGCGGTTGCTGTTGGTAGATGGTTTTTGAATTTCTTTTCGGTAATGAAGTCTGTGATATGATGGATGTCTTTCATTTTCTTCTCTCACAAAATCTTGTTGGTGTAATTAGGGTTCTCCCGATTATGTTTTTTATTTTGTTTTGGTAAGATCAAACGCTTAGCATTCTACTAAAACCAATTGGTGTTAATAAATGTGCTACTATATTTGCACAATTTTTCTTAAAATAATTTTCACACCAGGGTTAGATCTCATTACCCCTTGCTCCGATACCATGTTAAGATCAAACGCGCTTACCATTCTACTAAACCAATCGGTATTGGTAAAAGTGCTACTGTATTACTTTATATATTTAAGAGTGTGAAGATCTCTTCCAACACGTTTTAACTGTGCGGTTGTTTTCAATAGTTAGTTGCCCATGTTCCAGTGGTATCGGTTCGAAAAGAATAATAAAACACGAGAAGGTAAGATAAAAAAATGAAGTTGTAATTCTTCATTGTCGCTCTAAAGAGATAGATAAAAAGACATGAAAAAAAATGGTTGAAGGACTTATTAGCAAAATAATATAGATAGATATCTACCTACTTATTAATTGGAAGTGCACCAAACTCCACTACTACAAAAAAGCATAAAAATCACGGTTTTTAAGTGTGATATATTTACATTAATCACGGCTTTCAAAGTGTGGCGTATTGAGTGTGACATAAAGTCACTAACTCAATCACGATTCTAACCGTGATCTATTATAATAATTATCACACTTAAAACCCATGATCTATTATAGTTGGTATCACACTTAAAAACCGTAATCTATTATAATTTCATCACATTTAAAAACTGTGATCTATTATAGTAGTTATCATAGTTAAAAACCGTGATCTATTATAGTTGTTATCACACTTAAAAACTGAGATCTATTACAATTAAAACACATTTAAAAACTGTGATCTATTTTAGTTGTTATCACACTTAAAAACGTGATCTATTATAATTTAAATCACACCAATAAAAATGTTTTTTTTTCAAAAACAATATATAAACACACATATTTTTGTGTTTGTTGGGACTCAACCCTGGATACTCCTGGATTAACGAGCCACACTTATTACCACTAGACCGATGTTTTCTTTCTTCTAATTTTCGACCACACTAAACTAAAATCTCATTATAAAATACCATACTATTTTAATCACAGTCAAAAACTGTGATTGATTGATTTTTTGTCTCATTTTTCCTAAAAACCGTGATAATAAAAATCATGTTATATTTTAGTTGTTATCACACTTAAAAACCGAGATCTACTATAATTTCAACACATTTAAAAACTGTGATCTATTTTAGTTGTTATCACACTTAAAAACTGTGATCTATTATAATTGTTATCACACTTAAAAACCGAGATCTATTATAATTTCAACACATTTAAAAACTGTGATCTATTTTAGTAGTTGTTATCACTCTTAAAAACCGAGATATATTATAATTTCAATCACACCTAAAAAAAGTGTGATCATTCTTTTTTCAAAACGAAATAAACGCACACATATCTTTTATTTGCCACCGACTCGAACCCGATACTCCGGATTAAGGAACCACACTAATTACCACTGGGCTGATGCCCACTATATTATCATTTTCAACCACACTAATCTAAGATATGATTATAAAATATCATATTTTTTTAATCACAGTTAAAAACCGTGATTGATTGGTGTTCTTGTCTCAGTTTTCTTAAAAACCGTGATAATAAAAACTATGATCTATTTTAGTTGTTATCACACTTAAAAACCGAGATCTATTATAATTCAACACATTTAAAAACTGTGATTTATTTTAGTTGTTATCACACTTAAAAATCGTGATCTATTATAGTTGTTATCACACTTAAAAACTGAGATCGATTATAATATCAACACATTTAAAAACGGTGATCTATTTTAGTAGTTGTTATCACACTTAAAAGCCGAGATCTATTATTATTTCAATCACACCTAAAAGTGTGATCATTCTTTTTTTCACACCTAATAACTCTGTGATAAAAAATTTAAGTGTGATATATATACAATTTACTTGTCTCGGTTCTTTTAAAAGTATGATCCTTATCTTTAGATAAGTGTGATCTATATCTTTTTTCTTATTAGTGGAAATAATTTGTCACACATTTTCTATAATTGTGACAAAAATATCATGAATTCGATCACGCTTTAAAAATGAGAGTAATTGATATAATTTATCTCGCTTTCTCAATAACCGTGACAAAAATATCATATCAATTTAGTCACAGATTAAAAGTGTGATAGTTTGGTATAATTTATCTCGTTTTTTCAATAACTGTGATAAAAATATCATATCAATTTCATCAATTGTTTTAGATGTGAGATTGATATATATAATTTATCTCGCTTTTTTAGAAATCGTGACAGAAATATCTTATCAATTCAGTCACAGTTTAATAATGAGATTAATTGATATAATTTATCTCGGTTTTTCAATAACTATGACAAAAAAATCATATCAATTAAGTCACACTTTAAAAATGAGATTGATTAATATAACTTATCTCAGTTTTTCAATAAACGTGATAGAAAGCTGTAAGTGTGATATATATATTTTCGTTGTCTCAGTTTTATTGAAACTGTGATTGTTTTTATATCTTAAGTGTGACCTATGTCCAATTTTGTAGTAGTGCTCCCACATACGTCCACGTCACCTTTTAGAAAGAGTGGTGCTATCTTGCATATCATGTCATGTGATTGTCAGTTAAGATGATCTTCACCGTTGATTGATCGCGAGATCTGGATGATCATCTAGATCTCTGCATGCATCAACGATGAAGATCACCGCCAGGCACACCGCACCGCGTGCATAAGACACTTGACGTGGCAAAGATATTGCTGCTTTTTAGAAAATTTAAGGAATGCTGCACTCATGCCACCTATTAAGGCTGTCTCCAATGGTTCTTCCTATCACACTTTCCATTTATTTTATTTTTCGTTCCATATTTAATTTTTCAACACCCTATAAAACAATCGACTCCAATAAGCACTCCCTATACAATTCCCCAATACTATTTTTTTCACATCTCAACCAATTAATTCATTTTTTTATACAAAAATCAAAATAAAATATTTTATACTTGCAAAATGAGATTTTAACGTCGTATCATTGTCAAAAAAATGTCGTACGCGTTTAAACAACCAAATAGGGGATTATTAAATGTCCTCTAATAAATGTCGTATCGTTTTTATTAGAGGAGATTATTACCGAAGTGGTTAAAATTGAGTTTGGTATAGTTGAAGAAGATTAGGATAAATAAGTGGAGAGAGAAAAGTAAATTGTGTGGTTAAAAAGAAAACACTATTCACATTAGCAGTCTCCCTAAATTAAGGAAGACACTTAATTTCAACAAGGGATAAGGAATTGAAAAGGGAACAACTGTGGAGCTGAATTTTGCATCTTCTCCTTATACAACATTTAGGGAGGGTTAAGGGAGCCCCACTGGGGTCACTCTAAGTTTGTTTTCTTTTTTTTTCATTCATTTTTTCATTTTTATTAGTTAGTTTGTCTTAAATATAATAATTATTAGGAAAACACTTTTTTAGTAAATATTTATTGACTGATGTTTGGTAAATAATAGTACTGCCTCCGTCCTAAAATATAAGTCATTTTGAGTATTTTATCATAGATTAAGAAAGTGGTTGAATGAAATAAATTTCAAGTTAAGATGACTAAAATATCCTTTGACTATCATTAATGAAATGATTATAAAGTATTCAAAAGTAGTCGAATTGTTAATAAATTAGGGGTATGTGTCAAAAAAATAAATTAGGGGTAAGATAGAGAAAATAGTAATAAATGGTTTATTGGTAATGTAGACTGGTAATGTAAACTGACTTATAATTTAGGACAATCAAAAAGATGTAGAGTGACTTATATTTTAGGACGGAGGTAGTACAATAAAATAATGCAGACTTTTACGGCCGTTAAGCATACATCTAGATTATACAACCTTTGCCTCTTCATATTTCCAAATTGTTGTAAAAGAAAAAAGAAAAACGGATGCGTACGCTTTGGGTCGTTTCAATCATTCTTCCAGTCATTCCAAGAAATTCCCGTTAGTCGAACCCTCAGCACGCGGCGGAAGTGTTGTATTATCCGGTAGATTTTAGCAAGGGCTGATGTAGGATGGCTTTATGTGTCAAATCACAGATTATATGAAAAGGCTCTGTGCTATATCCACCGGATTCGTGCTCAATCTTCTGGAAAGAGGCCTCTACATCCGAGCTGCAAAGTTTCCTACCAGATAAGGGTTTCCTTTGGCTTTATATAATACATCTTTATCATTCACTTCAATTTACACAACTCTCCTGGTTTTATTCACTGTCAAAAATATCCTTTGATGTGCATTTAATTCTCCAGTTTTATTTGTTTGTTTGGGGTATGTCTTTGATTTTTCTGTGGTTGAGGTGGTATTCTATTTATTTGTGAACAAAAATGCTCTTTCCTTTTCTTGTTTTTTAGTTTAATGTTCACGATTGACATATTTACAGATGAATGAAGAAGAAAAGTATAACCGGAAAGTAGAGTCTAGGCATTATATGCTTCAGGTTGGATACATCATACATCATAAAGCATTGATTAACTACATAGTTGTCATTACAGTATTGTTCTTTGACATACGTTTTCTTTCGTTCTTCTAAATTGAACAATCAAACAATACGTTGATTACTGTAATATTGTGTCATCTTTGGACATTAGAGTATGTTTTGGCATCTCCTATGTTGTATAGTCTCATTCATTATACATTATCCAAATGTATTCATAGTCTTATGAATCTTTTCTTTTTAAATAGACTCCCTCAAATGAGAGCAAGAATTGAACTATTGTTGAAAGAGAATAAAGTTACCAAAGGATGTCAAGAACATTCTCCATGTATTTTGAGTTTTAGAGCACATTATAATTTATTTCTCAACATTCTTGAATGTCTAATAAATAATATGATTTGATAATTATTGTTGTAACATGAATACCATGACAATATTGGGGATCTGCATGGACCTGAATAAAAAGAAAGGCAACAAACCAAGGTTCAGAGATTTATATCTCAGATTCAATTACCAATTTCATTTTGTAGCTTATCAGATGTATCTCTCAAAGCTTTGACATGTGTTTTTTATAGAGATATTAGGCCCTGATTAGGAATATATGAAACTAATTCTATGAGTGTGTGTTGTCTTTTACTTCATGCTTTTATTTGGGTGGACGGAGGGAAATTGGATATATGTTTGATGGAAAAATTTAGTCTAGGTTAAAGGTTGTTGTGTTTGAGTGTTTCCTCTTGATTTCTCTTGCTTTAAATAATAGGACTTTAGCATTCATTTTGCAGTGTACTCTTCGGCTTCTCTTTGGAGATTCATTGTTCCAGCGCGTTTTTGCAGTGTATTTACTTCTTCACCTACCTTTACAGATATTTTTCTTCTTTTATATATAATGATGTGCTCTTGCTTATTAGTTGTTTTAGGGGTGTAATATATGGTATATATAATGATTTTGGGTGAGTTTGCGAAGTGATCAGTCTCAGACACATCAGTTTTGGACTCGAGCTGCCATATCTGAACAACTTCATCAACATGCTCTTTTAACCAGAAAAATGAGATCTATGAAGGATAGTTGTGATGAATCCTGTGAGGATGACTCTGCTGAACTCTCAGCAGCAGATTCAGATGATGGTCCATCGGTGGTGTTGAAAAAATCAAAAAAGAAGACACTTGAAGTGCTAGAAAGGGATGCAGAGTTTCCCAATTCAGGCGTTCTTAATTTCTATGCCTTTCATGGTGAAGCCGGTTTACTGTTGTGAGAATATTTTTGGCTGCCATATCTTTTCTATGTAAAAGTTTGATTTTGAGGAAAAATGCTACATGTGATTGTCTTTTATTGCTTCGTGGTGGTATATGTAGGTCAGTGGGTTGAAAAATTAAAAAAGAGGCTGCCGATGAAGAAGCAAGGCTTGCCCTCCAAGAGTATGAGTCCTCATTGAAGCAAATGGGAGATAAGAACGAGGAATAAATTAAAAGCAGTCCCGTTTCCGTTGGCAGAATGGTATTTGGCAATTCTAAAAAGCAAGCCACCACAGTAAAAGCAGTCCTTGTTATTGTATGGTTTCTGATGTCATCTAATATTATCAAACAAACTTCATATATGCAACGTTTACATATCGAAAATCTTTATATTACTTATAGATGCATTTAAATATAATGTATAATTGAAATTACTTGGAACGGGCATGCCGTGCCTTGCACGGCATACCCAACCACTAGTAGTACTTAGTTAATGTAACGAATCAAACTTATCATGGTGGTAGAAAAGGCAAAACCGCTCGATACGTGCATAATTTGTGACAATTACACACATCAACCTTATATTACAGTGACATGATCATCTAAGCTGTAAGAGACAGATACAATTTGAACAAGACAAGGATAAGATAACAAAATCCCAGAACAGCGAGATGAACAACGAGGCTGTCTACAACTGGCAAAGTACTACATTCGTCCCATAAAAAAATGTCTATTTTTTTTAAAATGAGTTGTCCCATAAAAAGTGTCAATTTAGAAAACCAATACATAATTTAATGCATTTTTTTCCAAACAAACCCTATCATAGCATTTAATATTTATATATTCATTTCATATCCAAAAGAGCATTTATTATGTGATAGGGGCATATATGTCAATCACTACTTAAAATACAACACGTTAATTGTTTTCTTAATCTGTGTGCACCACAAAAAGTAGACACTTTTTATGGGTCGCGGATAGTAACTGCTTAACTGGAGGAATCGGGTCGGCAAAGCAACAACTGCGCCAAATGAGACAACTTCTGTGTTTGTGAACTCTAAAGGCTTGCCAAGTGGTTTTCTTATTATGTGGCTCCGAACAATCATCCGAACAATCATAGATTGCTGTAATATTTAGCTCCGAACAATCATCCGAACAAGTAACGGTTTTCATAGTATACACTCGAACAAGTAACGGTCTTCAATATCGACCATTGAACAGGTAGCAATCTTCGTTGTGGATCAATGATAATAAACAACCAACCAAATACTCTCAGTCCCGTTAAAATAACACATTTGAAATTAAAATAATTCCGCTGAAAAAAAAATTAAAACAATTGTTTAACATCATGCTCTTCTGGAAATAAGGCGCACAATAGTGGGCAGCACTTAAAGCCCAAAAATCTCAACAATTAAGATTGCTACGGTATAACCTCGATAAATGAATACCCTCAGGAATAGAAAAATTGAATATTCTTTTAGCAAGGTTATTCATTTATCGAATATTATTTTAAGTCATTTTGCCCAAGTCGGGACTAGAGAAAATTATTCATTTGACGAAGTTATTCATTTATCGAACAATCATTTATTGATGTTATATCGTAGTAGCAACAAAATGCTCAAATCAATAAGAGAGACATATTCAACATTCATTGCCCACTAATTTTAGGGCGGTCCAGATGCAAGTATTGGACCACCAAATTATCAATTTCAAGATAATTGATTGGTGTTTTTTTTACATGTAGAGACTCATTTTAAATATAAAAATTCCTATTGATTGTGGTGCACCAAGTAGGATTTGGTCCATAACCAACCTAAAATTTGGGTTCATTGCTGGTCATGAAATACACTCGCAAATTCACAGATAAAATTTATTTTACTAATCTCGTATAACTCTTATATTGTGTTAAAATGATTCTCAATATAACACTAAGAGCATCCGCATCATATCATTTTAATGAATAATCTATTTTATGGTTTTAAATATATGTTTTTCTAGTTTATAGAATCTCTATCCAGGATGAAATGGGTCAAATTCTTTATTTTACGCAATCCGGTAGATATAAATGGAATTTACAGAATCTGGATGAATGCGGTAGATGTAACATAATCTATATTTTAGAAAACAAAACAAAGTATTTGCCGCACTGTGATTTTTCCTGTTGAAATATTTTTTTTACCGGAAACGAAAGAATTTCATTAAGAAAAAACAACAAACACATTTCACCGGGCACTAACCAGACAAATTCCGGATTACCACCGGCCTAAAGCCAGAAACCGCCACCCCGCGCAACGAAAGAAAAGACAAAGGAGATGGGGATAACCCATCTTGACCAAATTCTGCCTCACAAGAGAGGACTTGATTTGGTAACATAATACCATAGCCATTTTCATAGCATTGAAAGACTTAGACAAAACTGAAAACCAAAAAAACAATCCGAATAAACCGAGTATAACCGACCCGATCCAGAACACATAAACAAATAAACATTAAAAAAAAACTACAGACACACAAAGACAACAGCCGCCACAGATCCCCATCCGTCATCACGAACCTCCAAAAATCACCTCCAAACCTCAGCCGATAAACCAATGAAATAAGAAGAGCAAAGAAGGACTTTGCGAATCCGGAAACCGTAAATCCAATCCCTTCGCCTAGGAAAGGAGGTGAGGAATGAATAGATCTGAACATGCAAAGAGGGATAGCGAATAATCTCCCATTGACATGCAAGGCTGTCCACCACCTGAAGCCGATCCCGGTAATCACAAACCGCCAAACCATCATAAAGCACCATCTCCGGCCAGCAATCGGCTATTCAACAAAGTATCATCGCCAGAAAAAGTTCCCCAATCAAAACGCCGTCGATTTAGAACAAAGCGGAGAGGACTCCATTTTTCGGCGAGAAGCACCGACCAACCAGTCAAAGCTGGAGATATGACTCCCAAGCTGTGAAAAAAGGAGGAGGAAAAAGGACAACATAGAAAGAGAACGGAACAATAGGAACAAAAAGAGAGCAACAGAAACGAAAAAGGAAGCCGGCGTCGGAAAAGAGATGGACAAAAGAAAGGGGCTGAGGGTTTTTTTACAGAGAGGGCAGAGCAAAAGATTAAGAGAGAGAGCCGACTCTATTAAATGAGTATCTCTTGAAATATCTAAAATATAATTTTTAAAGGATTTAAAGTATTTACGGCAAGTGCTTTAAATACTGATATACCCACCCAGCTCCCCCGAAGAGTCCTACTTTTCCTCCATCCGTAGTTGAATAATGTGACATGTGGTTATTATTGTAATTGTTAATATTATAATGATTCTAGTTTCTAATCTTTCAGCGTAAGGGTTTGCATGTGATTCAAAATTTTAGTTTCGGGTCGTGCCAAACAATGCAGATCCGGGTAATTAGGTAAAATTACGGCCAGTCATTATGTTGGTGATATACCCCTATAGCAGCTACACAAACAAAAGAGAACAAGTAGAAGGATGAGCTCTAATAGAGACAATAGGTCGAACACATAAGTAGAAAAACAATTAGGTGTAGTTAGGTAGTTATAACCGTTTCTGGAAGCTACCAACTGCAATTAGCAACTCTCATGTGTATATATAGCTGAGTATTATAGTGTGTAATTATCAATTAAGAGTATTATTGAATAAAGAATCCAATTTTCTTCTTCATTTTTCCCGCATTTATTGTTTTCAATTTCTGGTTTTGTTCTATTGGAACTTTATGGTGTTTTAGCTCCGAATTGGGTTTAAGTTTAAGTGACGAACAGTCAACTTCAGGCCCGGATTTGAATGCATTACGAAATGAATTTCCGGGAGCTAAAAACAGTTTTGGAAACTACTAAGATAGTAGTTGATGTTAGGCTTTTGAATCATTCGATTCCGATATCGGGTTAATGAGAAATTAATGCCTAAAACTGTAAAATATGTGGAGTGTTAAAGAACAATGTGTGTTCATTTGTCCCACACAGGAGACTTAGAATTAACTTTCTCTACATATAAGGTGGAGAGTTAGAGTTAGAGGCAAGCCCCAATGGGCAAGAGAACTTTGTGAAGGAGGGAGTGTTGAAATAGTGTCTAAAACCCAATCAGGTTGGACCGGATCCGACCGGGACGGATCATTTCTACTATTCTTTATGTTTATACATATGATAAATTGCTTTCATGTTAATATATATTATGTTCATCTACATGAACCAATTTGTGATTGTATATATTATAACGTCCTTAGTGTCAAACTGTGAGAGAGAAAGGTAGATTGTAAGATACGATCATTGATGTTTGACACTCGACGTACGACCGTATGGATATTATTACAGCGATGGCATTCTATTTACACGGTAACTGTTTCACATGAAAGGTAGTAGTCATTGCATTTGACTCTTTCGATGATTGGGGGTCGTGGACGTGTTGCTAGAGGCTATCCATGATCGTTAGGTATGAAGGGCATTTTCGTTATTGCACTTTGTGCCTACGGACAACATATTCGGAAGTCTATCGGGTCACACACATAAGAACATCTAGCCGGATTGTTATAGCGATAACCATATGAGGAAAGTTTTATTTCAACTATAAAGTGTTATAGTGATAAATTAATGGGGGAGTGGTTTAAAAGGACAAAAAGGAGGGGCAAAATAGGAATCAGGACAGTGAAAATATAAATTGGGTAATAAGGACGAATCAACTGTTCATAACCCCAAATCCACTATTTGCTATAGTGGAATTGACCTCAAATCCAATGTTTCACTATTACACCATTTATGTGTTTTTTTTACAAAAATGACCTTGAAAATAACATTGAAAAAAATATCAAATGAGATGTCTAAATAACGAGTACGGAAAAAGGAAAATTGTGATGAAAGAATTACCATCTTTCGACAATCAGATCAAAAGATATATTCGTTTTTGTAGTTGAATACGAAAGAATTTAAATCATAGTAGAATAATGACATTTCCTTATTACCCTAAAAAATATTCCACTGTCCTCTTTACATATTTCCATATTCAAATTGTCCTTTTTAACAATAAACCCTAAATTAATATGGTGTTATTTATTTATTATGAATAAATATAATACAAGATATTAATTATGTTGATTAATTAAATATACATATAATGTATATGTATGTGGCGCAGATGATGTGTATATTGATACACATGTATTTTACGAATCAATTAATCATAGCATTATATTAATTAAGAATATTCCGGATGCTAATATTGGGCTATTTGAGGCGCAAGTTTTTGTGTATTAAGATACACTTGGGTTGTGCAATTTAATTAATGAGATTACCATATATTAATATTAGATATTAATTGATTTACGAAAAATGGATTTATGGTAATAAGATAAAGATAGTCAATATTAGATATTGACAATATCTTGAAAATATTTAATATGAGATATTAAATTAAATTAGATAAATCAATCAAATTTATTTTCCTTATTTTACTAGTAAAATGTTTTCTTCCTCTCTACTCTTCTAGGGGCACCACCTCCACTATATATATGTATTGGGTATCAAGCTCTTTTGTACATCATAATTCTAAGAGACAAATAATTCTTGTGAAAAATAAGAGAGATTCCTAGAAAGATTTGAGAGAGAGAAAATGTCGGTCTAGCAACCGAGTTTTTCTAGTCGCAATCCAATGATGGATTCCGGCGGGTTGTTCGTGTGGACTAGCGGTAGAGGCCGAACGCTTGGGCGACTCCGTGCACCGCTACACTCCTTAGACAGTCAAAGCGTCGATCTTTTAGATCAAGCAAGGTAACCACCGTCTACTAACTTATTATATTTGTTGCTTAAACGAAGTCGATCATGGTTAAAAGGAAATAAAATTTTGAATCCCGCTGCGTTCCTACGTAGATTTCCTAACAGTGGTATCGGAGCGGGCTTCGAGATTAAGCAATAAGCATTAGTAATTTGCATAGTAATTAATAGATGCAAGATCAAGACTCGTGAAACGAGAAACAAAAAAAATAATAATCGACGTAAGGGGCTCGGCCGAAGCGGCGCACCCCCACTGTGGCTTCGCCGGCGGCGTCGGCCGGTTATTTCATGGGGGACATCATTTTCATTTTTCTGTTTTGTGATATTTTTATTGTGCATTGATATCTCTATGTTTTGTTGATGTCATGTGGCTAGCCAATGATTCAAATAGTTTGGAATATTGGGATGTCACGTGGCACTATTTGGTTTATGGTCTATAATTATGGACCTATGATAAACCAATGCATTTCTAAATTTTGTTTGGAATAGACCTAGGCCATTTTCAAAATATTTGATTTTGGAAAGGGCCCAGGCCTAGGCTATTTTCAAAATATTTGATTTTAGAAATGGTCCAATTTGATGCCTTTTGGTTTTGGGAACGAAAGACATCTCTTTTGATTCGGAATCAAAAGGAAAGAAACAAAGGAGACTTAATTTTAATTTTGATTTATTTTGGAATAGTTCTAATTAATGAAAATTAAAATAGAAATCGTTTTGAAATTAATCGTTAATTTTATTTCGATTAAGATCATTTAATTGATTAAATGTTAATTAGTTAATTGATTGCATAAAATTATTTAATTGATTAAATGTTAATCGATCAATTAAGACGCAAGTTGGTAATTTTAGTACTTATCTTTTTCATAAGATTTTGTTGTATGGATTAGATATGTTAGATATAATATGATATATGGACCCCGATTGATCATGGACTCGACCAATAGGATAGATGTGAATGATTTATTTTTCTATTGGTTTAAAAATTGTCCTAAGCCGTTATGAAGAACGTGACCTAGTTTACATTCTGTATTTATCCCATTCCCGTTAGCTCCCCGTGTGCGGTGGGTGTATAAATTTATTAGATTGATTTTATGTAAAAAAAATAGAGCAGAAGACGGAGACCAAAGAAAGACGAATAAAGATCTCATTGAAGATGTCGCATTAAAGATCCTATAAACTAGTTGCAGCAAACTTTCTTGATTGTGACATGCACGGTTTAACAACGGTTTGTATTCGAAACCACACATAGGAAAAGTCCATTATCATACCGGTTACTTTACGTATTTATTTATTTTGTGCCTGCATTTATTTTATACGATACGATTGATGCATGACTAGACACGATTTAGATGATTGTGTACGGTGTATGTCTATAGAGATAGATATGTAATGATGATGCCAATTAATAAATGCGAAACAGAAATGTGCTTTACCAAAGACCATGGTGTTTTGTCTTTTAGACTCCAAATATGTAATTGTGTATTTAAATCTAACCACCTATGTTCATTACACATAAAGGTTCCCTAAGGACTTTTAGTCCTAGACCATTCTAATTATACTACTTATCACATTGCACAGAAAGTGATGGCTACTAAGCACAACACCCCATATAGCTAAGAGTTATCTTCCGGTGATCCCGTGTTTCTCCCTCATGAGAGGTCTTCACACATCTTTGTCTTCATACACCGTAAATCATACCCAAAACTATGTCATATTCCAAATAAGGCTTATCACAATACACACTTAATCAATGATAGCAACAATGAATAAGAATTTTTAAATACATGCACAACACAACTATGCATTGTATTTTCATATCACCCACTCTTTCAATGAAAAGAAACTACACATTATAATCATCACATTATATCAATTTTAGATATACGTTTACTACTTTTACCTTTTTTTTATTATTATTTTATTCCTCACTTTTTTTTCCGTAAAATAAATAAAAATATAACACAACTATACTGTCCCTGTTGTCTCTTTTTTTTTTTTTCCTGTTCAAAACCCCTCGGCAGTATTCATAGGGGAGTATGGACCCAATAATAATCTCAAGTACATATATCTAACGAAAAGCAAAACAAATACTAACATAATTAATGAAAATTCTATTTTTTTTGTTGGCTTTTTTTTTTATATATCTTTTTTATTTATGTATTAATAAAATGCAACCTTTCAAAGTACTGGGGAATGGATCAAGAATATCCCTTTTACTTCTTTTTTTTCCCTCTTTCAAGGGCATGATAATAATAAGTGAAAGAATACACATGTTATAACAAAACAAAGCCTGTACGATACAAACAGAATTATAAAAAGAGAAACAAAAATCAAACACCAACCATAACACGATTAAATACGGTTGAACACTCATTTACCTTTTTAATTTGCAGAAAACTTTGAATCAAAAGCCAAAATTTAATTTTGAAACAACTATTGTGATTCCTTCGATTTCTACAACAATAACAACAACCTACGATTAATCTAAAGCATCTATTATAACCTAATTGTTTAGAAAAACACAAGAACCCTAGATTCTAAAAAAAGGGCTTTTGATTCACCAACCTTGTCAAGGTGATTCTTGCGTAGAAACGATCCTCTCGTTCTCCTGAACGTTTTGGTATGAATTATCTGCAAAAACGTCGGTTGGATTGCTTAGAAAAAGAAGATTTCTCTTATCTTTTCTTAAGTTTCTTCTCATCTACTTTCTGATAAATTAGTCGCAAAAGCTGATTTGGGGAAACTGTCAATCACATAAAGAGGGGAGGGGGTTATGGTAGGAGTTTTGAATGGAATAAATTCCATTAATACCTTATTATCCAATTAATTTTAATTAATGCAAAATAGGTAATAGGTTCATTTAAAATAAATAAAATCCAATTACCCTTTTACCCTTGATTAATTTCATGGATATTACATGATCAAATATTTTTACATTTATGCCTTTTAAGTAGTTGTTGGAGCATTTAATACTACACACTTTTATTATAAATATTGTAAAGAGGGAAGAGCATTTAAAGAAATTTGACAATAAATGTATAAAATATACACTTATTTAGGACAAACCAAAAAAGAAAGGTGGACAAATAAAATGGGACGGAGGTGTAATTCATAAACAATTGATTTACTTGAATGGAGAGAAGTACAATATATAGACCTATAGTTACTTAGGCAACAAATCATAATGAAGTAAATACATAATAATAATAATAATAATAATAATAATAATAATAATAATAATAATAATAATATTTAGCTAATTCTCGATAATATAATCGACACACCCCCTCAATCCTATGAAAAGTGGTTGAACACGGAGTTTGGATTTAAGGGATGTAAAACGAGGTTGCTCCAATGGCTTGGTGAGAAGGTTCGCAACTTATCCCAAGACGTAATGAAGGAGATATCAAGTTTACGAGCAGCAACCAATTCGCGAACGTAATGGAAGTCAATCTCAATGTGCTTCGTGCGGACATGAAAAACCGGATTGTGCGCAAGATAGGTAGCACCAACATTATCACATCAAAGGTTAGGTGAAGAAGTCAAGGGAACTTGCATATCATGAAGAAGGCTACAGAGCCATTGGATCTCGACAGCATTGTTAGAGAGAATCTTGTATTTAGCCTCAGTGCTACTTTTGGAAACCGTCAAATGTTGTTTGGGGTGCCAACTAATAAGTTTAGTACCAAAAAAGTCACAATAAGCCCCTAACGAAACAGCGATTATCACTGTCAGCTGCCCAATCAGAATCACAATAGACCTGAATGGAGATGGGCGAACGTCGAGAGAAGAACATGTCATCTTAAATAGTGTGGTTGAGATACCGAATGATGCGCTTAACGGCAACCCAATGAGATTGTGTAGAAGAATGTATATACTTGTTAACTTTATGGGCTGCAAAGTAAATGCACAATAATAAATAATATTTAGCTAATAGATTTAACCGTTTAACAACACTTGGATCATATATTTTTAACAAATTATTTATTTAATAACTAAATGCGGGTAGATCATGTAAAGGAAATTATTCATCTCTTATTCCTCTGCAAGTTTTAGTAATCTTCCTGTTGGGTTTCTTTCCCAAAGGCTCGGTGCTTGCATAAATATCAACAATGGATCGAAATTTCCTCTTCCTAAAATGCCTCCTTCCCCGCCATCCTGTTTTTCATTAACTTTTCTATTTCCTTCTTCAGCTTTCACTCTATGATCATTCGAACAGTAATAGCCATCGCTAAAAGAAGAAGGAACAACAACAACAACACTGCCGCCATTAAAATTCAGGGATTCGTAATCTTTTGAAACTGAATCTTGAAAGCGGCTGCTTATATTTATATGATGACGACCTTCTTTACTCTCTGTTTCGGAATCATCACGACCGCTTAAATGCTTCAGCTGTACAACTGCCATCAATTCTTGATTCGTAAGTTTAATGAGGCTCTTTCTCATCTGGGCTTCTCCATTTTTACGCGGTGAAGATGATTTTGAATTATTCAAATAAAGGTTCATGGTGTTCATAAAAGAAAATCATATACTACCTTTTGCGTGACTCAATAAAAGATGACCACTGGATTGGAGTATCCGCGTTTTATAGTGGTTCTTGAATTCTGATATACCGCCATTAAAAATTACTAGCAAATAATTACCCCTAAAAAAAATTAGAGGAAATTTCTTGGTAGGAGAGGAGAAAGAAATTTCTTAGTTTCCAAGTAATAACAGTAGGAGAAGGAGAGACTCAGAGACGTGTCTGTGACCCACGTCCGGGAGAAAAAGTTGTACTCCTACGTCTCAGTTTACTTGTCTCGTTCGACTTTTTACATAAATTAAAGAAAAATATAATTAATTTTTGATTTTATTAAATAATTCTATGTATATTTTTACATTTATAGCTTTTAAATAAATAGTTGTTGGAGTATTTAATACTATACACTTTTATTATAAATATTATAAAGGAAGAAGGATATTTGAATAAATTTGGTAATTAATAAAGAAATAGACATTTATTTTAAAACAAATCAAAAAAAATATAAACAAATTAAATGAGACGGATGGATTTTTTTTTTTTTTTTTTTTTTTTTTGGCTCACAACGAATAACAACAATTATATCTACTGTTGATCTATTATTTTGAATAGTGTTATGTTACTTGTGATACGGTCTTGACATTATTACTCTTCTTATATTTAAGTCGGCAATTCTCAACTATATCCGAGGAGACATATTATATTAAATAATCCTAAATACTGTAGATTATTTTAGGATTGACTATCAGTGCGTCATGTAAGAGATTGAGAAAAAACCAATAGGTTTTTGGCATTAATAAATAAACTAGGAGGTAAGGACTAGGGCTCAGCAGAAAATCCAATGAACTCAATTTAACCCAAAACTCAAACCGAACCAATTCGAAATCCAAATCAATTGAAACTCAAATTTTTTGGTTGATTTTGACCCGAACCAAAAATATTTTGGGTTGATACATATATATACATATATATATATTCCATCCAAAGTAAAAGGTAGTTATCATATTCACATTGTCGGCTTCATTTTCGATTTATTATAGTTATGAAACATATGGTATGGAACTCGAATTTTGATGTATACATGTGTGTGGATTTTATAGATAAAAGTTTTATGATCAATGCATGTTTTATGGATGAAAACCCGAAACCAACCCGAACAAACCCATTGGTTTTTATAGTCGTTCGGTTTGGTTTGGGTTAGTTTTTTCTTTAACCAACCCTACTTATACTATGGAAAAACCCAACTCAAGTCGACCCAATCCAACCCAAGCTGCTAATTAATCAGGACAAAACCTATGTAAATTTTCAAAAACACCATTTTCCTATATATTTATAAAATAAAAACCCTATTAATACAGTTTGATTTATGTTCTTTAATCGGATTATGTTTTCTGCTCTTTAATCAAACAGCTTTTGCGTTTTGGACGGCGGCGGAGCAACGACAATTTGATCAGACGGACAATATGATCAGCTGGTGTGGTAGCCTACCGCCGGTGATAATTATTATACGGACGGATTGAGTAGACAGACGGATTGGCTTTGATCGCTGGCTTCCTGCTGTTGATTTGATCGCCGGAGAGGGAGTCATTGATCGCCGGCTTCCTGCTGTTGATTGGATATTTTTCTTTCGATTTTTTTTTTTGTTAAGAAGAGGATTTGGAGAAGGAGGTTTGCTGTTTGACGGAAATGATCATTTATATTATATAGGATGTTACTACTTGTTTATGGGCTATTACTACGTATCATACATGTATTTTATATGGGTTGTTACTACTTGTTACAATATGTTTTTGGATTTACGATATGGATTTATCTATTTTATGGTCTATTACTACTTGTTTATTGGATGTTACTATATTTTTTGGGCTGTTACTACTTGTTTATGGTCTGTTATACTTGTGTATTGGCTGTTACTACATTTTATGGGCTGTTACTACTTGTTTTTCGGCAATTACTACTTGTTTATTGTCTGTTACTACTTGTTTATTGCTGTTACTACTTTTTCATTGGATGTTACTACATTTTATGGTCACATTACTACTTGTTTCTTGGTCACATTACTTGTTTTTTTTGTCACATTACACTTTATCTAGCGTTACTACGTGTTTAATGTGTAAAAGGGTAGTTTTGTCCATTTATTATGAATTTGTCATTTTTAATCACATAAAATATAGTAACGTCCTTCTATCCTCATTTATGACTTCTTTTATCCTTCTGGCCCTTTCCCCTTTTATTCATAACGAACAAGATATTGATCTAGTGATTAAACACTAGGTCATAACCTGATAGTGGTCAGGGTCTGAGTCTCGTTTAAGTACAAAAAAAAAAAAAGGATGGGTGTCTATCTTTCATATCCATAACAAAAGGTTTATTATAAATAATAGACCTAAAAGTACCTGCATTAGTTTTTTTTTTTTTTTATCTACCAAAATTGTATTAAATCAAATTAGCCAATCGTACATGCAAACGAGGGTTTGGTCCTCAAGTTACCAAACCTATCGAATCATGTCCTAAGACCGTCTCCAATTGTAACTAAATTTACGCTCTAAAAATTATGTTTCAAGTATATTACCTAAACTGGAAGATGCCGTGGGTATCTTTATTTGTACTCCATCTGGGTAAATGCTACTTAAATCTCCAGATATGAGTATCTCCTAAAGTGAATAGTGTGTCACTTTTCCTGCATTTTGTATCCCAGCATGTGGTGGATGAATAATAAATAAAATGAAAATAAACTGGGGTTAGGTATATTAATCGAAGGAAAATGTGTTTGAAGTATGGTATAAAGGGTATCTATTGAACTGGATGTTTTTATAAAGTGCTAAAAAAGTGTAACTGAAACGGGTAACAATATGTTTGAAGTGTTATTTAAAGATACACGATTGGAGACAGTCTAACCTTGCTAAAAAATGTGCTACTCTGTTACACTCACATCTAATAAAAGAAAAGATACATAAGGCAAAGACTAGCAATATCTAAACAGTCTTACACCAAAAACTCTGCGGAGGACAAATCATCCTCATGCAAAAGAAGCCGTTGAACATTGGACAAAGAATCGGTTTCCACCAAAAAAGAATTAAGCCACCAAATAAAATCACTACTAGAATTTCGGTTTTTAATGGGGAGAAATCTCCTCATTAATTGTCCATTTCTCCTCATTAAAGTTATTTAATGAGGAGATCTCGATCCTCATTGCCGCCTCCGCTGCTAAAGATATATAGTGAGGAGAATTGGAACTCCTCATTGACTATATCATACATTTAATGAGGATATATTCTACTCATTAAAATTATTTTTAAAGACGACATAACTCCTCATTAAAAGACCATTTTCTCCTCATCAAATCATGAAACATTAACAATACATCTCCTCATTAAAAGACCATTTGCTCCTCATTAAATTATGAAACACTAATAATGCATCTCCTCATTAAAAGACCATTTGCTCCACATTAAATCATGAAATATTAATAATAATTTTGAAGCCCAAAACAACATTAAATAAAGCAAGCCAATATAAGTTTTATACTGATGAAATACATCAATGATTCAATATATACAATGATAGATTATTCCCCAAAAGATAAGTTACACATAAATGTAAATTTAAAGAATTTTCTAATATATATAACATCCCTAAAAGAAACACGTTGCTATCCTCTGAACATGACCGAACATCGGAATTCAAGACCAACTAGAGAGTAACGGTGACGCAGCTCTGGCATGCTTCTTGCATTCACTAAAATCATTAATCAGCTGATTAGTTTCAAGCATATCTCAGACACACTAAATAGATGCTCATATCATAGAACTTCACATTTCAAGACAGATGCTAAGACTCATACATCGAATTTGCATCACAGAGACAGAGAGACCTTGCCATTAAACAAGATCATTGAACTATGGTAAACATATTGCAAGAATGATATTAAAAATGTACTTAGAAACAGGTTCTATCCGACATATTAGACTAGCAGGCATACTTGATCTAGCAAGGACACTAAGCACATATAAAACATATTAATCCTAATAAGCGTGGCACAAGAAATTCAGTCCGATGCAACCAAGTGAACTATTCAAGGAAACAATTGTTGACAAACACCGATCTCCTAAAACTAATGAAAGGAAAAAAAAATCTCAAGATCATTATATGTTTCAAACAAAATAGACTCGAATAGAGGTCTACATTGTTGTTATAATTGTTGGAAGGTTGGACATTACCTCTTGTGTTGTCCATGTGTGAGGTCCACCAAAAGTTAGTAGACGAGTGAGTGCAAGTTCGGATTTAACAAGAATTCGAGGATTCAACGAGGTTTGATCAAAACAGAACTTGCAGCTCAAATAATACACAAGCAAAAGGGCAAGCCTGTACATACCGAGTGGCGTAGAAAGTAACAATTCCAATAAGTTGGCAAGCCTAGATGACCAAATAGACAAGTACCAAGAAAGGTGTATAAAACACGGCCTTGACGATACATGTTTGAGAATTGTCAAAAATAAAGTACCTGTTTGAGCAAGTTCTTGAATGCTCCATTAGCATTGGAAGAAATTTAGGTAAGCTGAGTGAGGCAAAAGACTAGGCAGAAAATTTAGCAGCATGTCAAAGCATTATCTAAGATTTTCTCTCATGCCAAAATATATATTTATATACATTCTCTTATTTAAGGGTAAAACCAAAGGATCAGCAACTCAAAATCTATCAAATTGATACAGGCATAGTGAAAATCATGATCCTGAAGAAATGACAAAGTGAAAATCATGATCATGAAATGTTTGAACATTTAATGTTTAAATATTTTCTTTTAAGATAGATAGGAGCTGCCATAATTTTTGTCTACCATCTTAAAAACCTTGAAGAAGCAGGAATACATGCTCCCCTGTACTGAAGTTTCCTATGGCTTTTTCCATTATGCATTCACATAGTTTTTGAATCTGAACACGCATCCAAGTAAAGAACCTGAGTACCAAAACTCCAAGTATATATATGAAATAAATACAAGAAATAGACAGAGGAGATGCAGATACGTACCTGCAAAACAGAATCAATGGCGCCAACAATAGCAGTTGACAGTCATCCAATACAGAGTGTATCATATGATTCATACTAAAATGCCATGAAATTAGATTTCAGAAGCAGACAACTTATAATGGCAGTAACTCCTAAAAAATGTTAGGACATGATTAAACTGCAGTTGAGTACTTAATACAAAAGGAACCAACTTAATGCACATTACTCTCTATTATCGAATCCAATCACCGAGAATTACGTATTAACCTACACCGATTCAATTTCTCGCTATGGATATCGTGAGAGCTTGAGTCAAGATTAATAAACGGATGAAGAAAGCTCACCTATACTTGAGTTGGTTTTAGGTTTAGCAAAAGTCACTTCGTGAAGTTTTGTTATAAATTACAGAATGGAGGAAAGAAATAATCACTCATCGCATAGAAATAGAGTTTACACTTCTCAAATAGAGTTTAGACTAACACAACAAAATCGTAGAGCAAGCTCAAACCAAGTCAATGACTCAACATAAACAACACACATGATACACACTCGATATACAACACATAGAACCAACAAATGTAAGGTCAAATAAATAAACAACAAATAATAGTAAGCTTCAACAAAATTAGATTGAAACAACTAAAAGAAATCTCTTCAAAAGCAAATTTATTAGCAGCCAAAACATCTTCAAAAGACTTTCACCAGATAAAGGCACAAAGAGAATGTTTCTTTATCAAGAAGACTAGAACAACATTTGGAGCAAAGAATATCAATAAGAATAGGTGCAACGTGGGTGTTTTCCATGTCTAAATGAACCCCAACATGATCGAAATTAACAAAGAAGTAAATACAGACTTAATAAAAGTACTAGACTCTAAACCAAGAGCATTAATACCAAAGAATTCAAATGAGCGACCAAAACAGATACCTTTGCGGCTAGGGATGAACAACAGTGCATCATCCACAACAAGCATAGGGCAACTATTCTTTGAAGGTTGAGTAGAAGATAGGAGCTTACTGCACTTCAATTTAATGTAAGTAGAAGCTAGGGAGCAATGGCATAAACAAACAAAGCGTGAATAGACTTTTCAGTGACTGAGATTTCGATTCAAGAGCAGAACCAAATAATCACTCAATAAAACTTTGGAAGAAGAATTAGAGTGAATAAGACAAATTTACGACAATGGGAACTTCAATTTCAGTTGTAGAAGCCACATTAACAAAGTGGGAGAGCAATAACGAGGTAATATAATCGAATCCAAGAAGGAATAGAAACCACATTTCTCTTTCAAATGTTCTTACCCATGTATCAAAAGCAAGATAAATGGGTGGAGAAGATGGAAAGTACAAGCAAACAAAGAAAGAAAGAAGAACTCAAAAATTTAATTGTTTGGCCGAATGATGCAGGCACCATGGGAGCCGGTGAGAGAAACATCTCTTTAAAATTCAATTTACTGAGACTACTGAGAGCTGCCGCTTCACGCACTGCTTTTGTGAAGGTCTCCAGCCGGAGCAAGGAGAGACGAAAAGAATGGCAGGGGAGGAGCAGAGGAATGGCTACAATGAAAGAATCTTACCGATTTCAATTATTTTTGGGAAATTAGGTTAGGAACAATGGGTAATGAATGGGTTGGGTAGGATGTTGTTTACTTTTTGTTTTTTTAATATGTTAAATAATAATAATGATAAGGATAATAATAATAATATCTATAATGAGGAGATTTTATTTATTTTATATATTATGAGGAGACTTTTAATCAATAATGAGGAGAAAAAAATTTTGGTCATCAACCAACAAAACAATTTAAGTCTCCTCATTATAAGTATCATTTAACGATGAAATTTTACCTCCTCATTAAATTCTCCTCATTAGAACACGCTTTTCTAGTAGTGAATGTTGCATACAACCCTTGCAAGATGGCCATGAGCTCCGGCGCCTCTAGTGACATGCTCCTAGAATGCGCTGAGAAAGCAAGTAAACAATCATGCCCACTAAATCATTAATCGCCACCCCTATCACTCTTGATTCCTCCCCGCAAGCCGTATATATATTTACCCTATACCCTACCTCGTTACCCACTCTACCTTAATCTACTATACCACACACTTACCCTACCTCACCCTACTCTTCACTACCTTACCTTACGCCACCTTACTTTACTACCCTACGCTACATTTCATACCTTACCTTATCTACGTTGTCTCACTCCACCCCATCCACCACCCACCCTACCATCTCACACATCGCCTCACCCTACATTACCACACACCACCGCACCTTAGCTCTTTACTCACCCTGTCTTACATTACCTTACCACCAACCTACCTCTTCACTCTCCCACCTAACCCTATCTCACCCTACCCCGCCCTACCTACCACTCCATCTTACCTTACCCTACCCAACCCCATCCTACCCAACCCTATCCCACCCTACCCACCACACTTACCTTACCCCACTCATCACCCATCCTACCCCACCACCTACCCAACTTCACCCACCCCACCTCACCACCCACCCAACCTCACATTCCTTGTATCCACCGTATTTTGTTGATTTTTATTTCATTCCACCCTATTGATATATCCATCCAATTTCAAATACAATGAAAATAATTATTTTTCATTTCATTAGAATAAAATTTCACTTAATTCCATTATTACCTTATAAACATAAAAAATAAAATTGGAATAGAATGAAATACTATTTAATTTCATTTTATTTCTACGTAACAAATATGTTATTATTTTCACAGGAAAATATGTGTTATAGGTGTATTCGTTTAAAAACGTATAATTCTGGATAAAAGTTTGATCCACGTCTCTTTTAACATATCGTTTCACAGGAAAACAGATCGATGAATATAAAAAACAGTAGTCTTTCAAGCTAAAAAAATTTTAAAAAGAAAAGAAGAGGCAGAGTAATCTTTCTAATTAAAGATCGATCTCTAAATAACTAATGAATACTTGAGCTGCGAAATTGCTAATCAAATGAATAATTCTAGCATGAAAGTTTTACTGTTTTAATGATCTTCCCATCGGGCTTCTTTCCCAAACGAGGTTTGGTGCTTGCATAAATATCAACAATGGATCGAAATTTCCTCTTCCTAAACTGCCCCCGCCGCCATTGCAGTTGTTCAAGAACATTTGAGTTTACTTCTTCATCATTCCGTAAGGGGTAAAAGTTATCGTTAAAAGAAGAAGAAACACCGTTCCCCTTCATAGAAGAAGAAGAAGATTCATCAGAAGAAACAGCAAAAACAACACCGCCGCCATTAAAATTCTGGGATTCAAAGGGGCAGCTGTTATGGCTACCTTCTTCTTTAATATCAGCTGCATCGGAATCACCACCACTTAACAACTACGATCGATTCGGGATTCGTTAGTTTCAAGATGCTCTTTCCCATCATCTGGGCTAGCTTCTTCTCCGATTCTACAAACTTCTTCAAGAATAATCAGAAACCTTTTGTGTCAAGTATGGGAGTACGTATGAGACTATTGGATGAGGAGGAATCCGTATTAATTTATTGTGGTTCAATTCCACCGCCTTTCAGTTTTTGCTGCCTTTCCTACTGCAAGTAGGAGAAGGACACGTGTCCGGGACCCACAACCACCAAAATTTAGGAAACTTGAAATAAAAAAAAATGAGTAATGATACGTACATAATGATTATGCCACAACGAGTGATACAACGGTGATATGCACGGTTGAATATATTAGATTTACATCTGATCAATTTCGACACATTGTGATTAACGGTGTAGATTTTTCGTTGTATCACTCGTTGTGACACAACCATTATACCCGTATCATTATTTATAAAAAATATAGCCGAAAAGATTTATTATTTGTGTGGCATTCTTTAAGAAGTAACATTTGAAAAATACTTGTGAAAAACTTTTCGTAACGATTTAGCAATTATTCCACATTGAATCCGTAGCTAATACGTACGCAACGAAAGGCTTATCATGTCTATTTCCAAATATTATGAAATGAGTAAAGGTTCAGCACACAGCAACAGCCAGCAACAGAAGTTCTCTTAGGCATTTTATCAAACACTTTCAACCGAAAACGGTTGGAAGTGGTTGTAGCTAATTGAGTTAGTTATAATTGCTTTCTATGTACTTAGGCTAGGCTATACACCTATATATACTAGTAGAAACATCCATGTAACTTCAACTTTTCAGAATCAATAAAATTGCAAGTTTATTTTGTATTCCCATTTTCCCGCCTTTGTTCTTTTTCAAAATTGTTCTTGAGTTCTTCATGTTCTTGTATGAAGAACATGATCGAGTTATTTCAATTTCTTCATGGTATTAGAGAATAACTTCCGTTCGTGCAGTTCTGCAAACGATTCTTGAGAGAATCGTGAATCATTTCTGAGTTTTTTTAAAGAAGGTTGTTCCAGATTTCCAGAACCTTGAGAGTGTTCTGATTTGAGTTCGTCTTGTTTCCAGAAGCTTGAGAGCGTTCTGCTAAATTTCTTGACGGTTTTGATCTGTTTTCGTTATGACGAATCAATCAACAAGTCAGAGGACTGATTATGCAAGTCTTGAAGGTACTGGACTTGTGGTAAGTACCTCTAGTCAATATTATATCCATCCTAGTGAAAATCCCTCGATTCCATTGGATTCCCCACCTCTTGATGCTAGAAATTATCATTCCTGGGCTCGATCTATGACTATGATGTTGGAAACTAAAAACAAGTTAGGATTCATTGATGGCACAATCAAGAAACCTGATATGAGTGATGAGATGTATAGAATTTGGAGCCAATGTAATTCCGCTGTCCTTACTTGGATCATCAAATCCGTCATTCCTGATATAGCTCAAAGTGTCATGTGGATTAGGTCTGCTAGAGATATGTGGTTAGAATTGGAAGACAGATTTTCAAATGTAGACTATTTCAGGGTGTCAGATTTGGTTGAAGAAGTAAATCTGATTAAACAGGGTTCAATGTCAGTTACAACTTATTTTACAAAACTGAAAACAAAGTGGGATGAGATAGAAGTTTTGAAACATGTTCCTCATTGTGATTGTGGACATCCTTGTGCTTGTAATATCAGTGCTAAAATGATTAGTTTCATAGAAGCTGATCGTGTTATCAGATTCATGAAAGGTCTCAATGACAGTTTTGCACCTGTTAGATCACAGGCTTATTTGATGACTCATTTCCTTAGTTTAAAGCAGGCATTTGCCATGGCCATCAAATTTGAAAGACAAGTAGAATATGCATTAGGTCATCCACAAGGGTCTGATGCCATAGCTTTTGTTAATCAAGTACAAGGTCAGAACAGAACAGGCTATCATCCACCTGCAAATCAGCAAAGATATCAAGGACAGTCTACAAATCAAGGAAATAACAGGATAAACAGCAGCAATAAGAAAGTACAATGTTCCTTTTGTGGATATAATGGCCACACTGTTGATAAATGCTACAAGAAACATGGTTTTCCACCAGGTTGGAAGCCAAAACCAAGAGTAAATATGGTTAATCAAGAGGATGGTCAGGATTTTATCCAAGATTCTGTGTCAAATCAACACGAGCAAAATCAAATAAGCCATCTACAAGATCAAGTGGCACAGTTAATGAAACTCATGGAAGGGAATAAAAGGGATCCAATTCAACCTATGGTGAATCAAGTCACTACATTCACTACAAACTTCAAACAAGATCTTTCTGAAACTCAAGGTATGTCTATTCATTGTTGGATGGTGGATTCAGGTGCCACAGACCATATTGTCTTTGATAGTAACTTGTGTTTTACTAAACATCATGTTAAAGGCCTATATGTCACATTGCCTAATGGTGCACACATTCCTATCACCTTTATAGGAAAAGTCAGATTAAATGATAGTCTCATACTGTCACCTGTTTTATGTGTACCAGGGTTCAAGTACAATTTAATTTCCATTACTAGATTGACAAATAACTCAAATGTTTCTATCACTTTCATTTCTGACAAATGTTTAATGCAGGACAAGTCCAATGGGAAGATGATTGGATTAGCTAAGAAAGACAAAGGGCTATATGTACTGTATGCAGATTGCTCTACTTCCACTGTTTTGTCCACTACATGCTCTCAGTCTCCTCTATCCAGCAAAATAGAAGATGACATGTTGTGGCATTATAGATTAGGGCATTTGTCTAGCAATAGAATTCATTTTCTGCATACTACATGTAATAAGATTCAAAACCAAAAGATTCTGTTTGTTATGTGTGCCCTCTTGCAAAACAGAAGAAGTTACCTTTTCCTTTAAGCAGTTCTGTTGTTCAATCTGTATTTGATTTGGTACACATGGATATTTGGGGTCCCTATAGACACCAAACAATCCATGGTCAGTCATATTTTTTTAACAATTGTTGATGATTTTAGTAGATACACTTGGATATATCTCTTGAGATCAAAAGATAAAGTCAGGAATGTTATTTTTGCCTTTTATCAGTATGTTTTTAATAATTTTCAAAAGTCTATCAAGACCATTAGATCGATAATGGTCAAGAGTTTAAATATTATGAATTTTACAATGCCAAAGGCATTATTCATGAAACAAGTTGTGTTGACACTCCACAACAAAATGGTGTTGTGGAGAGAAACATCAACACATCATGAATGTTGCTAGGGCTCTGAAATTTCAGTCTGGATTGCCTATTAATTTGTGGGGATATTGTGTCTACATGCAGTCAAACTCATCAACATGTTACCCTCTCCCATTATTGAAAACAAAAGTCCGTTTCTTATCCTTCACAATAGACAACATGATTATGATGTTCTAAGGGTGTTTGGTTGCCTGGTCTTTTCTTCTACATTACCTGTTGCCAGAACTAAATTTGATGCCAGGGCAAGGACATGTGAAAATCTAGGACATGCTGATCATCAAAACGGATACACACTGATAGATGTATCCACACAGGAAGTGTTTGTTTCTAGAAATGTTGTATTTCATGAACATCATTTTCCATATATTAATCTACAAAACACACAGTCACAGACCACATGGTCTTTTCCCATACCATCTATGTCTAATGGCTACCTTTTTTCTCAAAATTTTGCACCTTCAGTAACAACTCATGCTGATGAAAGTCTAGCAGGAGATTCCAGACAGGGCTCAGCAGATGATTCCAGACAGGGCTCATCAGATGATCATACACAATATCAAGAAGATTCTTCTGCACCTACAAGCCCTCATCATCCACAACAGCAAGCCAATGTCAAGAGATCCAGTAGAGACAAAAGGCCTCATTCATTCTTACATGAATACATTTGCAATCAGGCATCTCATACAGCTCCTCATCCTTTGAATTCTGCTATCGGTCTTCATAATATTTCAGACAACTATAAGTCATTTGTCATGGCAGTAGATAAAGTAACAGAACCCTCAACATATAATCAAGCCATACAGCACAAAGACTGGCAAGAGGCTATGCAAAAGGAGATAGATGCACTAGTCAGTAAAAATACATGGCATATTGTTGATTTACCTCCAAGAAAGAAGCCAATATGTTGCAAATGGGTATACAAGGTCAAGTATAAGGCTGATGGTTCAATTGAAAGGTACAAGGCAAGATTAGTTGCTAAAGGATATACACAAACATATGGCATAGATTATGAGGAAACCTTTTCCCCAATAGCAAAAATGAACACAATGTGGTGTGTTACTTGCTATAAGCAATTGCCAAAGATTATCACTTACATCAACTTGATGTCAACAATGCATTTTTGCATGGTGATTTAACAGAAGAGATATATATATATATATATATATATATATATATATATATATATATATATATATATATATATATATATATATATGAGGCTTCCAAAAGGTTTTGAAGCTCCAAAAGGGAAAGTTTGCAAACTCATCGATCAAGTCCCTTTATGGACTCAAGCAGGCAAGTAGGCAACGGAATTGCAAACTAACAGAAGCTCTGAAAAATCTGGGATACAAGCAATCCAGACATGATTACAATTTATTCACTAAACAGACTGATACTTCATTCATTGCAGCTTTAGTCTATGTTGATGATATTGTTCTAGCAAGCAATGACATGAAACTGATCACTGAACTAAAACCCTACTTACATGATGTGTTTCAAATATAAGATCTGGGAGAACTTAAGTATTTCCTAGGTCTAGAAGTATCAAGATCAAACAAGGGCATTTATGTCTGCCAAAGAAAGTATGCAATGAATCTACTGCAAGAATATGGTTTTGCAGGCTGTAAACCTGCAAAAACACCTATGCAAAGTAAAGCACATCTACACAATGGTGATTCTGAGTTGTTACCAGATAACACAATGTATAGAAGCTTGATTGGAAAGCTCATATATTTAACTATCTCAAGACCAGATATCTCTTTTGCTGTCCACCAGTTAAGCCGGTTTTTAGCTGCACCTACTACCAATCATTTACAAGCTGATAACAGACTCTTAAGGTACATTAAAGCAGCACCAGCTCAAGGTCTTTTCTTTCCTAGTACAAATGATCTCAAATTAACAGCCTTTACTGACTCTGATTGGGGAGGCTGTCATGATACTAGGAGATCAATCACAGGGTATTGTATGTTTATGGGATCAACCCTTGTCTCTTGGAAGTCCAAGAAACAACCTATCGTCGTAGGAAGCTCATCGTGTCGAATACAGAGCCATGGCACTAGGAGTGTGTGAGTTACAGTGGCTACTATACATCCTTCAGGATTTACAGATTCCAGTGCCTACACCAATTCCCATGTTCTATGATAATGAAAGTGCTATGCACATAGCTCACAATCCAGTTTTTCACGAGAGGACAAAACACATAGAAATTGACTATCATGTGGTAAGAGAAAAGGTTCAGTCCGGACTAGTCAAGCTCCTATCTGTTTCCACAACTAATCAACTTGCAGATATTCTAACCAAACCATTAGATGGACCTATCTTCAAACACATATTGAGTAAGCTGTCCATTTCCAACATTTTCTCTCTTCCTAGTCCGTCTTGAGGGGGGGTGAAATGAGTAAAGGTTCAACACACAGCAACAACCGATTACAAGCAGCGAATGAAGTTCTCTTAGGCATTTTATCAAACACTTTCAACCGCGGTTGGAAGTGGTTGTAAAGCAATGAGTTAGTTATAACCGCTTTCTATGTACTTAGGCTAGGCTATACACCTATATATACTAGTAGAAACATCCATGTAACTTCAACTTTTCAGAATCAATAAAATTGCAAGTTAATTTTGTTTTCCAATTTTCCCGCCTTTGTTCTTTTTCAAAATTGTTCTTGAATTCTTCATGTTCATGTATGAAGAACATGATCGAGTTATTTCAATTTCTTCATATTATTCCTTTAAAATATACCAAACTAATAATAATACGTACGCAACGAAATGCTTTTTAAGTATATTTTCAAATATTATTCCTCTCAAAATATACCATACCAATAATAACTTTTCAGACAGATTATTTCAAGCTTTCTTACACATTTATCAGGTTTTTTTAAAGTTTATAGTTTGTCACCTCAACTTTTAAGGAAAATTTACTTTTGGACAAATTCCATTTTACCTTTACAATTATAGTCCATGTAAATTTATAATATTGGATTTATTATTTGATAGATATAGGATTCTAAATTTGTTTTTGTACAACTTCAAATTAATCATTTATACAATTGTTCCTCAAAAAAGAATTTATTTATACAATTTACTAACTTTAACTATTTTTAACAATTTACACCATATATCCAAATTAATAATATGTTTATCTATTATTCAAATTGATTACAAAATTTTATGGTTTATCTATTGTATTGTATTCACACTGTAATCTCAACTATAAATACTCAATGATACCAGCTGAAATAATATACAAGCATTTCTCATTTCTCTTTATTACTTTGTTTCTGTTCTTTTTTTTATTAGTTTTATAACACATTTTACCTTTACAATTATAGTCCATGTAAATTTATAATATCGGATTTATTATTTGATATATATATGATTCTAAAATTTTTATTTATACAATTTACAAACTTTAACTATTTTTTACAATTTACACCATATATTCATACCCAATTTGAAATCTTAAAATGAAGGGCAAATATATATGTCTTTTCATATATTTATCTCCCTGATCGATCATTTTGTTTAACCAGGGGCGGCTGCAGAAATTCTGTGTTACGGATCAGGGATCGAGAACGGTACATCCTAATACAAGTTTATAGGCATTAATTTAAAAAATCTAAATACAATTACGGGTCAAGGTTCTATATTTAAAAAAATTAGAAGGTCAGCTAGTACACATTAGTATATAAAATTTTTCAGTAGTATAAACTATACATAGAAATTTTTATTTTTTAATTTTTAGGGGTCAATCGACTCTTTTTGTTGGCAATGGAGCCGCCCCTGTGTTTAACTATGACTCCTCCTGACCTCCACATTATCAAACAAAAAATAATTAATGCGCCGGTTTTATGCATCTTTTCAGTAGTGAGATTCACAGTGGGTCATCGATTGTGTTACAAAAATTAAAAGTGTCAAAAGCAACAATACTAGCTAGGCCTCGGTGATGATTTCGGTAAAAGGCTGCAGTGCCTAAATCACTCTCCTTATCAAACATGACTTCATTCCTTATAAGCAACCCAAAAAAACCTTTAGCCAACAAAAAAAGCCGGCTCGTGCAGTGGGTGGGGTGGTGGGTATGGTAGGATGAAGGGTAGGGTAGGATAGGTTGGATATGGTAGGGTAGGGTAGGGTGAGAGACTCGTGGGTAGAGTGGAGTGATGGGTATGGTAAGGTAGGGTGGTGAGTAGGGTAGGGTGGTTGGTAAGGTAGGGTAGGGTAGAGTAGGGGCAGGGTGAGATGGGGTGGTGGGTAAGGTAAGGGTAGCGTAGGGTGGTGTGGTGGATAAGATAAGGTGTAGGGTAGGGTAGGGGTGGTGAGTAATATAGGGTAGAGTAAGGTGGTGGGTAGGGTGGTGGTTAAGATAGGGCAGGGTAGGGGAGGGTGATGTAGGGTAGGGTATGAGTGGGCGATGATGGAGTAGAGTAGGTAGTGGGGTAAGGCAGGTAGGATGCGTATGGTAGGGTAGGGTTATGGTAGGGTAGGATAGGGTGGTAGGTAAGGTAGGGTAGGGTATGGGTGGGTGATGGTGGAGTAGAATATGTGGTGGGGTAAGGTAGGTAGGATGCGTAGGGTAGGATAAGGTTAGGATAGAGTTTAAAATTTCCACATCTTTAATTCGGGAGCTGGATAAGGCAATCCGAGGATTCTTTTTAGGGGACACGGAGAACAAGCGCCAGGTGCATTGGAAGAATTATGAAGCTTGTTGTCTGCCGAAGAACTTGGGGGGCTTGGGGTTTCGGGATCTGGAGTGTTTTAATATGGCTTTGTTGGCAAAGCATTCTTGGATGATCCTGACCAGTCGAGGCTCGTTGGTTGCGCAGGTTTCGTATGCGAAATACTTTGAGGATAGTACCATTATTTCAGCTAGCTAGGTCGGGGTCCCGGCCTTCCATTTTATAGCGTAGTATTTTAGAGGGCCGTGATCCGCTGATTAGTGGGATGCGTGTTAGTAATACCATCCGCAGCGGAAATGATTTATGGATCTAGATCTATAAACTACACGTAATAAAATAACTAGATCTATATCTACAAGGGGGTTGTAGAACATACCTCTTGGATCTCAAAATCCAAGTTGAAGAACCGCAATAGGATGAACGAAGGAAAGCGTGAAGAGCACCACGATCTTCCGTACGTGTGATCCAAGCAACTCCCGGTGGAAGGAAATTCTCGACTCGAATCCTTCCGATATGCTACCCGGAAAAATCTCCAAGATTTTCCCCAAAAACCCCCTTGGCCGAAAATTTTCTTTCTTCTCCTCTCTAAGAGGTGAAGTCGAATTATGTAGTGTTCTTTGGCTTGGGAGAACTCTCTTTATATAGGAGAGTAAAACTTAAGCCCCAAGGATTTTATAATTAATACAAAATCAATTATGATAATCCTATTAAATAAAAGATAATCCCATAATATTCTAGAACAAATCTAGGATAATATTTATCTTTATTTCTTTCCATAAATATTTATCCAATAAATATTTTATGCACATGTCTTATTAATCCACAAGAAAACTAATTTCTTGTTTCTTAAAATATGCCATGGCCGAAAATTCACTTGTGACCTAGTCACAATATTATTTTCGGCTATGATACACTACATTGGGCCAAGATTATGAAAAATGTCTTTTTCACATATTTAATTATTTAGCCCAACTAATTTAATAGTCCACTAAACAATTAATTCACATATCGTTTTAATAAAGTCCAACAAGAACTAAATTAATATTATTAGGATTCGACGTCCGAGAATAGCTATGCTATATTAGGAGGCACGTCGGGGACCATGGACTAATAATCGTGACTCCGATAAATCAAATAAATAATTATAGAATAATTATATTCGATAAATCAATCACGAGAATATGCCACCATAATCCCGTGGATCGCACTCCTCCGATTATGAGATTATATTTATCTCCTCACGAGAATAATAATAAGCGTCCATTGATATAATCATTACATATGGATTAATCCTCCATGAATCGCTCATTCTAAATCGGGAAGTTACCGTTAACCCTTTTCGAAACCTCTTATCCTTATTTACCATTAACCCCTAGTGATCAATTAATTCATACAACTCACTTTGGTGATCAATCGATGTGATATGAACTCGCGCGATCGATCGGTTTCTAGGATTAACAAATAAGAGGGCGTCTATCTACTTCCATAAATGGAAGGAATGGATTCCGTATCTGTGATAACACGTACTACTCACTCAATCCAATTACAATGCCAAGATGGGGTAATTCGGACCCACGGACTCGGTGTAATCCTTAACCGTCAAGTCAAACCTCATCTTGATTCAAGCGGTTGACTGTGATCACCTCGAGATTAAGATATATCCATAAATATGATCATCCATTGATTCGATAAGACTTCTCGATTACGGAATTATATCGTGAACTCTAATCAAATCGGTCCAAATTTCTATATGATATATCTATCATATATAAATGCCCCATTAGGTTCTCTTAACCGAAAGTCCGGATAGGACTATCACACTATTGTGTTCAGGCGCATTAATAGCACGTTAAAGGAGAGACCCGATACTCTCGATTAACTTCACTACGGGCTAATTGTATTTTAAGTACATCTTCACTAACTCAATCCTCCCGTATATACCATACACCGAGTTAAGTGATTACATAAACGATATACTTAGGGTTTTACGTAGTGTAAATACTATTGTCACATCGGTGATTATGAGAATAATAAATATGAATAATAACGTCAATTCATTTATTAAATAAAACAATTACAAAATTGTCTTTCGGGCATCACACCTAACAATCTCCCACTTGCACGCAAAGCATGTGATTAATTGTTTTAGAGCACACCCTATTATTTAAAATACAACAAACTACATCTCCCACTTGGTCTAAAGCAATGGAGACTCATCCCGTATTCTAGTACCCATTAAGCATATCATAACCATTTGATTCCAAAGTACACTCCGAGTATGCCGTCGTAGGATAGGTCAGTGACTCGGTGAGTACCTACATCTAAATGTCATGGGTCTTAATGATTAGTCAGGTTGTCGGCTCGAGACGATCCGTAGAATCGAAAACGTTACCGGTCCATCAAATCATGTGGTACTGAGTAAACATCGAGCCCGAGATCGACTTAACGATCATCCTCAATCGACTTAAAGTCAAAATCGATTGTATCACACATATCCAAGTTCACACATGAATATGTCCGCATATTGTTCCTCGTTCTCTTCAAGATACTAAAGGACATACTAAACTTGCTTTGTTAACCGCCGAATCTAAGATTCGATCAAAGTTGACGTTCAATAACGACCATCTCTTACTAGAAAGAGAATCTATCCCATTTCTCTTGATCCGAAGATTGAGAGTCATTCCCGAGGCATAGGGTAGAACTTCCTCGTTGAATGTTGCATACACGGATGCATCATCTTAACCAATAAGATGGATGGGAAACCGGTGGATCGATTCTAATGAGTTCGACCGAGTCAAACTCTTAAGAATGTTGTCTAAATCTCTGCTGCAGAAATTGTGGTATTGTCGATTACGACTTGAGATAACACACCCATGTTGATTCCAACTGATGCAGTGTTATCCTTCACAAACACTAATATATATATTCACTACTGTACTAAAATTGATATCCAGTCTACAAAAGACTTATCAATATTCTGGTCAAATCCACATATTGTAGAAATATATGACTTCCAATGACCGAGAGGTTTGCTTTTATCCACAAAGGACATAAGCCTTGTGATCATCATCACAATCATGAGTTCATAAGTCAATACCCTTACTGTTTGAATGAATCCAGACTCCGTTTGTTTGGCAAGAAAGTCTCGAGGAATCACCCCATTTTACGCTTTTGAGCGAAATCATGCAATACCGAACTCATTCTACTCTTTTCCGTGTAGATCCAATTACTCCCACTTTGGGCTGAGGCGCTCAAGTGGTTCTACAAGAGTATGAACAGAATGGAGTACCGAACTCCATTCATAGGGTTATGGCTATTAAACCAACTTCTATTATCGAGAATCTATCTTTGCTCACAAAAGAGCCATAGGTCATCAATCGATCCTCAGACTACAAAGTCCGCCGAACCCGTAATGGGTAATGGGTAAACCATACTCCCACTACATTCTGGGTGGATCGAAATTCTGATCTAGTTTAGTAGTATTTAGTGTTATCACCAACAACCGATGTTGGATGTGGTCTGATTTTAATCAGTTAGTAACTACCTTGAGTAAACGTACTTCAAGGTTTAAGGTTTTACTGTTCATAGACTCTATCAGAAAGGACGCAACAGTATAACCGTCCCTTCCCGATGTCAAGAATCTGATAACGAACCTTTTTCTCAATGCTACAAGATATATAACGATTGGTCACTGACCGAACGTGTACGCGAAATTCCCAGTCAAACCATCAAGCATCATGTGCTAAATGCTTATATTGACGGAATTTGGGTGAACCGAATCCACTCATTATCCGTTAATTCCAAAGCATATTCTAGGTAGACTTCTCGGTTCTACACTTCAATGTAAACCGTTATTTCACTTCCAATATCTTTATTGAGTTAAGCAGTGTATTGTGGCACATCTACAACTATGTAAAGGCAATTCAATGGTTTCTTCCTTAGTGAAAACATTTCACTATGAGGCAGACCGAGCATCGATCCTAGGACTATTTGATGGCCCATTTATGAGTATAGAATACTCCATCTCATGTTGAAAACAGAGAAAACCTCAAAATATTTTGGATAAACTTGCCGGAGTTTTGAATAGTTATCGACAAGAAGTCACTACTCAGAAGCTCCTACTAGCTTGTTTCTTTCATCAGACCCCGAAGGTCGTCATGAACAAGCAATGTTACTTCTTTATAACCATTATCCTTTCCCGATTGAAAGGAAACTTAGTCATTGAACCTTTGAGACAATATAACCAGATCGAGAAAGGAATCACCTGAGCCGCCTTGAGTCTTGTCTTTTTAGGACTATGCACTAACTATGGAATATGAAGAAGCGTTTATCTAAATATAGAAACCAATTGCTTTTAATAGTTCTTAAGATGTGTTTTATATACATATTTCAGCGATAGTAAGTGGTTTTGACTTTATCAAACAAAAGTCCGAGTCTTGGATTCGTACTACAAATGGTATATTCACTTTCTATCGACAAACAAATTATCGAATGAAGGTAAATCCATTCGTTCAACGAGTCTTAAGCGGAAAATAAATTTTCCGCGATATCCAAGGATTGAACACGAGATTCATTTCCTTATATCACTCCCACTATTCTAGCTAAAATTAAGCGCCCGTTGTTTACTCTTTTAATCGTTAAATGCCTTTGCTACCTTGTTCTTCCAAAGAACTTAGCTCGAGAAAATCACCAAGGATTCATTGGTTGGTGATCCAAAATCACTTTCCTTATCCTATGATTTTCGATTAATTAATTTTCGGTTCACCTTAAAGTTTTCTCGTTTAGGTGGCTAACACTTTTAGACATATTCACCCATTCTTGACTTTCCGTGAATGGAAATAGATCTTGAACCAATGGTTCGTTTGAGTAGACACTACTTTTGAACCGTGGGATGTCTATTTCGAGTGTTACTGTCGAGACTTCTCGGATTTTCTAATATACCGAGAAAACAACAAATCATAACATTAAAGCTCCTACTAGTTTATCGGTTCCAAATACCGTTTAACGAGCAATGCTTTATTTTTATGAATTTCCGATTTTTCGATTAGAAAATCTTTCGTTACATAGTTCTATTGTTTCCAGGAAAAACAACAAATCATAGAAACTCCCACTAGTTCATCGATTCCAAATATCGTCTAACTAGCAACATTTCATTGACTTTCCGGTTTTCAATTAGAACGGTTATGTGTGTAGTCGATTACACTTTTCTAATGTTCTAGAAAAACAACAAATCATAAAGCTCCCACTAGTTCATCGATTCCAAATATCGTCAACTAGTAACACTTCATGATTTTCCAATTTTTCAATTAGAAAATTACTCGTGTAATTACTACATACTCAAAATTCACTAGAAGAATTTCAAAGTCCAAAGTCACCTTTAAACTAAGTTTGTCTTCCGTTTGACAGAATGACACTAGTGACATACCTATATGTCACTTTGGTTTTAAAAGGCTTAAGAGAAAATATCTCTTTCAAAATTAATTGCATTATCGATTAACTAGTTCAACGTCCTAGTTACTTTCCACTTTTTAACGAAGTCAGTACTAGTCAATTATAAATTTTTAAGCAATTTAGTAAGGGATAATGCTGTAAATAAAATGACATAAATTAATTCAAGTTTAACACTACTATATTAATTTTAGGAATTGTAAACTAAAAATTAAGTCTACTCTACCATTCCAAGGTTTTAACCTCGCATCTCGATGCCGCCTTAGGGTAGGTCAAAGAGATGACGGTTAAATCGAGACAATCTCATCAATGAATAACTTGTGAGAATCGAACATCCCACGAGAATCGAACATCCCTTTATTCGTTGACTACCTTCCTTTTAGCCTAGATATTATCAAAAAATACCCATGATGAGTGTGACCTACTATATCGGACCTCTTAGAGTACGCCCGAGTGTGCCGTCTTAGGATAGGTCGGTGACCCGACGAGTACCAAAATCCTATCCTTTCGGAGACCAAGCCATGAATGTTGATAGGGGCGAACACCATCCTTAGGGGGACGAAATCAAAGCGCCTCGAGGCGTCACCCTTCTCTCACTTACTTGTATCTATAGTAGAGGCCGTGGGGTTGGCTGTCGCCTCCCCCGCTCCCACTCAATATTTTGGAAGTGGTTGTGGGTTAACTAACCACGTCTTTTTGATGTTATCATAAAAGCTCATCAAATCAAGGATTCCGAATGGTGTCGGTGACGTAGGCAAGCCTACCCGTCCTATTCGTTGGAACATATGTGACAGTCGGACGAAATCGGGTCAAGACAGCCTCATTGAGATAAGAAGGAATCACCCCTCCGTTCTGCGGTGTAGCTTAGTCTTGCCGGACCCCCGTGCATACATCACACTAGGAGGGTTAAGTCGGTCGAGGCTAGCTCAGTTGACCACCCAACCTATAAGCGAACCGTTTTTATCCAAGATTTATTGTTCTTTTACCATCATTCAATCTCGTAGACACTACGAATTGAAAACGTGATCTCGTTTGGGCTTTAAGGCGGTTCACCGAGAACACACACCGAAAGGCTTAACGATTTAATAACCCGTCCTCGGATCTTTAATTAGTTACTAAATTAATTAATTACCACGTATTAATTAAATTTCAACTAATTACACGAGTTTGTATACATGCCTATTTTAATTACCAAAATTAAAATTCTACATGTATGCATGGAGTGGATTTATGATATGATGCATGTCATGGCAATTCCGATTTTATATCTATTTTATGATCAAACACATAAAAAATAAAGTGCGGAAAATTTAAACACCGAGATGGATCGTTGGCACCCCCGTATCTAATCTATTAGAAAATAAAAACCAAAACCCTAACTAGGGTTTACTACTTTCTAACTAAATCTGCAGCTGTACGAACTCTTCGATGATCGGGAAACCAAACGAACTCGGATCGTGACGAAACTTTCCAGATCTTTTCTTCACTCCTTGAACTTCAATATGGACGGTTGGATCGGTGCTTTGACTTACCAATTTTCTCCAGTAAACCTCCAAACTTGCTGCTGAATCAGACTTTGACTGCACTGCATCAAGGACTTCCTGAGGCAGATCGGGAATCGAGATGAATCCCGATCGACCTGAAATTATTATGGTACGTCCAAAACTCAAATTTGATCAATCTGAACGGTCGGATTTGCTTTTCAATGGTCCAAACTCTCCCAGAAAATCGAGAAAGTCACAGATAGTGTTTCTGTGAATCCTGCGTTTTTCTGTTACAGCAGCCTCTTCGCAGCATCAAACGGATATCGAAACGGACTCTGATCGACGCCAAAATTTGTGGAGTTGATCATCATCTTCTAATCTTGATTCTGACCGGAGGGATCTTCGTTTCAACGGTTCGATCAACGGGAAACACGAAATAACTAAATAGCTACTAAACAGATCTATTTTCTGGAAATTAAAATTGCAATAAAAAAGAATTACATAATTTCCTATACTCATATGGACGAATTTTCATCGTTTATATGAGTTTACAATAGATCTAACGGGTAAACAGTGCCAACCCCAATCCATCTCTTCAACCACGACATTCATAAGCATCGGCCCCCAAAAAAATTGGGATAAAAAATCTACATGTTTTACCACTCCCAGATCTAATATTTTATACGTATAAATATAGATCACCATGGCGACCGATACCACTGTTTAGTAATACCATCCGCAAAGAAAGCGATTTATGGATCTAGATCTATAAACTACACGTAATAAAATAACTAGATCTATATCTACAAGGGGTTGTAGAACATACCTCTTGGATCTCAAAATCCAAGTTGAAGAACCGCAATAGGATGAACGAAGGAAAGCGTGAAGAGCACCACGATCTTCCGTCACGTGTGATCCAAGCAACTCCGGTGGAAGGAAATTCTCACTTCGAATCCTTCCGATATGCTACCGGAAAAATCTCCAAGATTTTCCCCAAAAACCCCTTGGCGAAAAATTTTCTTTCTTCTCCTCCTCTAAGAGGTGAAGTCGAATTATGTAGTGTTCTTTGGGCAGGAGAACTCTCTTTATATAGGAGAGTAAAACTTAAGCCCCAAGGATTTTATAATTAATACAAAATCAATTATGATAATCCTATTAAATAAAAGATAATCCCATAATATTCTAGAACAAATCTAGGATAATATTTATCTTTATTTCTTTCCATAAATATTTATCCAATAAATATTTTATGCTTAACGTCTTTATTAATCCACAAGAAAACTAATTTCTTGTTTCTTAAAATATGCCATGGCGAAAATTCACTTGTGACCTAGTCACAATATTATTTTCGGCTATGATACACTACATTAAATTAAGATTATGAAAAATGTCTTTTCACATATTTAATTATTTAGCCCAACTAATTTAATAATCACTAAACAATTAATTCACATATCGTTTTAATAAAGTCCAACAAGAACTAAATTAATATTATTAGGATTCGACGTCCGAGAATAGCTATGCTATATTATTAGGAAGCACGTCGGGGACCATGGACTAATAATCAATGACTCCGATAAATCAAATAAATAATTATAGAATAATTATATTCGATAAATCAATCACAGGAATATGCCACCATAATCCCGTGACTGCACTCCTCCGATTATGAGATTATATTTATCTCCTCACGAGAATAATAATAAGCGTCCATTGATATAATCATTACATATGGATTAATCCTCCATAGATTATTCATTCTAAATCGGGAAGTTACCGTTAACCCTTTTCGAACCTCTTATCCTTATTTACCATTAACCCCTAGTGATCAATTAATTCATACAACTCACTTTGGTGATCAATCGGTGTGATATGAACTCGCGCGATCGATCGCTTTCTAGGATTAACAAATAAGAGGCTCGTCTATCTACTTCCATAAATGGAAGGAATGGATTCCGTATCTGTGATAACACGGACTACTCACTCAATCCAAAGACAATGCCAAGATGGGGTAATTCGGACCACGATTCGGTGTAATCCTTAACCGTCAAGTCAAACCTCATCTTCGATTCAAGCGGTTGACTTGTGATCACCTCGGGATTAAGATATATCCATAAATATGATCATCCATTGATTCGATAAGACTTCTCGATTCACGGAATTATATCGTGAACTCTAATCAAATCGGTCCATACTATATGATATATCTATCATATATAAATGCCCCATTAGGTTCTCTTAACCGAAAGTCCGATAGGACTATCACACCTATTGTGTTAGGGCGCATTAATAGCACGTTAAAGGAGAGACCCGATACTCTCGATTAACTTCACTACGGGCTAATTGTATTTTAAGTACATCTTCACTAACTCAATCCTCCCGTGTATATACCATACAATCGAGTTAAGTGATTACATAAACGATATACTTAGGGTTTTACAGAGTGTAAATACTATTGTCACATCGGTGATTATGAGAATAATAAATATGAATAATAACGTCAATTCATTTATTAAATAAAACAATTACAAAATTGTCTTTTCGGCATCACACCTAACAATGCGATGTGGGAGATGAAGATTCGACAACTTTCGTTTCATATACCTTTTGCAGGGCATGAATTGCCCACGGATTCCACGGTCCCAACGCTTTTCCTTCCACACATGAGGGTTTGGGTCGCACATCGAATTCGTGAATTATTCAGGCCATGGGAGGCTGGAACTATTTTGTCAACCACCGTAGCCCTTGAGGGTCACCCAGATAGGTGAATTTGGCATTATGATCGTAAGAGGGTTTTATAATGTAAGGTCATGATACTTTCTGCCTTATCACTTTATCGGCGCTATGGCAGGGCTAACTACTTCAGCATGGACGGATAGACTTTGGCGGAGCTTTTGGCAACTCCCAGTGCTGCCGCACATTCATCATTTCTTGTGGCGGTGCCTTTATGATTGTCTTGCTGTTGGTATTGGGTTTCTGAGGCGGCGTGTGGGGAAGCAGTAGAATCTATGCGCCATGTGACATTTGTGAGTTGGCGGATAGAAGTTGGTGAGTATCTCCATTTTCGGGGGTCCTAGGGCGTCTCCATTTCTCATCTCTGCGGATTCTTTCATGAGGATTATTGAAGATCAGGCAGTTGATGGGGCGGCAAGATTCGTGTGGGTCATATGAGGAATATGGAAGGCGCGGTGTTCTGCGGTGTTTGATGATCAGGCGGTCCATGTCTCGGATGTTTGCTCGTATTCCCTGGCAGCGGCGACGGAGTATGCGTAGGCCATGTCAATGTATCAGGTACAGTCCTTGACATTGTCCCCACATTTGGAAGACAAATGCGAGAAGCCGTCGGACGTGGTGATTAAGGCTAATGTGTATGAATCAGTGACAGAGGTGGGAGCGGGTGTCGGTATCATTTTCCGTTATTCACAGTGTCAGTTTTGCACTCCTTTCCGTACCAATTTGATCCAGGGGATTCAGTGGAATTCATGGAGCTTAGGGCTATTTTCTTGGCACTGGAAGAGGCACGGTGTATGGGCATTCAAAGACTCGTTGTCGAGAGTGATTGTCTTACATGAGTTTCTCAGCTTCACCGACCGGCGGAGGATCTTACTACTCAAGTTTGTTTAGTGCATGACTGTCTGGCTCTCTTGCCTAGTTTTACATCTGTTTCTTTTGCTTTCATTAGACAATTGAAGAATGTTCCGGCACATCTTTTAACAAGACACATTTTCTCGATTTCTGTAAGGCCTTCTTGAGGTAACTCACCCCTGATTACGTTTTAACCGTTTGTTTGATAGATAGTGATTAATAAATATATTTTTTTCTCAAAAGAATTTATATTTGTATGGATAATGAGTGGGTGGGGTATGAGAATGAATATTAAAAAAAAAAAAATGGATATTGAATCAACTGAGTATATGAATCTATAATTAAACATCTGTCCACCCCCTTGTATTATCATCCCGCAATAAAACATTTGTCTTTGTAGTTTGTACACGTCTCTGTATATACGGATCTGGATGCATTACTATATAATAATTTTTCCTCAAAAGATGACGTGACAAATTAAATATAAAAAAAAAAAAAAAAGATTTTGTGGGTGTGGGTCCCACAAACAAGTCTCCTTCTCCTAGTCGTACTAGGAAAATCATAAAAAAATTGAAAGGCGGTGAAATTGAACCACGCTATAAAACACCACGGATCCTCAATATCCAATAGTCATCTCTTTTATTTCTTCACGCAAAAGATTTCTGATTATTCTTCAGGAAGTTTTAGTCCCTATATATGAACAACATGAGGATTCGTCAACCCACGATTAACCTGTATATTGAAGATTCAATATCATCATCATCATCATCATCATCATCATGGAAACGTAAAAGAGGATCAGAAGAAGAAACCCAGATTGGAAAGAGTATCATGGAACTAACGAATCCAGAATTGACTGCAGTTGTACAGCTTATGCAGTTATTCCGTGGTGACTCCGATTCCAATTCTGATGCAGATGATAATAGTAAAGAAGGTCGCCATGGCCATAGCAGCCGGTTTGAAGATTCAGTGTCCAAAGATAACGAATCCCAGAGTTTTAATGGCGGCCGGAGTGTTGTTACAATTCCTTCTTCTGAAGCTGCTTCTTCTTCTTCTTCTAAGACCGCAGGGAATGAGGTTTCTTCTTCTTCTTCTAGTGATAATTGTTGCAGTACCAATCGTGGTCCGAAAAGGATTAATGCCGCTGGAAAAGAAAACGAAGATGTTTATGAAGAACTGAGATGGCGGCGCCGACGGGGGATGTTTAAGAAGAGGAAGGTTCGATCAATTGTTGATATCTATGCATCCACTGAGCCTTTGGGATAATTAGCACTTTAGCAGCTCATCTATATATGCTCATGTCTTATCTTTCTAACTATTATCATTTTGTGTACCACTTTGAAACAATTATGGCTTTCGTATTTGAAAAAAAACGCGATGCAATTATAAATTTGATTTTGATCATCCAATTGAAATCTCAACTCGCACCAATTAAGCATCACGTGAAACAAGGCAGAAAAACTACTGAGGCCGCGACCGACTTGGTGGTACGTACATATCACTATCGATGTGGAGGTACGTAGCCCTGCTGACCTGGCAGGGCATCTTGTACCGTTTTGATCATATCGTATATGAGTTATTATTACAACATGATCAAGATCGAATCATAAACGAAATAGAAATAAAACATGCGATTTTGATTAGAACAAAACATATTTGATTATAATACGAAGATGAGTGACACCGCTATAGGGAAATCAATCGGGTTGCATAGCAGAAATTAAAAAAAAATTGATTTTTTTTGACACGAGAACCGACTCCGAAAAACAAGAAAAATATGAAGATAAAGGCTATTACCAAATTGATCTAAATGATCTGTCGCTTTATTTCGGACGACATTTCGAGCACAAAGTAGTCCAAACGTCTGGCCTCCGGCAGTGATGCATGCACATGACCGACCACCGTAATCCTCGTTAACCGCTACCAAGAAAGTTTGACTGTTAGGTCAACTTTTCTGCTTCCCAAACTCCTCTAAGAAGATCTCTTTTTTTCCCCTAATGAATATGCATGTTAAAGAATTCGACACCATGTAACAAAAAAAAAAAAAAAAAAAAAATTCGACACCCTATATCCTTTTGTAGGGTGAAGTGGCGAGATGACCTGTCACAGTATACCAACTTAATCCGACAGGGTATGAAGTCGGTTGTATTATAGAATGTTGAGCAATGTCGTATTGCATAAGGAATTTAGTCAAGTATCAAATTTAGCATCATTGTTAGTTTGGATCAACACAATATTTGAAAAGGGTAGTGAATTACAACAATCAACTCTGTTTTTACAGCAATTAAATTACAAGCGTGAGTTTAAAATGATTAAAAGGAATAGACAAGAAATGTTCCAATTACTTCTAAAAAAAAAGGAAATGATCCAATTAACTATTCTCAAACCCTGGTTCAAATCCGAAAGTGATTTCGACTTACATTTCATCTTCTTGGATTATGTTAAAGGGTGCAATCTCCTAATTCTGGCTAACCACACAATGATACCGCAATCTAGAGCCAAATTTTTGATTCAACAGTCCGCCTTTAAGGATTTAATAACTAAACATGGTATTATCCCTTTGAGATACTCAACTCACGTTCAAAACCTCGATCACCCAAGAAACTGAATCTAAACAAAAACCTCGGTTCCCACGCCATCACGCAGAGTACATTTATAAAGAAGATGTGTGAAATAATATATATCAATTTAACTAAATCCATAAATCATAAGTTTTAGAACATATTAGCCAAGAATCTAGCAATCAACACATCCACACACTTCCATCAGTGATCTACGGCTCGACTTCGAAGATATTTACATAACTCGATATATAAGGTTTAGCTACTCATTATATTAATCAAAACACAAAGATTCATCATAAAAGTAAACATGCAACATGAAATATAAGTACCACTCTTATATAGAAAACCGTAAGAAACAAGCTCGAACAAAGAAATCCAAAAGTGTGAACAAAATATTTTCGGTAATCTTGAAATTACAACAACCCGAGCATGACGTTACAAACAACGGAGTCCGATTATGTTAAAGTGTCCCACATTGGAAACTTGTAATTGTTTCACACACCATATTAAGAGATTGACTTCCCTCACCTCATAACCTAGGTTTTGGGGATGAGGCCCTCCTCTTATATGGGTATGGGCTTAGATTTTATACATGGTATCAAAGCCATCCCTTTATTGTGTAAGTGTTGGGCCTTTTTGTTGGCCTTAAGATTGCTCTTATATGCCTTGTGTGTCTTGTGACCCAGGCTCTTTATAGGCCCACACTTGAGGGGCGTGTTAAAGTGTCCCACATTGGGAACTTGTGATTGTTTCACCCACCATATTAAGAAATGGACTTTCTTCACCTCATAACCTAGGTTTTGAGGATGATGCCCCCTTGTTATAAGGGTTTGGGCTTTGATTTTCAACAGATTAAGCTTTAGATCTACAACCATGGTGTTTAGGCCGGTGGAACTCAAAGAAGATGAACTATGGTGATGGTGATCATGATCCAAGTTCACTAAAAAATGTATTTATAGTGAGGAGGTGTGCAAGTGGACATTTCCCTTAAGGTGCGCGCCTTACCGTTACGACATAGGAGGTCAGAGTTCCCAGCATCGTAAGGCTTGTGCCCTGGCTCCTCAAGACATGCGCCTTGAGTGATATCTACAAAAGGGTAGCTCCCGGTATCCTAAGGCATGTGACTTAGCAGCTTTATCACCAAAATAAGCTTTTCTCCGTCTTTTCATCACGTGTCTCGCCTTCCGGTCATCTCAAACGCCTAGTTCCTACACAGAATCAACGAACACCACACGCAACCCTTACGACACACTAGGGTGGCCATAAATGAATTAAAAATCCTGAAACTACGAGATTTTCGGACAAGACGTCCTAGCAGGGCGGACCCATTTATACCCAAATGGGTTGCAGACCCTCTAAAATGAGAAATTACTTAATTTTTTCCTATAAAAACCATTTATGGACACCACCGAAAAAAGATTCTCTTAAAAAAATTTATGGACCCAGCTAAACAAAAATTTATCCAACAAAGCTTGCTTTTATCCAACAAATGGCGCCATGCTCCTTGATTTTCAGCATTAATACTTAGCTAATAATACTTAAGAAAGTATATATTACCATGTAGTAACATATTATAAAATATGACATAATAAATAATATTATTCCGATGGTCCACAAGCATAAATGACGGACTTAACGACTTCAAAATTCTTGGACTTGGATTCATATCAGACTTCAAAATTCTTGGACTTGGATTCATATCATTGACTCAGACATAGATCCCTAGTATGTTGCGTAACAGAAATACGCAAAAAATAACTGAGAGGGCCGAGGTCTTTCATAGCAAATTCCGAAGCAAAGAGGGACATAATAGTGGTACGAAGAGCATCAAAGGAGGCAATGAGAATAATGTCATCAACATATAAGAGAAGCTAAGCCGTATCGGTGACTCTGCGATAAGTAAATAGAGAGTGATCGGATGTGCTATGTATAATACCAATTGATGTGGCATAGCCAGAAAAGCGTTGATACCAGGCATGAGGAGCCTGTTTGAGACCATAATGTGATTTCTTGTGATGGAAAACATAATCTAGGTGTATTGGATCCCGAAATCCCGTTGGTTGATACATATAAACAGTTTCATTGAGTTGACCATGTAGGAATGTGTTATTGACATCGAGCTCATGTATGGGCCAAGACTTAGAGAGTGCAAGGCCGATGCCATGGCGAGGCTCCGATAATGGGTGAGGTCGGGGATGGGTGGACCCGAGATGGATAGGAGTTTGGATTGAGTATGATCCACATGTGTGGAAACGGGTTTGGAAGAAGTCATGCCAGCGTGGGCGATAATATCTTCTGCATATTTACGTTGACTCAGAAATAGACCCCTAGCATGTTGCGTAACAGAAATACCCAAAAAATAACTGAGTAGGCCGAGGTCTTTCATAGCAAATTCCGAAGCAAAGAGGGACATAATAGTGGTATGAAGAGCATCAGATGAGGCAGTGAGAATAATGTCATCAACATATAAGAGAAGATAAGCCGTATCGGTGACTCTGCGATAAATAAATAGAGAGTGATCAGATGTGCTATGTATAATACCAATAGACGTGGCATAGCCAGCAAAGCGTTGATACCAGGCATGATGAGCCTTTTTGAGACCATAATGTGATTTCTTGTGACAGAAAACATAATCTGTTTGTATTGGATCCCGGAATCCCATTGGCTGATACATATAAACAATTTCATTGAGTTGACCATATAGGAATGCGTTATTGACATCGAGCTGTTGTATGGGCCAAGACTTAGAGAGTGCTGTTAAGGGCTAAATTGTAGTATTTATACATATATTTTCTATATCAATTTCCCCTACATACGTATGATTTTCATAGATTTTGAGCTTATAATTGATTAATTGAGTAAATGGTGTTTTTAATGGTTAAATATGAAAACGTAACGCTTTTTATGTTTATTTGGTGTTTTTATATTATTTTGGAAATTATTACGTTTTGGTATGTTTTTTTATATTTGTAGATACCCAATTAATGATGGAAAAGGTGATCCTAAAGAGCCAATTTCGAGTTGAGGAAGGATCAATTGAATTTATGGAAGATTAAAAGAGATAAGGAAAGAAATCAATCAAGATAAAGATGGAAAAATCAAGATTTGATCGTCAGTGGACGAGCGTCCATATGAAGCAGACGAGCGTCCAAGGGTGAATCAAGCGTCCATGCAAACGTCCATAATCGTATTTTACATTCGAGTCTCTGAGGCGTGAGTGAACGAGCGTCCAGTCTCCGTTCAAGAAATGAACGAGCGTCCATGATAATGAACGCCCGTCTGCCGCCGACTTTCAGCGAACCGCCTCTTATCTCTATAAATAGAGCCATATCCTCAACCCTAAGGATATACTTTTATATACTCGAATTTTCTGAGGAGCAGCAGCCGACTTGGGAGTTTGAAGGCCGGTCACCCGAGCCTTGTGCTCGGGTGAACCGAGGTTAGATTAGGAGTAGATTATGTAGCTTTTCTTTTCGTTTCCATGGAGTTCAACCATTGTATCAAGACTATGTGAGTTTGATTTCTTTCAATTAATTTAATTCCGATTTTATCTTCATGAGCTTTAAGTCGCTTTGTATTTTTCTATGCGATTTGTATGCCATGTGAATTAGAATCGAAAGATTAGTTCACGATTGATGTTTATAATACGGAAGTTGCATAAACGCTAGATCACCATAGAAAGATAGGGTTTTTAGCCATTAATGATGACAAGTTAATGAGTTAGATTCCTAGGTTGTTAGGTTCTTTAAAAGCGAGAGTTAATTGAATCTACACCCGAGTTTTGTTTTGTAAATCGGTCTCAACACTCGAAAGATGAGAGATAGATAATTGAATTCACTACAAAGTAGGCTTTCATAGCTTGAGAGATAAGTTCACTAAGAGATTAGGGATTTGTGTCTCGTGAAAGGGTGAAACCACAAACCTGAATTAGAATCATGAGATTAACTAGAATTGAAATCACTTAGGTTTGTACTTTGGTTGTTCCCATGTTTCTTAGGTTAGATTTATTTTGATTGTTCTTTTATGTTTTTCTGTTTTTATGCTTTTGCTTTTCGTTTATTTGTTTTTGTTGAGTAGCAATTGGGAGGATTACTAGGATTAGATTCTACATACCTTTTCCCTGTGGATCGACCCCTTACTCATTACGCTTTACTAGCAACAACCCAATGTTTTGGTCGGTTAGGAGTTAGTTTTGCATATAGGTTAGGGTTATAAATTTTCTTTTGTTATTGATGCAAAATCTCCCCAACAAGTGCAAGGCTGAGAACAATATGAATAGTGGCTTGTTTAACCATGGGACTGAGGGTTTCATCACAATTCACACCGACTCGCTGAGACTTGCCATCACCTACAAGACGAGCTTTATACGGCTCAAAAGAACCATCAAAAATCAATTTATGATGGAAAATCCACATAGATCGTATAATATTCTTACTGTGGGGATGAGGAACAAGATCCCACGTCTCATTTTTAATAAGAGCATTAAATTCATCATTCATGGCAGCTTTCCGATTCGTGTCGGACAGAGCGTCTTTCAGGTTTCGAGAAAATGGTGGAGGGAGTAGGTGAGGCGGATAAGTTGTAAGGTGTCTTGGGCTTAAATATGCCATGCATGGCCTTGGTTGGCATTGTGCGGGTGGGTGCAGATGGTGGGGGAGTGTTAAGGGTCAATTTGTAGTGTTTTATAGGGATATATTTTATATCAATATTCCCCATATATGGATGTTTTTCGTAGAATTCGAGATTATAATCGATTAATTGAGCAAATGACGTTTGAATAGTTAAAATACAAAATCGAGTAAATATCGTGGTTTTATTATCTATTTTGTGTGGTTTTACGTTTTGCTCGGTTTTGTGATCTTTTAGGTGCACAAATGTGGAATGGAAGAGGTCTAAATGATGTTTGATTGAAGATTAAAAAGGAAAGAAAGAGATACAGAGAGGATGAAGATGAAATAAAGCTTGGGAAAATCCCGAAACGACTCATGTCGACGGGCTAGTCAAAAGGCGTTTTAGAGAAGAGTCCTTAATGGAAGTTGTAGAGTTTTCCGAGAGCTTTTTTATGACGTTCGGATCATAATTTTTGGAGGTCTACAACTCAAGATATGAATTTTAGAAGTTTGAGTCCATTCTCAAACCAGCGTCCAGGGAGCAGAAGCAATACAGAGAGTTCAGCTTGGCCGCAAACGCACGTTCCAGCTCCGTCCATGCGGTCAAACGAACGTCCTACATTTCAAATCAAGTCCGGTAGCCTCCCATGCACACCCGACTTAAGATTCAAAACCCTAATTGGAAAAAATTATTTTCCAAATTGACATTAACATATATTACAAAGCGGCCGCTTTAGTCTCCCTTATAAATACAAATAGCATAATTAACCAATTGAGGGAAGAATTAATAAAATTACTTGACCATAATTCTCCTCGCATGCCAGCCGCACTTTATTGGTTCCATAGCGGTCACCCGAGCCTTGTGCTCGGGTGATCCGGGTTAGATTAGATGTAGTTTTCTTCCGTTTTCGATTCATGGATTCAATCATGTACCAAACTACGTGAGTTTATTTATTTAATTTATTCACCTTATTCGTTTTTTGTGATCTTTTAATTCATGTTGTATCGTTCTATGATTATGATGCTATTATGTGAATTAGATCGAGAGATCAGTTTGCTATTGATGTTTACAACATACGAAAGTTGCGTAGACTAGATCACCACGGAAAGATAGGATCTTTAATCATTAATGATGACAAGTTAATCGGTTAATTATCTAGGTTGTTAGGTTCTAAAATACGAGAGTTAACCTGAATCTACACCTTCGTTTTGTATGTAATATTGATCTCAACATTCGAAAGAGGAGAGATCGATAATTGAATTCACTACGAGAGTAGGATTTCATAGCTTGAGAATACATATTCACTAAGAGATTAGGGGTTTGTGTCTCGTGTAAAGGTGAAACCACAATTTGAATTAAAATCATGAGATGAACTAGGATTGAAATCACTTGGTTTGTATGATGTTTGATCCCATGTATCCTTAGTTTAGGTTTTTATTATTTGTTCTAGTTTAGATTTAGTTTACTTGTTCTATGAGTTTATTTGTTAGTTCTTCGTTTATTTGTTTTCGTTAGTAACAATTGAGAGGATTAATTAGATTAGATTCAACATCCCTTTTCCTGAGGATCGATACCGTGCATTTATCCAACTTTACTAGCAACTACCCGGTATTCGGCCGGTTAGGAGGTAGTTTTGCATGGTAGTATAGGTTTATAAATTTTCTTTTGTTTTAATGATGCAAAATCTCCCCAACAGGGAGGGGTAGAGTGGGCCTGAGGGATGGTTCATGAAGGTGAAGTTGGCGTGGGCGGGGAGGTTGCAGCATTTTCGGAGGAACTAGTTTGTGGGGAAGTGGGCTGGGCCGAGGGAGGGAAAGTGGGCTCAGATGGTGTGTCAGTTGCGGATAGTTGTTGAAGAAAAATCGGGTGAGGGACATCGTGCAGAAATTCATAATGGTCCGAGGTAGGGGAGTGGAGGTTTGAGAAGGGGAATTTTGATTCATCAAAAATTACGTGACGGGATATAATCATTTTTCGGTTGGACAGATCGTAACATTTATAGCCATGATGGTTTGAGGATACCCCAAGAAGACGCATGGCATAGAACGGGATTGAAGTTTATGAATAAAGGTGGAGAGAAAGATAGGGTAACAAAGACACGCAAAAAATGCGAAGATGTGTGTCAGAGAGATTTCGCTTGAAGAGGATCTGTGTGGGGAAGTTGTTTTGGAGCTATTTGTGAGGAAGAATGTTAAGAAGACAAGTTGCCATTTCGAGGGCATGATGCGAAAATGAAGATGGAAGATATGCTCGGACGAGAAGATTGCGGATTAGGTTATTTATTGTACGTATTTTTCATGCAGCTTTACCATTTTGTGGAGATGTATGTGGACAAGAGAAACAGGGAGTGAGACCGTGAGTTGCACAGAAGGTCTTGAATGAATTATTATCAAATTTGGTGCCACTATCACATTGGAAACTTTTGATACGTTGTTGAAATTGAGTGTGAATTAACGAGCTAAATGTGGTAAAGGCAGAAAAAACTTGTGATTTATTACCTAACCGAACAATCCACAAATAGTTTGAGTAGTCATCAAGAAAGAGAATATAAAAACGATGCCCTGCAGAGCTTAAAACTAGCGAGGTCTTCAAATCACTATGGACAATATCAAACGGTAATAAAGTACTAGAAGTAGAAGCATAAAAAGGCAACTTAACATGTTTTCCAAAAACACACGATTCACAAATGGAAGTACTAGGAATGAGTGTGCAGTCAATAAATTTATTTGTGCGAAAGAGAGCGTAGGCTGGCAGCTCCCGGATGACATAATCGATCATGCCAAATAATGGAAGAAATAGCAGCAAAAGTATAGGGGTGGGTGCCGGGAGGGGACGTGAGGGGGGGTATAAGTCACCCGAGTTGTTACATCGCATTATTAGCATCCATGTCTGAAGTTCCTTCATAGGAAAACCAAACGGATCAAACTCAACAGAGAAATGATTATCGATGGTGAAGCGATGGACATAGATTAAATTTTTAATAATTTACGGAGCATGGAGAATTTATTTTAAAAATAATGGCGGATGGGGTGGGGTGGGGGGAGGGTTGTTTGTACATGACCATGAATAGGAATAGTTTGACCGCTACCAACAATAATGTCACGATTTAACTTGCTCAAATTAAAATAAGACGAGAGATTACCAGTAGACTGTGTCATATGAGACATGGCATGAGTGTCAAAATACCATTCATTCAGAACTTGTAATGATAGTGTGTACATAGCTGCAATATCCGTAGGGGCAGAGTCGGAATTTCCAGGTCCATGAGCACTATAGGCTTGCTGAGGACGTGCTCCCAGTACAAGCTTGCTGAGCATTAGGCCGAGCCCAAGAAGAGGTTGGATAGGGACATGGAGGTGGAGTCCAACCCGGTTGTCCCCAGCAATTCCACGGTGAAAAAGTAAACCACATGGGTAGGGATTGTGTCCATGGTCTCGGCTGACTGAAGTTGTTGCCATGGCTGGAATACTGCCCATCTGATTGACCGAAATCACCGGCACCAGAAGTTCCACCCCCACGATTGTCACGTCCTCGACCAGAATTCCGGCCGTGATGTTGTCCCCGAGTATTATCGCGGCCATTGCCATGATTTCCACCATTTCCGCGACCTCCAACATTTTCGGGCTGCTGATTTTTTGAGCGTTCATAATTCCCATTGTAAGACACCAGAGCTGTATCGCTGGAGGCAGTAGTTGGAGCAATTCATTTGAGTTTTCTTGTCTCTTCAAAGATCGATTTTGAGACCAAGAGGAGTACTGAACACGCTCCATCTCTAGGGTGATTGATCGCGTGTGTAAGTCGCTTAATACTAGCAAGAGTACTAGGTCAATCGTAGTATAGCAAAGGAGAATCAAGGTTGATCCCACGGAGACAATGCAACTCAAGTATAAACGAGTCTAACGTAATTAAGAAAACAAATATGGTCGTTGACCAACAATAAACATAAAATAAACATGGTATTCCTCCCCCATCCCACCTATCTACTAACTTGGTCTAGTTAATCCTTATGTTTACTTCCCCATATAATTTCCTTAAATCAATCGAACGTTTTAATTCAGTTTTAGTTACGGGTGCATCTCCTTACCCTATCTACTTCCACTGTAAGGACAATAGACAATCTATACGCAACAAACCTCCTTCGTTGGTTGTATTAGCGCATACGCAGTAAGTTCTAGAGATGCCGGCACGAGACTGAAGACCTCCCTAAGCAGCTATTGACTATGACTAGCTCGTTCCTAGGGATCCATCAAGACAATGTCCAAATTAACACTTCACTAACAGTCCTTCATGTTAATTAACGAATTACGAATATTAGATTGGCCAGACCTAATGAATCGTTTTAATTATTCATGTCGATCAACGTAGTTGACGCTGAATCTCCAGATTAGGGTTACCTAAATATTTCCCCGGTAAATCGGTATAGACCGCCGGTTTACCGGGAGCGGCGGTTCCTAATCTAGAATCTACATTGCTTCATTATGATTAAATCAAGTAAATTATGAGATTGTTAAACATGCTGATTACTATAACACGTAAATACAAGTAGATATACCATAATAAAGACATAAAGGAACGTTCAAAGCTTCATACCTTCAACTATGGAGATTTAGCTTGATCTACTCAAGCTAGAGATGGAGAGGAGGGAAGGAATCCAGAAAATAAAATCAGCAAAGCTCAAAGAAACTTTATTTCATCAAAGTAATATTGTATATGCTAATGATAAACTAGACATTATGAATACACATGTTACAATCAGTTTTTGTGGCTGTTTATAGATGTTTTAGCCGACTTATGACTCAAATAAACCCTAATCGACCTAGTAGATGCGGCAGACTTCAGTTTATTGTCCTCCAAGTCCTCGGTAAACCGGACCTGGGCTTCGGTAAACTGGCCCAACTCTTCATCCTTTTTTCTGGCAGATTTTTTCCTGGAGTTCATTCACTTGGCCCAATGTCTTCCTTTCTGTCTAGATCCATCCTTAGCTGCTCCAGATTTTGGTACATCCTGAAAAGTGTATAAACAAGGCAAAACAATACCAAATCTACAGGATAATAACACATATGCAGAATTGTAAACCTATAATTATACACATAGAATTTAACACATATTCCATAGGATAATGAGCCTATATATCCCCTTTTGAGGACAATTCGGGGTAAATAAATGTTTAATTAATGGTGCATTTAGAGCGTTATCAACTACCCCCACTTAGCTTTTGATCGTCCCGAGCAAAAAAGAAAAAATGAAACAATGCCTCACATAGCTAAGATAAAGATCATGCCACTCATAGCTAAGATAAAGATCATGCCACTCATATTCATCAGCTACACATTAAACAATATTCGTGCCGTGAACCAATGTGTGTGCAATGACTCTCAAGCAACAGGAACGCATACAGAATCACATTATATCAACAAGTATTTCGGGCAAAACACATGTCACGCATCATTCCATAAGCTCTCTATTAATCATCACCTACCAACGCATCAATGTGTCATGTGATAAACCTTTTGTGATAGTGCATTCAAGAAAATATTGAAGTTATAGAGACCCCACAATCATTACTTACCATTGTGCACACTCGCTCATCTTGCCTTTAGACTCGGGTAAACAACATGGAACCTTACTTGGGCTGGGCAGACCTGGGGACCGAGTATTACTCTTGGGCCCTCGTTTGTTTTATTGCTCTGTTTAATCTCTTTTTTTTTTTTTTTTAATATTTTTTCTTTTATGCAATAGCCGTGCGTTTTACGCTCCATCGGCCCTCACTCTTTTTTCGCTCTCACTCACAAGCTTGTTTTGTCCCGGTTTACCTTGTTTGGCATGCTAGTTGCTACCCTCATCTCACAACAAAGGGTTAAAGTATATGCACCGACAAATATTGATTCCCGGTCTAGGCTAACTCTTTGTCTGATCTAAATACTTCTCACTCAGATTGCGTGCTCAAATATTGAATGCAAATGGCACAATAACAATTAATAAGTCACTACTTCATTCAGTCATGACACATGCTCATTCTTCCAGACTAAATTGAATAATGCTCCATCTATATTACTTACTGAAGAATCGAGTCATACGTGCTGTAAAAAGGGTGGTTCATAACAGAATGTATGATTAATATGTCACTACTTCAAAACTGGACATGACTTTCACCTAAATGTTGTGAGACAAAGATATAATTAATTGGCCCAATTTTCTCACTTAGAATGGATCAAAAGTCTACGTGGTGAAAACGGCATCTAAGAGAATTAATATAATCTAGCAATTTAGAATATAGTGTTAAAAAGCTAAGTGACATTCTTACCCCCCCACTTAATCGAAACATTGTCCTCAATGAGAAGATGAAAATAGAAAACGGAAAGGAACTTAGCTTCGTTAAGCATGGAGCGGAATAAGTACGGATCGGCATCGATGGCAAATGGCGCAGAATAAAATTCCATGGAAATATGCAATAGTTAGCTCATACAAAACAAGAGACGGAACTCGGGCGACAATAACCGTATAATAAAAAATGCGGTAATAAAAGAGAAATGTAATAACTCCAAAACAATTTAAGCCGACAAAATTATTATATTACGAATAAAAGTCTGACATAATACTACTAGATAGGAAAAACAAAAACAAAAATAAATACTAGAATGGAAATAACAACAAGAAATAATAAGAACTAGTCCTCATCGAAATATTCCTCCCAATCATCTCTTGGCTCGAAACCGGAAGGTGGTCCAGAACTTGAGGCGGCAGCATCGGAAGAAGATGCTCCGTGACGTGGGGCACTCCTCGGTGGTGTGGTCGAAGGAGGAACGCCTAAAAAGTCCATCAAGCTGTCCATTTTGCGATGCAGATTCACAATCTCTCTGCATTCTCCTCAATCAATGTCCTCTGAGATCGAGGCCCTCCGTGGACCGGAGTACATTCTCTCTCAGCTCTTTGACCCACACGTCTGGGTGCTCTCGAAACTGACTGCGAACTAATCTTTGGTTCAGGCTCTTCTCACTCGTCTCTGACCAGAACTGGAACCTCGTTCTCCAAAGCGAACATCTATCATAGGACCTTAAGGCAGGTGCTCTCACTCAGACTCATCAGCAATCTCTAAGATACGGCTATTCATCAGCATGCCGATGTTAACTGAAGATTCCAGTTCCAGATAGAACATCAACTCTACCCGCTTTGGTGTAACAGATACCGTGTGCTTGGTCGGCAGAAGGCGGGAACAGACAAATCTATTCAGGATCTTCCTATCCCAAGATAGGTCATTCTCTAGGAAGATGGTAGGGACTCTCATTTGATTGCGCTTCCATTCCACCCCAAAGTAGTTAGCTATCATCTGCATCCGCTCCAGATCATTAATATTGGAAGATGATGTATATTCCTCCTGGCCCACTGGTGGATTTCTCACCCCATAGTGTTCATTGATCCTTTCGATGGTGAAATCCACATTCACCTCCTGGACCGTAGCAAATGTGGCTCCTGGGTTGTGCACCAGATACGCATAGAACTCTCACACCACTGTAGAATTGAACCGGCTTGGTGCCTCTGCCATATCAAGAATGTCGTGGTACTTCATGACCTGAGGCAAGATACTGCCACAATCCTCCAAGTCGATGCCACATTCAAGACTAACAAGTCGGCCATTCCAGTGCCCTTTGAATGACTCATAAATCTATAGAGAATCGAATTTCTCAACCTCGTTAATCAAAGGGTTGGCATCGGCATAGAAAACCTGAGACTACTTGGACGATGAACAGTTCTGCTGCGTATTGGACTCATAGTGGACGGACACAGAGACTGCGGATATACTGATTCTGCTCTGAAAATAGACCCTCGGTTTACCGGACCTCTTGGCCGATTTACCCTGCCTAGTTTTTCCAACATTTTATTGGACAGTGCAGCTGATGATGGAAGAAGATGAACTGCAGCAACAACGATGTCACAGCAGTACCACACAACAGCAGAGGACGGGAAAAGGGTATTTTGGGTGTTGAGATGGAAGGAAAATGGTTGATAGTAGTGGTAGTGATGGTGGTGATAGGTCACGATGGTTGGCCGAATTTTTAGAAGTAGAAGAAGATGGTTGAGGATGAAGAATAATGGTGGTGAAGGTGTGTTTAAATAGGAGAAAATAATAGGAGATGGAAGGATTGAGTGGGATAGTGGGTAAAGGAGTAATGGTGGTGAGGGGATTGATGGGATTGAGGAGGTGGAGTAATTGTGGAGTGTGGGAAAGGAGGAAATGATGGAAAAAAGGGAAAAATGGGCGGCTGCTCTGACTGGTGGGTAACCGATGCAACGCATGTCCATCACGTGTCATCGAAGGGTCTGATCTAAAATCTGACACACAAAAACCGATAAAACCTTGCTCGATAAACCAGGGCATATGCCCGATTAACCGGGGCCAAATTTTCTCCAGATTTTCTCAGTTCCTGTTCTGCACACCTTAACTTACTGCTCAATCCTGACCTCAGTTCACTAGTTCTTACTCCTTCTTTTGTTATTTCTGACTCGATCCTAACCTACTTCACTAAAATCCACAACGAGTAAAAAAACCTTCCCAACATCCATCGGTTTCAAGCCTAAGGGTGCGGTAGGATGAAGAAAAACTCGTCATTTCATCCAGATACTTTTATTGACTCTTATCCTACCTAATGGTTCAAGAGATAGTTCTGAGTTTATAGTCGTCAGCTCGACCTTCTTCGAATCCTCATTCAATCAGATGTCAGGGCTTTAACTCGCCAAAATTGCATTCTCGAGGTTTCAACCGTCATGCACTTCCCTTCTTGTTTGCTATTATCCTCTAAGAGTGCCATCTCTCGGTTTTTTCAGAAACTCTCTAAGCTCTCTTTCTTGCACGTCTCGCTTTCATTGCTCGTGCACTAGGTCTACCCCTGCTTGGAGACTTAACCTTTATGTCCAAGGATTCCACATTTTCTCTTTTCGGCTTTATCTCATCACTACGAAATACGTACGGACTAATTTCCGTGAATGTCTTGTTGTGGTCCTTCTCCTCGTGTTCTCTATGTTAGGTGTAGTGCCCGAAAGACAATTTGTGTAATTGTTTTTAATAATGGATGACAGAATTTATCTCATCTTAGTTACTTGCTTTGTGCTTGTAAAGGATACACTGCTGCAAACCCTAAGTATATCAGTATGTAACCGCTTAAATCAGTGTATGGATTACACGTGAGGATTTAGTTAGTGGTGATATACTTAAACTGTTAGTCCGTGGTGAATTTAATCAGAGTTTAGGGTCTCTTGATTAAAACACCAATAATGCGCCCAGAACACCTTAGAGTGTGATAGTCTTATCCGGACTGTCGGTAGAGGGTACCTACGTGGGGCATTTATATATGATGGCATTCATATAGGACTGGACCGATTTAATCTGAATTTCTCGATATAATTCCGTAATCGAGGAATCTTATTAAATCATTAGATGATCATATATGGATCAACCTTAATCCTGAGGTGATCACAGTCTTTGCTTGTCCCGGGGTAGTGTTTGATGTGTTAGTTACGGTTCACTTAAATATGTGTTCCAAGCCACTTCTCATTGACACTATCTCCAGATGAGTGAGTAGTTCTGGTTTTCACAGACATGGAATCCATTCCTTCCTGCGGGAAGTAGAGAGACAGTCCCCTTATTTGTTAGCCTTAAGAAAGTGATCGATCCCGGGAGTTCATATTAGACTAATTGATCACTAGTCAGATATGTGAACTAATTGATCATCAGGGGGTTAATGGTAAATAAGGATAGGATATTCTGTGTCGGGTTTACGGAGATATCCCAATCAGAATGGACAATCTATGGAGGGTTAATCTGTATGTAGTGATTATATCAATGGACGCTTATTCACTCTATGGGTTGAGTATAAGTATACATCTATAATCGGTACAGTTCAGTTTCGGGTTTATGGTGGCATAATCCCGGAATTAATAGTTAATGTACTTATTCTGTTCGGTGAATAATTAATTATTGGAGCTACTGGTTATAGGTCCATGGTCCCCAATGTGGCTTCTGTAATTCGGACTAATAATCTTGTTATTTGGGCCTCAGTGATAATTAATTGGCTGGGCTAATTAATTGATATGCATGAATATTATTTAGTTGGGCTAAATAATATAATACACAGTGAAGACATTTTCTGTGGGCCTGGTGGGCTTAGTGTGGCGCCAATATGTCTTGGATTTTCCAAGAAATTAGTTTTCCTGGATAATGACATATTGTGTAATTAGTTATTTATTTGTTAAATAATTAATTGGATAAATAAAAGAAAATAATTTATTTATTATTTATCTCTTAACTATAAGGATAATTATATTTTCTTATTATAAGATTGTAATTATCTCTTATTTTTATTGGATTAATAATAATTAGAATTATCTCTTTTATTTTGTTAAACCGATTGGGTATAGGTTTTCTCTCTTGGATTTTGCCTATAAAAAGAGAGTTCTCCCCGAGCCCTAGGAAAGAGGTAAGCCACGAAATTCATAAAGAAAAAAGGCTAAGGAGTTCGATCCTTAGCTCCACCCGGTTGGAGAAAAACTTAGGGTTTTTCTCGGTTGCATATCAAGGAGGTTCGTGTATCAAGAAGGGTGCCCACCAACCGCCGTTTGGAGAACACATCAGAAGATCTAGGCTTCTCTTTCTACTATTGGTAACATGATCTTAACCCTCTTGTAGTAGTTAAATCCTTTATTTATGTATTGTGATATATAAATTGTGATCCATCCGCTGCGCGTAGATCTAACTAGTTTAGATCTAAGATCCTACATCCTTCACTCTATACAGTACTCTCATAAACTCCTGCTCACAGGTTTCTACAAGAACCTCTCTATGCCTAGACCTCTCATCCTTTATCTTCACAACGTTAACGTCTCCAGAACCATTGGTCATCATGCAGCGTTCAGGCCTATAGTTTAGGGGCTCTAGGATCTTAACGGTTACAACATCATTGTTCAACCTTAGAGTGATTTCCCCGTTATCATAATCCATGATCGCCCGGCCGGTCTCTAAGAAAGGCCTTCCTAATAAAAATAGGGCACTAGGATCTTCTGGTACGTCTAAGACGATGATATCTATCGGGAACGTGAATCCTCCTGCCTTAATCGTGCAATTCCTTAGCAGACCGGCAGTCATATCTCTGGTACGATCGACAAAGGTCATGGACTGAGTTTGGTCCATGGTTACCTGAATCTTAATTTTCTGACAGAAGGATAAAGGAAGAATATTGCAACTCGAACCAGAGTCATAGAGCCCTAATCCTACAGATACTCTATGATAGAAATCGGTAGTTGAAACGTCCCGGGGTCTCTAGCTTCACTACGGTATCCGAGTCCGGGTAATCCTTAGGCTCAGAGAACATAGTGTCGTGATCCTCTTCAGGATCATCGGAATCGTAATAAGAAGATATGTCAATCAACTCAATAGGAAACTCACCTGGCCGATACGTTTCATACTCTTCTAGGCTCTCATCGGCTTCCCGTTTAAGTGCTTCTTTTTCCTCCTCCACACGATTCTTATCCGCTTCATACTGCTCTCTAACTTTTGATCCTGGGTTGATCGCGTTGATGTAAGTCAACTAGATGATACTTTTTATGATGTTTTATCCCCCTTTCTCAAGCATTTATTGATGTTTTCGTATCAATTCAAGTCATTATTTTTTAGTTTCATCCCAATGTGTAGATAGTAATTATTATATAAAATATCACATTTTGATAGGTTTTGTACCAGTTATAGTAACCGGAGCGTCGTGTCGGGTTTACACTTGGTATTTTGGTGTTGTAATGCAGGATTATAGGTTGACCAAGACCCCGATTGACAATACGTGTTGATCCTAAACACGTCTTTTGAGGGCTAGATGAGTGTGCCGGGAGCTTACAAGTCAAAAACGGATGGTTTGTCGTTAGCATTTCTTCCGTAACCTATCTTCAATCGACAATTGACCCACCTTAGAGGCATTTTATGGAGAGGACTTCTTCATGAGAGTTTTATATCTTCAAACGAGTTTTCCAACGCATTTTGAATCACATAAATCGGAGGTCTACAATTCAAATTATAGCCGTTTTACTGAAATGCTGTGTTGCAGAATTTCATATGGTTTACGGCGCGCGCCTAGACATACATGGTGTGGGCCGAGACATCAACTCTGAGGTGGTTGGATGCAATTAATGTTAAAATCAAATCTCAACCACTTTGACATTCACGGTGCAGGCCAAATTCTTCATGGTGCAGGCCATAACATAAAAATAGCAAATTAATTAGATTTTGTGCTTTTTTCGGAAAGGGGGACAATACATATATCAACGGAGAAAAAACAGAGTCATCTTCATCTTCTTGAAGGCACCACTTTTCCATGGCTTCTAGAGCCAAAAATTAGATTTTATTTAGCTAAGTTCATCACAAAAATTATTCCTAGAATGCTTGTTTAATCTATTGGTGTATTTGATTGGGAAAGAAATCAAGCACTTGGTTCAACCTCCATTGAAGCTCTCTGGAGATGGATTCAAGCTTCCTTTCTTGTAAATTCATCGGTTGTAATCGGTATCATTCTAGTTTTATTTTGTTTTGTTAATCTTATTACTATGAATGCTAATTTTGACATGTTAGTGATTGTAGTAATGAGTAGCTAAATTTGTAACTAGCCAAGATGATGTTGTAGCGATAGTTAGTTAATCTCTTATGTTGATTGTGAATGATTGTTGATGTTGTTTAGTTTCAATTGTTGTGAGTCTTTTCCTATTTGCAATGTATTGCTTGTTGGTGTTGGATTTATCACCTAGCACTAGCACACAAACATTTAGTTGAGACCGAAAGGAGATATTAGGTGTGGGAGAAGGAATAGGAGAACCGGAAGGTAAAATCGACCTTAATTGGAATTCGATTTCTTATCCGGGGGTTGTTCACATTGTCATTGTATTCAAGTTCTTATCATACCAATTCATTAGGTTTAGGGCACCTAGGCCAAGGAGGAGGTATAGAGTAGTTTCATACACTCGTATGAGGGAGACTACTTGCTTAGGAATGCACCGTTTCACCCTTTTGAACACCAAGGGTAGGATGGATGGAAATCATTCCCATGATACTATAAGAGATTAGCTTAATCTACACATTGTCTTGGTTAGGTTTCTTTTATCATTTTATCAACTTTTGTAGTTAATCATTAGTTTCTTAAACAAACTTACGATTCGGATCAAGATAATAATAACTAATTGGTGTTTGACCTAACATCCCTGTGGATATGACCTTGACTCACCGTACTAGACTACAATTGACCGGGTACACTGCCGGTGAGATTGGAACCCTAGGAAGGTTTGCATCACGCGTGCAAAGCACTTACTAGCAATAGGACTAGGTCTATCGTAGTAAAGTACTGGCAAATCAAGGTCGATCCCACAGAGACTCGTAAGAACGTCTAATTATCAAGATTGAGCTTGTCACGAATAACGGTCTACGACCAACTATAATATAGACAGTAGTAAATTTGGTAACAATCACTAGCAAGATTATGCAAGTTCACACGAAGCAAAATGAGTTTCTAATGTATTAGTTCAATTATGAGCAATTAGTTATTCCCCCCACACATGCAACAGTCCTCCCCACTGGTGAATTTATTCATTGTTCAGCTACGGGTACAACTCCTAACCCTATCTACTCCGACAATGGTAGTAGACAATCTATACGCAAGCTACCCTTCTTAATTGATCCGTAATAGCCCATACGCATAAATAACTAGAGCTGTCGATATTGAGCGCTAACTCATACCGCAAACCCGCCTAGACAGCTGTCGACATTGACCAGCACGTTCATAGGGTCCATTCTAGATAATGTTCAAACATAGCACTTCAATATTCAGTATTTCATGCTAGTTTACGATGACATGCAAGTAGTTCATCAGGCTACTAACATGTAAATTACATCTATCGATCAACGTAGCTGGCGCCAATTGTCATGAATTAGCAATTTACTAGGTATTCAGATCCAGCGATATAGACCATCGCAGATCTGAAGAATGCAACTACTATTTCATGATTTCTTCACCAACGAATAAGATCTATAACACATGGGGTAAAATAAACTAACTCCTACATAATTAAACTAAATAAGCAATTAAACCATACTAGTCGAATTGAACAACGATAGATCTACATCTTGGAAAAGACATAAAATCATATCCTCGAATACGAGCGTAGATCTCCCCCTATGCAGCGACTCCGTCGTCTCTCCGACCAGAACTCATAAAATAAATAAGATAAAGAACAATATATGAACTTTTATTGCATAATATTTGTCTTGAAAATTGTACACTTGTGTTCTGAGGCGAAGCCTCTTATTTATAGCTATCTAAACCGACTTAGAAACATCTAGTTCTACCCCTCGTCCAAGAAAACGGGTTTCTGAAGGTTCTGGACTCTCGGTAAGTCGGCACCGCCTCCGGGTTACCGAGGGTATTTTCGTCCTTTTTCTTCAGCCGACTTAACTTGAAATGTTCTGGAATACCCTAGGCCCATTCCTTTCGTTCAGTCCACTCTAGATTCGTCCATCATGCTCACCCCAATATTCCGTATCCTGAAAATCATCAAATAATGCATGAAATAATATCGAAACAGGGAAAATAAACGCTAAGTGCAGATTTCTCGACACACGAACCCGACATATGCTATTCAACTCAAATGGTTCATATTCATAGGTCGAAACAACTATTTTTAGCTCATAATGGATAGAATGTTGATGTCGTAGGATAGACTATTTTAACCGTCATCAACTACCCCCACTAGCCTTTTGCTCGTCCGCGAGCAGAGTATCAAGTCGGAATGTACCTCCAAGAACAATCTCCATCAACTACCACATATTCAATTAAGATTTCCTGCAGAAACATACATCAAGCCACAATCCATAAGCTCCCCATTAATCACTACTTATCCTGCATCAATGTGTCGTGTGAGGAATCAGTCGTGATAATGCATTCGTGAGAAGAATCAAGTTGTATTAACCACACAATCTTAGCTTGCTTGCGCATACACTCACTCATCTTGCTTTCAGACTTGGTTACACAACATAGTACCGTAATTGGGTCGGGCGGACTCGGGGACTAAGCATCGCTCTTAATTCCTCTTTTGTTTCTTTTTATGCGAGGGTCGTGCCCTTTTTAAAAGATTTTGCTTCCCTCACTGCCTGTATTGCATATATTTTTCTTATTTTCTTTTTTTTTTCTTTTTTTTTCTTTTCTTTTTGGCAGATTTCCTCACTTTTTTTCTCTTTCTCTCACAAGTCCGTTTGTCCCGGTCACCTTTCGTCATCCAAGTTGCTTCCCTTGTCTTACAACAATTTGTTGAAGTATATAGACAGACAAATAATGATTCCCGGTTAAAACAACTCATCGTCTAATCTTAAACACTTCTCACTCAGATTATGTGCTCAATTATTGATTGCAATGATAGAAGGATAATTAATAAGTTACTACTTCATGCAACATAACATATGCTCATTCTTCCATACTAAATTGAATATGCTATAGCTCACTTCAAATTGAAATTGGGCTCCTTTTCTACCGATTCCTTACTCGAAAACGTGCAATAAGCAAGCTAAAAACAGTGTTAAATTTTATTATTTCCTTTTTCGATTATCCAGCTAAGACATCTACCCCTCACTTATTATAGACATTGTCCTCAATGACTAATAATAATGAAAGAAGAAGTTACTTAGCTCTGGAAATGATCAACTGAGTCAAAACGAATCCCAGAGCAGAATCATTAGCTCCTAGGTCATTCCTCTTCCAAGTTGTTACATGCTTTCCAAAATTCTTCCAAAAACTGTAAGTAACATGCGAAGGGCAATAAGAAAATAAGGTGGCGGTAATTGTGCATACCGGAGGAATGCGCAAAAACAGTTTAAGCCACTTTATTCTGTCATTGGCCTAAGCAAGACGCGAAAACTTGTGCCAGGAAGGTCTATGAATGGTTCCTCCTAAATCCACAAAAGATATAGTCTCTATTTCTTGCACTTGGCCTTCACTACACCCAGGCCAGGTTTCCTCATAACTTTCCTCATCTTTCAATAGTAAAGTATCAGCTACTTCAGGGTCTAGTGCCACTTGCTGATATAATTCCAACACAAGTTCGTCTATGGCATCTAGCATGTAGCATGCTTCTCCTTCGTCTTGTGCATATCTCGTTGAATTCATCATATTGAACACTATTTTGTCCTCATTCACTCTCAAGAATCAGCTCGCCCTTATGAACATCTATCAACGTTTTGCTTGTAGCTAGGAAAGGTCTTCCGAAGATCAATGGAACATTGTGGTTAGCTTCCATGTCTAGCACCACAAAGTCTACTGAGAATACAAACTTATCTACTTTCACCAAAACATCCTTCACCACTCCACAAGGTTGCTTCATAGACCTATCTGCTGATTGAAGGGTTATAGACGTTTCATTCAACTCTTTCATGCCTAACTTATGAAAGATGGAGAGTGACATTAGATTGACACTAGCCCCAAGATCACACAATGCGTTGTTTAGGCATACTCCTCCAATTGTGCATGGTATGAGAAAGCTCCCAGGATCTTTACACTTGGGAGGTAGTTTGCGTTGCAAAACTGCCGAGCATTCCTCGTTAAGGCATATTGTCTCAAGGTCTAACAATTTCCTTTTGGTAGAGATCACTTGCTTCAAGAATTTTGCATACTCTGGCATTCCGGCCAGAGCTTCTACCAAAGGTATATTCACTTGCAACTTTTTAAACATCTCTATAAACTTTTTATAACGCACATCATCATTATTCGGCTTATTCCTAGGGGGATAGGGTAAAGTAGCAGGATTAATAGTTACAGTTCGTGAAGACTTACCTACTGACAACTGCTGCTCTGCCTGCTTGTCTGCTGAATTTTCAGACTTTTGGTTTACCGGAGTAGTGTCCCGGTTAACCGGCCCCTATTTTTCTCCAGATTTTGCTACGTTCTACTGCTGACTACTTTCTGATTCCACATGGACAGTTGGTATAACTGGTCCAGGCAGTTCCTTTCGGCTTCTAGTCATGATTACATTTACGTCCTTCGGATTCTTCTCAGTATTACTCGGCAATCCTCCCGGAGGATGGGCTGACACTTGTTCTGCAATCTGCCCCACTTGGTGTGATAGATTCTGCACCAATGCTTCCTGATTGGTCAGTCTTGTATCATTCTTCTGACAATATGTGGTGAAGTTTGTATCAACTCAGTCATGGATTTCGTAAGTTGATTAACTATATCGGTCATAGTTTAGCTCATTTTATCAATGGCTGCTTCTCAACCACCGGACTTGTTGAATTGAGGCATGAATCCACCAGTTTCTCTCGGTCTCTCTCCACCGTTAGAATCACTTTGTCAAAAACCCCCAGTAGGGTCACTCAGTCTAAAACCAGGGTGGTCGTGAGAACCTGGGCGATATCCGCCCCTATAAGAATTTCCTTGCCTCACTATATAGTTCACGTCCTCAATGTTGGTCTCTTGAAATTTTTCAACCTTAGCTATGCGATTTTGCATGACATCTATCTTCTCATTCATCGCCATTAGCTGATATAAGATCTTTTGAGAAGTATCTTCTCCAAATATGCCTTCAGCTACTTTGCCGGTTTCAACTTGATGCGTTCCCCATTGACTTGTCAGTGCTATTTGCTCCAACTTTTCTTCAGCTTCTTCAGGTGATAGCAACGCAAAAAATCCGTTGCTTGATGCATCAACTCTCATTTGTTCACTTGGCCACAATCTGTGATAGAAACTATGCATTCGTACGGGCAAAGTGATATCATGGTGAAGGCATCTCCTTTGTGCTTCCTTAAATCTTTCCCAAGCTTCTTCAAACGTTTCAGTGGGTTTCTACTTGAAATTCATAATGTCTTGTCTCATCTGTAGTGACTTCCCAGGTGGGCAGTACTTATTCATAAACTTCTGCAACAGATCGGTCAAAGTTTGGATCGATCTTGGTGCTATAGACAATAACCATATCTTCGCATTGTCTTTCAGAGTGAATGGAAACAATTTCAACTTGATGTTGTCTCCTGGTACTCCTGCTGGCTTAACCGTGCTGACTATCTCCAGAAAGTTGGTGACGTGTACACTAGGATCTTCATTCATTACTCCATGAAAGGTAGTGTAATTAGTCACCATTTGTATGACATTTGGTTTCAGGTGAAATACCTCAGCTGCATCCTCAGGCTGAACAATTGCTGGCACGAATTGCTCAACCGTCGGCATTGCATAACTCTGTAGAGTTCTCCTATCTGCTTGAACCACAACTCCTGCTCCATTTTGTCTATTCTGTCCATTATGTGCCATGTCGATTTCTGTACCCTCCAAAGGTGGAATCTCTTCTTCCCTTTCACAGTGATCTCCTTCGTGCGAAATCACGTCGTCCGCCAGCCTAACAGATTTCTCTCGAGCTTCCTTTCTCTTTTGCCCAGAAACTTTTCAATCTCAGGTATGAATCTCTCGAGTTTGCCTGCTGAACTTCGTGTAGCGTACTACAAGACACAAAAAGAAAATAAAAAGGTTAGTGACTTGCCACACCAGCTGTTACACACGCCTGGTAGACTCAAAAGTATAGACTCTGACTACTGACCTGACACTGAACTAACAGAAACAATTCTGCCAAAATTTAGACCCTCGGTTTACCGCGGTAAACCCTCGGTAAACCGGATGCTATTTTTTTTTTCCAGATTTTAACAGAATTGTCTTTGTACGACTCTAGTATAAACAGACTATAAAACAGACTCAATTAAAAGGGCTCAAATATACACAGAAAACTCAATCTTAAATAAAAATTATTCTTGACACGAGTCCCCGGTAACGGTGCCAAAAATCTTGATCGCGTGCAAGGCACTTACTAGCAATAGGACTAGGTCTATCGTAGTAGAGTACTGGCAAATCAAGGTCGATCCCACAAAGACTCGTAAGAACGTCTAATTATCAAGATTGAGCTTGTCACGAATAACGGTCTACGACCAACTATAATATTGACAGTAGTAAATTTGGTAACAATCACTAGCAAGATTATGCAAGTTCACACGAAGCAAAACGAGTTTCTAATGTATTAGTTCAATTATGAGCAATTAGTTATTCCCCCACACATGCAACAGTCCTCCCCACTGGTGAATTTATTCATTGTTTAGCTACAAGTACAACTTCTAACCCAATCTACTCCAACAATGGTAGTAGTCAATCTATACGCAAGCTACCATCCTTAATTGGTCCGGAATAGCCCATACGCATACAGAACTAGAGCTGTCGATATTGAGCACTAACTCATACCGCAAACCCACCTAGACAGTTGTCGACATTGATCAGCACGTTCCTAGGGTCCATTCTAGATAATGTCCAAACATAGCACTTCACTATTCGTATTTCATGCTAGTTTACGATGACATGCAAATAGTTGATTAGGCTACTAACATGTAAATTAAATCTATCGATCAATGTAGCTGGCGCCGATTATCATGAATTAGCAATTTACTAGTTATTCAGATCCAGCGATATAGACCGTCGCAGATCTGAAGAATGCAACTACTATTTCATGATTTCTTCACCAACGAATCTGATCTATAACACATGGGGTAAAATAAACTAAGTCCTACATAATTAAACTAAATAAGCAATTAAACCATACTAGTCGAATAGAACAACGATAGATCAACATCTTGGAAAAGACAGAAAATCATACCCTCGAATACGAGCGTAGATCTCCCTCGGATCTCTCCTTAGGCGGCGACTCCGTCGTCTCTCCGACCAGAACTCATAAAATAAATAAGATAAAGAACAATGAACTTTTATTGCATAATATTTGTCTTGAAAATTGTACACTTGTGTTCTGAGGCGAAGCCTCTTATTTATAGCTAGCTAAACCGACTTAGAAACATCTTGTTCTACCCCTCGTCCAAGAAAACGCATTTGTGAAGGTTCTGGACTCTCGGTAAGTCAGCACCGCCTCCCGGGTTACCGAGGGTATTTTCATCATTTTTCTTCATCCGACTTAACTTGGAATGTTCTGGAATACCCTAGGCCCATTCATTTCGTTCAATCCACTCCAGATTCGTCCATCATGCTCACCCCAATATTGTGTATCCTGGAAATCATCAAATAATATCGAAACAGGGAAAATAAACGCTAAGTGCAGATTTCTCGACTCACGAACCCGACATATGCTATTCAACTCAAATGGTTCATATTTATAGGTCGAAACAACTATTTTTAGCTCATAATGGATAGAATTTTGATGCCATATGATAGACTATTTTAACCGTCATCATGGGTACATGGAGATTGGTTTGATATTCAATACTTCACGAGGCATTGTGCTTGATTCGTCTTGACTTTTTCAACTCCTGCTGAATGAATATCCGAAGTGTCCCGAGATTCCTGCGAAAGACACAAAAGAAAAACAAAGAAAATGGTTAGCAACTCCCGCCTCAGTTGGGATTAGACCCAACTGCTGCGGACCTACTAACTAAAACTAACAGGGATATACACAGAATCACTAAGGCTGTCAAAACTCGATTTTTTTACCCTCAGTAAATAGGGGGCAACCCACAATAAACTAGGCTCAGAATTTCTTATTATGGCAGTAAAACGATGCAGGTTTATTTCAGGAAGACTCAAGACTCAAAAAGAAAGATTAAAAGGAAACAACAACTTCTTAATTAAAGTTGAAAACGTTTATTCTTGAAATTGGCCATTGTCCCCGGCAACGGCACCAAGAACTTGAGCGCGTGTGTAAGTCACTTAATACTATCAACTGTACTAGGTCAATCATAGTATAGAAAAGGCGAATCAAGGTCGATCCCACAGAGACAATGCAACTCAAGCATAAACGAGTCTAACGTATTTAAGAAAACTAACATGATCGTTGACAAACAATAAACATAAATTAAACATGGTATTTCTCCCCCATTCCACCTATCTACTAACTTAGTCTAGTTAATCCTTATGTTTAATTCCCCACATAATTTCCTTAAATCAATCGAACGTTTTAATTCAGTTTTAGCTACGGGTGCATCTCCTAACCCTATCTACTTCCACTGTAAGGACAACAGACAATCTATATGCAACTAACCTCCTTCGTTGGTTGTATTAGCCCATACACAGTAAGTTCTAGAGATGCCGACACGAAACCGAAGACCTCCCTAAGCAGCTATCGACGACTACTAGCACGTTCTTAGGGATTCATCAAGACAATGTCCAAATTAACACTTCACTAACAGTCCTTCATGTTAATTTACGAATTACGAATATTAGATTGTCCAGACCTAATGAATCGTTATAATTATTCCTGTCGATCAATGTAGCTGACGCTGAATCTCCATATTAGGGTTACCTAAATATTGCCCGGTAAATCGGTATAGACCGCCGGTTTACCGGGAGCGGCGGTTCCTATTATACATTGCTTCGTTCTGATTAATTCAAGTAAATTATGGGGTTGTTAAACATGCAGATTAACAATAAAACATGTAAATATAAGTAGATCTACCATAATAATGACATAAAAGAATGTTCAAAGCTCCATACCTTCAACTATGAAGATCTAGCTTGATCTACTCAAGCTAGAGATGGCGAGGAGGGAAGGAAACCAGAAAATAAATCACCAAAGCTCAAAGAAACTTTATTTCATCTGATTTTTATAGATGTTATAGCCGACTTATGACTCAAATAAACCCTAACCGACCTAGTAGATGCGGCAGACTTCGGTTTCTTGTCCTCTAAGTCCTCGGTAAATGATGACGGTCAAATTATACCCGTAAAAGTCATCAACGTTGACCTTAAATCGAGATTAATAATATATATTTTGTATTAAATCACTCGTTTATATTTATTATTTAATGTTAAGTGATTATTAATATAATATTTGGTATTTAGCTGCTTTTATTATTTAAAGCCGATTTATTGTGCGATAAATGCTGATTTTGTAGATCACGACAAATCGAGAGGATTAATGTCATTCAATCAATTATATCAAGATAAAGAAGGAAGAAAATCGGAGCATTAATCAAGAGATAAATGAGAGATTAATCAGATCAACACGAAAGCGTGCAGTGGGGAACAAGATAGACGAGAAAAACGATTGACGCGTGAAAAGTTAGGTTCGGTCGACCGAGCCTGATGCTTCGGTCGACCGAGTGTCACCTCTCGGTTGACCGAGCCTCGGGTTTGGGTCGGTTTTCGGCTTTAATCGTGCTTATCTTCTAGAACCACCCTAAGCCGGCAAAAACCTCTATATAAGCAAGCAGCTACGAGAATTGTAATATACACCAAAAATACACCTCTCATACTTTAGAATATAATTCTACTTTGATATTTTAATACAATGTAGCATAAGTAGATTGAAGGTTTCCAGCAATTTAAAGGCTGCGAATTATGTAAGCCTTTATTTTCTGTTTCTTTCTTTTAAGTAATTAATCCCTCCCAATTATGCTTTATCGTTTGAATTAGTTAATCATAGCTAGATGATGTAGATCTAGGCTATGACGTTAGGGATGTGGCGAAGCCTTGTCTATGAGGATCCCATAACCTACGTCATACACTTAGTATTTATTCATGAATCTGCATTGTTTAATTAATGTGTATCTAAGTTAGTTTATATGAATGCTTTACGAATTACTGTTTAATCTGTTCTGTATGATGAAACGCTGAGAGATATGTTCAGGGATGTAATCTGGGGACGAAATTGATTCGGGTGACCGAATGAGTTCACTCGGTCGACCGAGCCCACCTATTCGGCCGAATCGAGCCCCTGTTCATCCGTTAAATAGCCATGTCTTTATGGTTAGGTTAACTTAATAGAATTTATTATCTCAGTAGGTATGGCTATGGCTACGTTACTCGCTTAGTTTAATTAAAACGTGTAAAAAGGAAATACCAATATAAAACTCTTAGGTAGGCTTATGAATTGATCTTCGGACGTTCAGCGTTATCTAGGTAGGTTTATATTTGGGAATTGCATGCACTGATTATACGTCGTCGTAGATTAGCATGAGACTATAACTTGGTAATTGCTAGTTGGACGAGAGCTTGAGTAATCGTTTAGAAGTACGCCTAACCATAGGAATGTTGCCTGAGCGAGGTGTACGGGTCAATATCGGCATCCTTAGAGTCGTAAGCGTGTGAGTTATATGAGATGGAGGCACCAAAAGGCGAAGTCACGTAACAATACCACGTTGATTTAGTGACTTACCGGTGCTAAGTCAAGTTAAAGAGGATGACTCCCGTAGCCAATCTAAGATAGATACAAACGGATTGACAATTAATAAGTTCGATTTATTATATAAATTATCTAGGTCCAAACGATAAAGACTATAATTGGGAGGTTAATTACGTTGTGTCGAGTCGTGTCTTTACTTTTCTTGTCCTATGTTGGTCGTAGACCGCTTTTATGTCCTTGACATGTATAATTAATTGTTTATATATGAAATGACCCACAATTGGTTCCTCGTGGGATCGACCTTGATTCACTATAGCTATACTACGATGGGCCTAGTCCTCTTGCTAGTATTGGTTTATGGTGGTCAAGTATATTATAACCTGATTGACCACGTCATCAAGTTTTTGGCGCCGTTGCCGGGGAACCAACGGTCAATTTTATATATAAATAATTTTTTATTCATGTCGAGTTTTCTGTTTTTGAGTCTGTTTTTACGTTTTGAGTCCCTTTGGTTATCTGCTCTGTCTGAAAATTCCAGCTTAAAATATAAAAAAAAAATAAAAATAAAAAAATAAAAAAAATTCGGTCGACCGAGAGACCTCATTCGGTCGACCGAGCACTTATAATATTTTTGTTCTTGTTCTGTTTACACGGTTTCTGATTTGTGTTTTTCGAGTCTGGAATTTCGCGTGTCTGTTTATCCCAGTATGTTTAATCCGTAGGTCTGATAGCGACATGGGAAACCATGTTAAAATCGATCACGGTCCTGCTTGTTTTGTTTTTCTTCCGCTTGCGTAAACCAGGAAGCAATAATCCGTGTCGCATAATTTTCAAAGGGCGCCGAGAAAATAACCCAAAGAAACATGTGGAGCTACGAATCTAAAATGGGAAAAGCAATGGAAGCAATACCTTTAAAGCACCAAGATGGCTCCGGAAAAAATTTTAAAGGCTTAAATTCTTCGTGGTACAATGTTGAAGGCAAGGTACTACCTTTTTTTTGCTTATGTTTTATTACCTTTTGGTTTTTTTTTAGCATAAGTTAGCCTATACATGAATCTTAGTAAGAATCTTAGCCCGGAGTTGGTTTGTAAGAATAATTTTATTAGTGTGGAAGGTTACGCTTCAAATCTATCTCATCTAGAGGTGTGTGGGAAACATGTAGTAGTTGAAGGAAGCAAAGGAATAAAGAGTTCCTCGTAGTTCATTAAAATCTCATGGTCCTATGCATGAAATTGCTTCTACTTGGCCATGGGAGCAACAAATTGTGTAGTTTAAGCATTCGCAATCTAAAGAAGGCGTTGAGTTTTGAGAGAACACAATCTTACGCTTTCGTGATGTTTATGGTGATGGCTTCTCGGTGAACCCACCTTAAACAAAAACGAGATTACGCTTTGGGTGACAATTTAGAAATCGAAGAATCTTTGTACATAGGTTCGAAATGGTTTAACCATGGTGGCGAGTTCAAACGAAGCTTCGCTCAATCAACTCCCTCCACGTGTGATGTGCGTTACAGCAGCTTCAACAAGACTTAGCATAGCCGATAAGCCTTTTCAAAGCAAACGGGGCTTATCTTGACGGATTGGCCTGAATCGTCACATACGTTCCAACGAATAAGACGGCGTAGGCTTGCCTACATAACCGACCTTATTCGAGAGTACTTTGATTCATTGTTTCTTATTGTCAAGGCCAAAACCGTAATTTTAACCGAGTTTCTTAGAATTCACTAATCCCTAAAACGAGCCGAGGTAAGAGCTTTGGATAAATGGTATGGATAAATGTCGCTTCCTGGGCTCACAACCAAGGGAAGGGTATTAATCCATAACAACGATGAGCCCACCTCCTATAGTGCTCAGAGGGGTCAATATCTAGTAATCCAAGAATAATGACTGACAAGGATACTTTTGGAAAGTCGAGCTGAGGACTTTAAACTCAGAACTACTTCTTTAAAACCCTTAGGATTTCTTTTTAGAATTTTAGGTTTTTCCTTCTTTGAGTCAAATAAGAGTAACGTGAAATATGTTGAGGTTTTTTATTTTGCCGTGTTCCGATGGCCATTGGGCTAAGGATGTGCAAAACTTTTTTACTCAATATAGGCCACGTGAAATAGTTTCAGTAGGAGAGTCAAGAAATTGCTAAATAAAAGGAAATTTAGCAATCAACCTTAAGATGGAAGCATTAAGAGAGCTTGAGAATTATTGAAAATGTAACAGAGAATGATTGGTGCGAACAAGAACAATTTTGGCCAACTTCCAAAACCTTTTAGAATGGTGATCCAAGTGAAAATCCAAAGTGATGTGCAATTCATTCTGCAATTATCCTTATCTTTCCCTTTACACTTTTTCACCTTCAAACTTTTCGATCCTCTCACCAATCTGCCCCAACAGTTCACATTTCTAACCATTCTTTCATCGCCTCTCTTTCTTTCCATCTGTTTCACTCTCCCGCCCAATCTCGATGTCTTAACCATTCCAACCTACCCATAAACGCAATTTCTTACCCACCCTTTATCTTTCCTTCCCATCCTTATATATATCTTTTTCTAAACCCATCATACTCTCAACCCCCATTTTGTTTACACAATACCCTTGTGTTGCGGAATTTGAAATATTGCTATGTTTTCTTGATTATCTTTTATCATTTTGATTTTCATGATCCTAGTTGGGGTAAGTGTAGCTCTAACCCTAGCTAGATTTTAAAGGTTTTTGGGTTCGATCAAAGTACAACTTATCTTTCTACCGGAAGTTTTAAATTTCACATTTTTTCCGTCTATTCCGGCATTTCTAGATGATCAGTTTTGTTCTACATTATCCCACCGATCCGACCTTGTTGATGACGGTTATGACTTTTACGTGATACATTGGGTTATTAGTAATTTGAGGAGTAGCTACATCTCCTAAGTTGTTGATATCCAATGCAAGCGAAGTTTCTGCGTTAAGTATTTGATTTTATCTTTCGTCAATAGGTCGCATTCAATCTGTTATACCTTACCAAGTTTCTCTTTTATACTGGAATGAATACATAGTGAGCCAGTCCACCTCGTGTTTTCCCACATGGGGTTATGCTTTTTGATCTTTGTCTTATCCACCCGGTTTGTAGATGACGACCACCATCTTTAGTTGCTTGTTTATTTTTCTTTCTATTTAGTATTTTTCTTTTTGGTTTCCCTTGTCATTGGTTGTATAAAATAAAGTGGCTTAAACTGTTTTTAGGTATTTATACCTCATTACTGCCACATTATTTTAGAACTTTCATAGACATGGTGTTATTAACGGTTTCGTGGAGTTTGTCTGCTTATACAGGTTTTCACTTGCTTCTCCACAACATGCTGACATTTACTCCGATATTGTTCCTTTACTTGAGAGCCGTTTCCAGAGCTAAGTCTTTTTCTTAAATTCTCATTTATTTTTGTCATTGAGGACAATGCCATGTTTAAGTGGGGGGTAGGAGACTTAGCCATGTTATGTTATAATTGAAAATTGAATGAAACGGCACAAAATTGAAAAAATTGAATAAATACCATATTAGGTATCTCGTACCCTTAGAATTGTGAGTTCCTAGCTAAGAATTGATAGGAAATAAACCAAGTTTCATGAGTACGTGATCATATTATACTTATGTTAAGTAAATTTAAGGATATTCATGCTCGTTTTTGCAAGTAGCTATTTATTATTCAATTACTCAATCATGAATCGAGTATACCGCGCAAATCATAATAACTGAAGAAATTATGTGTACATCGTATAGATGATTGGTTATGTAAACTTAGTGTCGGTACTTATTGGCTGATGCATTCTTATATTTTAGCCACAAAAGTGGAGTAATAAGCTTGAGACGTACCTGTGTTTGACAATGCGTTAAAACACTGGGCTTGTAGTAACATTACCAAAGTAGCCCCGCGCTTGTGGTAATATTCAATGCTATACATGATCTAAGATAGGGGGATACTCTAAAAAGTTTTCTTCCTTGAGATTAATAGTATTTGAAAAATATGAAGATATGAAAAAATATTCAACTCTTTAAGAGGCTTTGAGTAGTACTCGGTCTCCAAGTCCAAAATCCCTATAGATACGCTCTTGCTTATTGCTCTAGTGCTTCAAAAATTTAAAGACTTAAGAAGTATGAATGCTGAGGTTGGTAGGTTGAGATTACGAAGTTGGCATAAACTCTAATCTTGCTACGAATATATAAAACTAAATGCACATGCACACATCACTTCGATTCATAGTGAGTAGTGAAAAATGGATATCTTATGAGCATGACTAGTATGGGTTGACTTGAGATTCTTGCGTAAGTATGACCTGACCATGGGAAATGTTGTCTTGGGGAATGACTTATTGATGCTTTGTTCGGGACGATCAAAGTCTAAGTGGGGGGTAGTTGATGACGGTCAAATTATACCCGTAAAAGTCATCAACGTTGACCTTAAATCGAGATTAATAATATATATTTTGTATTAAATCACTCGTTTATATTTATTATTTAATGTTAAGTGATTATTAATATAATATTTGGTATTTAGTCGCTTTTATTATTTAAAGCCGATTTATTGTGCGATAAATGCTGATTTTGTAGATCACGACAAATCGAGAGGATTAATGTCATTCAATCAATTATATCAAGATAAAGAAGGAAGAAAATCGGAGCATTAATCAAGAGATAAATGAGAGATTAATCAGATCAACACGAAAGCGTGCGGTGGGAACAAGATAGACGAAAAAGCGATTGACGCGTGAAAAGTTAGGTTCGGTCGACCGAGCCTGATGCTTCGTCGATCGACCGTGTCACCTCTCGGTTGACCGAGCCTCGGTTTGGGTCGGTTTTCGGCTTTAATCGTGCTTATCTTCTAGAACCACCCTAAGCCGGCAAAACCTCTATATAAGCAAGCGACTACGAGAATTGTAATATACACCAAAAATACACCTCTCATACTTTAGAATATAATTCTACTTTGATATTTTAATACAATGTAGCATAAGTAGATTGAAGGTTTCCGAAGAATTTAAAGGTCATGAATTATGTAAGCCTTTATTTTCTGTTTCTTTCTTTTAAGTAATTAATCCCTCCCAATTATGCTTTATCGTTTGAATTAGTTAATCATAGCTAGATGATGTAGATCTAGGCTATGACGTTAGGGATGTGGCGAAGCCTTGTCTATGAGGATCCCATAACCTACGTCATACACTTAGTATTTATTCATGAATCTGCATTGTTTAATTAATGTGTATCTAAGTTAGTTTATATGAATGCTTTACAAATTCTTGTTTTAATGCTTACGTATGATGAAAGCGAGAGATATGTTCGAGGATGTAACTGGGGACGAAATTGATTCGGGTGACCGAATGAGTTCACTCGGTCGACCGAGCCCACCTATTCGGTCGACCGAGCCCCCTGTTCATCCGTTAAATAGCCATGTCTTTATGGTTAGGTTAACTTAATAGAATTTATTATCTCGGTAGGTATGGCTATAGCTCGTTACTCGCTTAGTTTAATTAAAGCGTGTAAAAAGGAAATACCAATATAAAACTCTTAGGTAGGCTTATGAATTGATCTTCGACGTTCAGCGTTATCTAGGTAGGTTTATATTTGGGAATTGCATGCACTGATTATAATGTGACGTCGTAGATTAGCATGAGACTATAACTTGGTAATTGCTAGTTGGGCGAGAGCTTGAGTAATCGTTTAGAAATGCGCTAACCATAGGAATGTTGCCTCAGACGAGGTGTACGGTCAATATCGGCATCCTTAGAGTCGTAGCGTGTGAGTTATATGAGATGGAGGCACCAAAAGGCGAAGTCACGTAACAATACCACGCAGTGATTTAGTGACTTACCGGTGCTAAGTCAAGTTAAAGAGGATGACTCCCGTAGCCAATCTAAGATAGATACAAACGGATTGACATTAATAAGTTCGATTTATTATATAAATTATCTAGGTCCAAACGATAAAGACTATAATTGGGGAGGTTAATTACGTTGTGTCGAGTCGTGTCTTTACTTTTCTTGTCCTATGTTGGTCGTGAGACCGCCTTTATGTCCTTGACATGTATAATTAATTGTTTATATATGAAATGACCCACAATTGGTTCCCTGTGGGATCGACCTTGATTCACTATAGCTATACTACGATGGGCCTAGTCCTCTTGCTAGTATTGGTTTATGGTGGTCAAGTATATTATAACCTGATTGACCACGTCATCAGTAAACCGGACCTAGGCTTCGGTAAACCGGACCAGCTCTTCATCCTCTTTTCTAGCAGATTTATTCCTGGACTGCATTCACTTGGCCCAATGTCTTTCTTTCAGTCTAGATCTGTCCTTAGCTGCTCTGGATTTTGGTACATCCTGAAAAGTGTATAAACAAGGCAAAACAGTACCAAATCTACGGGATAATAACACAGATGTAGAATCGTAAACCTAGAATCATGCACATAGAATTTAACACATATTCCATAGGATTACGAGCCTATCTATCCCCTCTTGAGCACAATTTGAGGCAAATAAAAGTATAATTAATGGTGCATTTAGAGCGTTATCAGTGATTGGAACTAAATTTTTGATATTGTTGACAGTGAGGGCAGGGTGGAACTTGGTTTGATCAGCCATGAGGTATGAAGGACGAAGAAGATGGCTGATGAGGAAGAAGACGGGTCTGAAAGGGAGGAGAAAGTAAGATTTTAGAATTATGGCTCCGATACCATGAAAGGGATTAATTTTCCGTGTCCTTTCCTATTGATATGATCTTTATAATATACAATTAAGTGTATATTGTTGGACTTATTTCTTAGTTTTGATGATGAGTGCCATACTAGCTGTTATAGTGCAAAGGCAAAAAGATGTCTAGATAAAATGTATAGGTTTATTAGAGTTTGATTCATAAATAGGTTTGATCAAACAAGCCTTTGTAAAAAGGCCGACGCTTTTTATCGCCAGATGGTCTAAATCGATAGGGTAGATAGGTCGATGGTGTGCGCAACTCAAGACGCGATCAAGACGAAGGTGAGGGTCAAACTCGATAAATGAAGGCTAAGGGATCAAACTTAGTATTTAATGTCAAGGATATGGAATCGATTATCTAGGCAAGTCTGTGATGACCTAAATTGACTACATATACCTTGTGTAGAAGGTCTAAGTTCCACAAGTTGGATGATGTTTGGAACTTAGTTATATTCAAAATGATGTAATCTAACTTCACAAATAAAAGTTGGATAAATGGAATCACCGTTGCATTATATTTCTGAGACAAAAATATGATATTCAAGCGATCGATTGGTTTACTGACAGACTAATGAACCTGGCGATATATGCCTCGATTAATTCAAGATTATTGGGAAGTTACATGGATAAGAAACGACCAACTACCTCGACTTATCAAGCAAATCAAAGGTGAGATTAAAAAGACGTTGGGATGATCCATATTTTTATCCATTGGATACAAGTCAAAGGGTGGGATGAGATCGCTTCACAAAAAGTAATCTGGACAGTGTCGATCCTATGAATAGTGACAGAATGCAGTGAGGATGGGACAAATACAAGGAACGGTCACATTTGAATTTCAAATTCAAGTCACATGCATTCCTACCTATAAATAGAGGACTTTCAACTCAAGAAGCATAGGATGAATTTTTGGGAATAAACTTCAAGTGATAACAGTGAGCTGAAAAACACCCTGCTGAACTTACTGGGCTTAAAGCTGCTGATCTAGTTATTTTCTTCAAGTGCATTCTGTGTTTAAGCTGCATCAAGCATACACACTTGAAGACTGCAAGCTGCTGATTATATCATCCTAATCAAGCTGCTGCAACTGAATCATTTACTTGATTCATTCTTTATTTTATAAAGAACCTGCTGAAGACAGTGAAGCATCTGTTAGGTGTGAAAGACTGTTGGTTTGTGGTGGAGCTGGTGAAGAGGCAATTCTACCCTTCAAGGACCAGTGGAAGACTCGGGAGCAAAGAATCCTACCTATTCCTAGTTTTCGGTTTGTGAAGCCATAGTTATTGGTGAAGGACAAGCAACCTAGGATTCTTTGTAACGAGATAACTCAAAGATTACTAGTGAATTTCTCTCCATCATCACAGAGAAGAGTGGACGTGCAGGATTACATCACCTGGAACCACTATAAAAATCTCTCTATTTACTTACATGCATTTACTTTCTGCACTTAGTCATTATCCATATCAACTCTTGAATCTAGCAATCAAATCACACACATACATTCTTGAGTATCTAATACTTAGTAACATATTTAACAACAAGTAACAAGGCTTAATTTTGATATTATTCCATTTGCACAAATTCAACAAATCGAATCGCCGATGAGACTCTTTGTTTGTCGGCCAGGCTCATCGAGGTCTCGGCAGACTCATCAAGTATCGCAGTCGTTTGAAGTTGCAATTTGTTAACTCCAAAGTTTTAAGTGTTAAGTTTATTCACCCCTCTAAACGTAACTAAAGCCTTTTCAAGGGACCAACAATTGGTATCGGAGCAATTGTTGGTCCTTTTTAACGATCTTGATCTGTCACCCTTTGACTTGTATCCAATGGATAAAAATATGGATCATCCCAACGCTCTTTTAATCTCACCTTTGATTTGCTTGATAAGTCGAGGTAGTTGGTCATTCTTATCCATGTAACTTCCCAATAATCTTGAATTAATCGAGGCATATATCGCCGAGTTCATTAGTCTCACAGAAAACCAATCGATCTCATTGAATATCATATTTTTGTCTCAGAAAATATAATGCAGCTGATTCCATTTATCCAACTTTTATTTGTGAAGTTAGATTACATCATTTTGAATATAACTAAGTTCCAAACATCATCCAACTTGTGGAACTTAGACCTTCTACACAAGGTATATGTAGTCAATTTAGGTCATCACAGACTTGCCTAGATCTCGATTCCATATCCTTGACATTAAATACTAAGTTTGATCCCTTAGCCTTCATTTATCGAGTTTGAACCCTCGACCTTCGATCTTGATCTTGACGAGTTGCGACCATCACCCATCGACCTATCTACCCCTCTTCGACCTGAGACCGATCTGGCGATAAACGATCAGCTGACCTTTTTACAGTGCTTGTTTGATCAAACCTATTTATGAATCAAACTCTAATAAACCTATACATTTTATCTAGACATCTTTTTGCCTTTGCACTATAACAAACTAGCATGGCACTCATCATCAAAACTAAGAAATAAGTCCAACAATTTCCCCTTTTTGGTGATGATGCCACTACCTCACACTAATCAAAGAAAGCAAAAGATAAAAACACAAACGAGCAAATTCAGTCAATTCTCATTATAAATATTTGTTCACAGATTATTACAACTAGATACAAACAAAGATAAACAAAGTGATAAGTAGTGATCTATTGTCTCTTCTCTCTTTCTTGTCTAGCCTTCTCGACTTGCTCTTGATAGGCTCGATCTATTCTATCATTTCAACCATCCATTCATTCTCAATAAGTGTAAAGTCAATATAAGAATTGACTTGTTTCCACCAATTCCATGCTTGAGCGCAGACAAGATTGATCTGATTCACCTGAAGCCAAACTTCATATCTGACTCCTTAAATTCATTCAAGTGAATCTTTTGCTTTTGTAATTGGCGGCACCTTTTCACCTCTACTACTTCTTACGCCTCAGGTATTTGCTCTTAAGGCTTTAATCCTTGCCTCCCAAAACTTCAAACTCAAGAAGGAGTTAAGACCTTCATGAAATCCCATGTCACGATAGGGTCTCCTTCATTATGAAACTCTTTCTTGTCTTGTGACAGAGATCATCATGAGTTGCAATCTGCCAGTGCAGAGTTGCCTAAAAGCATTTGTATCATCATCCATCTCTTACGTGCAAAGAGTCTAGCGACCTCCTTTCTTTGCGGTGATTAGCCCTCTTCCCCTTAGTGACATCATCAACAAAACGTGAGATGAGGCCATGAATAGCTTCCTGTGATACTATCACTCTGTGTAATTGACACCTTGCCACTTTGTTCGGTTCTAGTATCAAGTGAAGTAATCCTTGATTGCGGGGGTCTCCTCCAAATCTGTTGATCCTTTCAAAGTGAGTTTGGGATCGGGCATAGCGAGTTGTTGTGCGACCAACAGGCTCTCAAGAAGTTTGGGAGCTTCAGCAAGCTTGTCAAGTTTCTCATGTATAGAGACAAGTTGATCTTCAAGAGGAATGTATAGAACCACCACATCTTTCTTTTCAACATGATCTCTTATAAAATGATGTCTCACATCAATGTGCTTGGTTCTTGAATGCAAAACAGATTTTCGTGATTGCAATTGCACTTGTGTTGTCACACATGATTGGAATTTCCTTTCTTCAATTCCATAATCCCTTAATTGTTGTCTTAACCATAGTACTTGTGCACAACAACTTCCAAAAGAAGAATGTATTCAACTTTCAAGAGAGCTGGAAGTTGAAATAGAATTGCTTCTTGCTAAACCAGAGACCAGTCTATTTCCCATTAACCGGCGTGTTCTGAGGTGCTTTTTCTATCAATCTTGCAACCAAAGATAATCGAAATGAGTAGGATATTACCTTGAAGCTTCCTTCCTTGGAATACCATATTCCTACTCCCAAAGTCTCTTTTAGATACTTAAGAACTCTTTTACAAAGACACAAAATGACTTTCTTTAGGTTTGGATTGAAATCTTGCACAAACACCTACAAAGAAAGGATATATCAGTCTGTTTGGCGTGAGATACTGACAGATCGCCTATCATCCTTCATCATGCAGTCCGATCAACATCTTTGCCTTCTTTATCTTCATCCAATCGATGTTTGTACTCATAGGAGTTGAGCTCTTAGTCTTTGTTTTCCATACCAAATTTCTTGAAGAACTCTTTGGTATACTTGGTTTGATGAATGAAGATTCCATCTTTCAAGCTATTTTAACTTGCAATCCCAAGAAGTAATTCATTTCTCCCATCATACTCATTTGGAATTTGCTCTTCATTAGATTTGCAAACTTTTCACAAAGTAAATCATTCTCGTAACCAAAAATTATGTCATCCACATAAATTTGTACCAGACAAGAGTCTTTGTCCCCTTCACTTGATTCTCGAAAAGTGTCTTGTCAATGGTCCCTTTTGTAAAACCATTGTCCACCAAGAATTGAGATAGAGTCTCATACCATGCTCTTGGTGCTTGTTTCAATCCATAAAGTGCTTTGTTGAGTCTATACACTTTATCTTCTTGATCTTTAACTTCAAATCCAGGAGGTTCTTTGAACATACACTTCTTCCTCTAGGATACCATTCAAAAATGCACTCTTGACATCCATTTGATATACTTTGAAGTTCTTGTATGCGGCATGTGCCAAAAATAACTGATAGCTTCCAATCTTGCAACAGTGCATAAGTCTCATCAAAATCTATTCCTTCCGCTGAGAATAGCCTTTGCAACTAGTCCGGCCTTATTTCTAACAATGGTACCAGATTCATCAAGTTTATTTCAGTATACCCATTTAGTACCAATGATATTTGCATGACTTGGCCTTTCAACTAGTGTCCAAACTTGATTTCTTTCAAATTCATTTAATTCTTCTTGCATAGCAATTATCCAATCTGGATCTCAAATTGCTTCTTCAACAACTTTGGGCTCCATTTGTGATAGAAAACAAGTAAACATTGCTTCCAGGTTGTCTTCTAGTCCTCACACCTTGTCATACATTGCCAATTACTTGTTCAAAGCAGGTGATTCCTTAACCATTGTGGATTTTGGTTATTTTGATTTTCGTGAATATCATCTTGATAGGTCTTTGTAGTTTCTTCTACTGAAGGGTCAAGAGATCCTTGAACTGCTTCGGTTGTTGCATCGATAACATTGTCGCAGGATGTTCAAAGCGAGGGCAATATCGAAACTTTTAAGTCATTGAATCTTTCCAAAACTTCAACACAACTGGATCGATGATTTGTTGATTTTCATGTGTTCACACTCTTTATCTTCCATACCAAGAAATTTAGGTTCATCAAACACAACATTGATTGTTTCTTCATGTTTCAGTGTTCTTTTGTTCAGTACCCTGAATGCTCTGCTGACTGAGGAATATCCTAAGAAAATTCCTTCATCTGATTTTGGTTGGAATGTTTTCAAATGAACTTTATGATTTAGAATAAAACATTTGCTTCCAAATGGGTGAAAATAGGATATATTAGGTGTCCTTCCATTCCATATCTCATAAGGTGTCTTGATGACTTCTTGTTTCTTGATGTTCTATTTTGTGTATAGCAAAATTTGTATTTCTTCGCTTGACCCAATATCTTTCGGTAGCAATGCTTCACAAATCATTGTTCTTCCCGCTTCCTTTAATGTCCTGTTTCTTCTTTTCAAGAACCCCATTTTGCTTTGAGGTGTACCAAAGACAGCAAGTTGATGAAGTACACCATTCTGCTTCACAATATTCTCTTATAACTTTGTTGAGAAATTCAATTACCACGATCCGATCTAATCTTTATGATCATTAAACTTTTCTCATTTGTAATCTCTTCAAAAGATTAGGCAAGCTTTGGAGTGTCTCGCTTTTCTTGTTCATGAATATCACCCAAGTGTATCTAGAAAAATCATCCACAACCACTAAGGTGTATTTCTTTCTGTCACACTTGTTGGAGTTATTGGTCCAAAAAGATCCATGTGCATAAGCTCCAACACTCTGTTAGTTGATTGTTTAGTCTTTGACTTGAAACTTGTCTTTATCTGTTTACCTTGCTGACATGCATCACAGATAGCATCCTTCTTGAATGTGATCTCAGGTAAACCAACCACTAACTTCTTCTTCACTAACTGATTAATATCATCAAAATTTAGATGATTTAACTTCTTGTGCCATAACCAATTGAGTTCAGATTTGGTATGTACAATCAGCGAGTTTTCGAATCTATGATGAGACCAATCCACAACATACATGTTCTGTTGCCTTCTACCAAAGCAAGTACAACTTGATCACCTCTTTCACTAATGACAATACAATTGTTTTTGTCAAAAGTGACCTTGTATCCCATATCACGAAATTGTCCGATTCGGACAAGTTGTAATCCAAATTCCTTCCACATATGCAACATTCTTGATTGTAAGTCCATTTCGATAAGTGTGCCATATCCTCTTGTATAGCTAGGTGTATTTTTGTTGCCAAAATTCACCCTTGGACCATCTTTTGCCACAAAGTTTGTAAGATGATGCTTATTCTTTGTCATGTGTCCGGAACATCCACCGTCAAAGTACCGGACACCTACAAAACAAAGTTAATGCATTTTAGGTACCCAAATCTGTTTGGGTCCATAGTGAGTCGATGGCAAGCATGACCCTTGGTATGTTTCCATAGGGTCTTCTCTAAATGTGTGTCATACTTTGGTTCATACTTTGGTTCATACATGTATTCCACACATCCATAAGTTCTAACAATGAGGTTGTGTAGAACCACATATGTTTTCTCGGCCTTTTGGTACATAATCTTTGTTTGAAATGATTCTTGTTATTAGAAACATTTGCATAACCATAGGTGTCTTTGTCTATTAGAAACTTGACCACTGTAATATGGAGTCTGGCTGAGGTCTTGTGTAAGTCCTCTGCGATTCCATTGTCTAGGTTTTACCACTAGTAGTATGGTTATCTTGATTGCTTTCTAACATTAGATGCGAGGAATATTCCAATCATTATCAATGGAGGAGCAGTCTACCTTTCCCCCGAGATAAGTATCCCTTGAATGATCAACATTTTTGGATTTAGGATTCTTATTCTTGGAATATTTCTGCTTCTTTCCTTCGTGGTCCAAAGAGACTTGGTAGCAGTGTCTGCTCGTCAAGAGCTTAGAAGGTGCAATGATCCTATTTTTGGATTTATTCTTTTTACTAGGAGCTGTTGACTTCTGAGACTTCTGATTTTGCTTCTTTGAGGCATTCTCATTTGGTTTCTATCGCTTGGCATTTTATGAGAGATGGATCTAGTGCAGGCACAAACTTAGGACCAATTCTGGTACTAGGTTCAGTAACCTTACTGGATCCACTCTTGTTAGATTGCTGAGTTCCAAATCCAAGCCCAGTTCTATCTCCATAAGGCTTTCCTGATTTGTATGCGGTATTGGAACAAGATGGTTCAAATAGATTCAGAGGTCTTGGATGTTCAAAGCAGACTTATCTTGATTCTCGTCCAACATCTTTTCCTTACCTTTGAAAACCCTTAATTCAAATTTCAATCTTCCAACTTCTAACTCAAGAGCCTCTTTTTCACCTTCACAATCTCATAACTGATTGTATTATCCTTAGTTGATTAAGGATGGCATCCAAAGTCTCATTGTTGTCGAATTTCTAGGATTTGAACCACAGGTTGATTCACAATCACTTCCAGCAGCGAGTGTTTATAGATCAGATGTTGTATACCTCCTCGCCATCATCCATGTTGGCCATCAAAGCATAATCCTCCATATCGACAGAACTGGTCTTGTGTCATCCGATTCATTTCCTTTTGAGATCCCACTTCATATCCTGATTCATCTTCAAAGAACCATAGCCTTCTTGCCATGTCTCCTTTGTTGACTCTTGGTCTTGATGAGTGCGGACAATCAGTCTAAAATGTCCAGGCTTCTTACAGCTTGAAGCAAAGATAATCGGAGTTCCTTGCCTTGTTTCAACTCGGGACAATCAGTCAGAAGTGTCCTGGTTTCTTGCAATGAAAGCATAGATAGTCATTATCTTTCTTTGGTTCTTCTTTCCTTCTTTCAATAGGCCTCTTTGTGAAATTTCTTGTAGGGCCTTTCCAGGTCTTCATCATTCGATTTTCTTGCTCAAGAGGGCAATTTGCTCTTGCATTTCATCTAGCATATCATCCTGTCCTCTGATGTTTCTTCATGATGTGAAGCAACCAATGCAAAGATGGTCTTTGGCTCTTCCTTTTCGATTTGAGCACTAGCTTCTTGCTAAATTCATAGGCCTTAAGATCGAGAAAACAGTTTGAAGGTGTCTTCTTCATGCACTTTCTCATTTCTTCAATTGCAGATCACCTTCATTTTCCAAACATCTCTTGCGTAAAGCTTCCAAGATTTTGGTGTTTACTTCCTCTTTTGAATAACTTACACTCAAGCAGAGTAAGTTCATCTAAGATTGCATTGAATCTGGACTCCATTTGCTCAATGGTTTCATTAGGTAGCATTTTGAACTTTTGAAATCTTTTACGGCTACACCGATTTTGTTCTTCTTTATTGCATCGGTGCCTTCACAGATTAAGTGAATCTTATCCCAAAGTTCCTTTGCGCCTTGCAATCTTTGACTTTCATGTACATATTGCTATCCAAGGTTACGTAGATGATATCAATAGCAATGTTGTTGAGGTTTGCTCTTTTCCTGTCTTACGCATTCCATTCTCTCTTTGGTTTAGGAATGTACTCGATTTCACACCCACCACATTCGCCTTTGTAATCTCAGGTGGTCCTTCGATTAGTACATCCATCATCTCATCATGAGTAGCGACAAGATATGCCTGCATTCGACGTTTATACTCATCAAATCTATCAAGAGAGCACATCAACATGGTTCTAGCATCTTGTGTGTTATCCATGATGCAAGTCTTGAAAATCGATAACTTGAAAGAAAAAGTTTTTTTTTTTTTTAAAGAATTTTCACAAGCACAACAAGTAGGATTCCTTGAGCAAACCTTTGCTCCGATACCAATTGTTGGTCCTTGAAAGGCTTTAGTTAAGTTTAGAGGGGTGAATAAACTTAACACTTAAAACTTTGGAGTTAACAAATTACGAGGTCTCGGCAGACTCAAGTATCGGCAGTTCTTTGAAGTTGCGAATTTGTTAACTCCAAAGTTTTAAGTGTTAAGTTTATTCACCCCCCTCTAAACTTAACTAAAGCCTTTCAAGAGACCAACATATATAAATATTGTTAGAGTATATAGGCTGAAAGGAATGCAGAGTGCACAAGCTGGTGATAGTAGCCTGCTGACAGTATAAAAGCCTCAGCAGCCTGCTGATCACTTTCAGTGTAATGTAAACTAGAAAGCGGTTATTCTGTTATAGTTTATTGTAACCGTTTGTAACTTACTTCTGACTGATCCATGAGGTATATGAAGCTATAAATACCCCATGATCAGCTGCATTGTAACTTAACTTGTAATTTTTACTTGATCAATAATAATTCCGCATTTTATGTTTGTAATTCTACAAACTTCATCACGGTATCAGAGCATAAATTTGAGAATTTCTAAATGCTTTCCTATGTTTTTCCTTCGATCTTTGAATAAATAGATTTTTCTTCATTTTTTTCTGAATTTTCATTTTCTAGAGAGTAAATTGTCATATTTTTCCTATTTTTTGATCAGTTCTTGATCGGATTTTCACTATCATTGTTGTTTATTGATCAATTCTGGAGTTCTTGATATCCATGGCAGCTAAGAAACAAGAAATAAGTCCCTCCAGTCCATTTTATGTTCATCCAAATGAGAATCCTTGATCAGTGAAAATTGTCATATTCTAGAGAGTAAATTGTCATAAATTGTCATTTTATGCTCTTTCATTTTCTAGAGAGTAAATTGTCATATTTTTCCTATTTTTTGATCAGTTCTTGATCGGATTTTCACTATCATTGTTGTTTATTGATCAATTCTGGAGTTCTTGATATCCATGGCAGCTAAGAAACAAGAAATAAGTCCCTCCAGTCCATTTTATGTTCATCCAAATGAGAATCCTTCTCTGGTTCTTGTTCATCCATTGATGAATGGCAACAACTACAATCCATGGAAAATGTCTATAGGGATGGTGTTGATCACCAAGAATAAGATTGGCTACATAGACGGCACAATTAAAAGGCCAGAAGCAGATTCAGCAGACTTCCATGCATGGATACAATGTGATACATGGTGAGATCATGGATCTTAAATTCTGTTGAAAAGACCATTGCACAAAGTTTGATGTATTTCAAGAATACACATGCAGTTTGGAAGAATCTTGCAGCGAGGTTTTCAAATGTTGATGCATGAAGACTTTCAGATCTCCTCGAAGAAAAGCATCTACTGAAACAAGGCACAGATTTTGTTAATTAGTATTCAACAAAATTGATGATTCTCTGGGAAGAAATAAGACCATCAGGCCTGTAACAATCTATTCCGGTGATCCTCAATGTCATTGCAATAAAATGAGCAATCTGATGGATCATATGGAGGCTGAACATGTCATGAAATTCCTTAAAGGTTTAAGGGATGAATTTGAACCAATGGTCTCACAGGCAATGTTGATGGTGCCCTTTCTAGAAATTCATGATGCCTTTGCAATAACAATCACGTTTGAAAGACAGAAGTTGTATGTGGCTAACAAGGCCAAGAATCAAGATTCCATGGTTCTCTTGTCACAAAAGAATAGACATGGACAAAATCAGATTGTCAGCAGACCTACCTCTGCTGCAAATCCCAGACCTAAAAATCCCAAGAAGATGCAATGTAGTTTTTGTGGATTCAATGGTCATACTGAAGAGACTTGCTACAAGATCCTGATTTCAAGTCAAAAAGCATGGTAGAAGAGGAACAATCAGTAGAAGAAGATCAGGCACCAAGCGGTCTCCGCTGACCAGGGGTTTCCCGATCTTCTTGCACACAAAGAATCGGACAAGTTGATGTCTCTGCTGAATGACCTCCTAGACATGCAGGATTTGCTGTTAGCCAACCTGCTGATGTTGTTACACACTACTCAACTGCTACAGGAACATGTGACCTAAATTTAGTAAGATCAATACAATGGATCTTGGACTCTGGTGCCACAGATCACATTGTAGGATCATTAGATCTGTTAAGCAATCCCAAACCTTCCTCTGATATAAAAAAGGGATTGCCTAATGGAAATAATGTCTCTGCTCACATATAGAGGACAAGTGAGGATTAACACTCAACTAGTCCTACATGATGTGTTTTGCATTCCTGGTTTCAAGTACAATCTTTTATCTTTACCTTCTTTTATTAATCATACAAAAGATACAGCTGTCTGCTAACAAGTGTGTTTTGTAGGACAAGAACAAGAAACTGATTAGTTCAGCTGAGTTACAAATAGCACTTTATGTAATGGATCAACCAATCAGAATTTATGTTGCCAATGCTGTAGAAAACAACACCTTATCTGATAGATTAGATTATGCTCTTTTATGGCATTACATACAAGGACACTTGCTAGATAAAAGACTGCAAGTCATTAGTACGCAGTCTGTTGATGTCAAATTTTGTAATCATGATCTTTGTTATGTCTGCCCTATGGCTAAACTGAAGAAAAATCCTTTTTCCTTTAAGTACTACTGCTGTAAATGCTGTTTTTGACCTTGTTCATATGGATATTTAGGGTTCCTTGAGACAACATACTATAAATGGACAACAATATTTTCTTACCGTAGTAGATGATTTTTCTAGATTTACTTGGGTTTTTCTTATGAGGCATAAATCTGAAGCTTCCGACCTTGTTAAATCTTTTGTCAAATATGTTTCTACTCAGTTTCATAAAATTATAAAAATAATTAGATCCGAAAATGGTGGAGAATTCCAACTTACTGACTTTTATGCTCAGCAGGGTATCATACATCAGACATCCTGTGTAAGTACACCTGAGCAAAATGGTATTGTTGAAATAAAACATCAGCATATGTTGAATGTTGAGAGAGGTTTGAGGTTCCAGAGTAATCTACCAATTGAATATTGGGGTTTTTGTCTTTTACATGCTGTAAAGTTGATCAATGCCACACTTACGCCACTGCTGAAAAAAAAGCACTCCACATGAAGTTTTTTATGGCACCAAACCAAACTATTATGTGTTTAAAGTTTTTGGTTGCTTAGTTTTTCATGCATACACACTTCAGCAGTATAGGACCAAATTTGACTCAAGATGTAGGACTTGTGTCTATCGTGGGAATTCAACCACCTCCAAGGGTGCTATTCTCTTAGATATTACCAACAAAGATATTTTTGTTGCTAGAAATACGCAATTCCATGAAACTTATTTTCCTCTTTTTCAGCAGGTATTGGGCAAGCCTAGATATCTTGGTTTGACATGTCATTCCTTTGCCAAGAATGGATGCGGTTTTGATGACCTCTTTGAATGAGTCGAAAGACCAACCAAAGAATGGGATCAACAGAAGTTGATACACCCAATGAAAGGCATGAACCAGTAAATCAGGCACCTGAACCCACACAACTAAGAAGGTCCACAAGAACAAGGAAATCACCAACCTTTTATCAAGGTGGTGCTCATAATGTTCAGCAGACTCCACATCTGCTGAGTGCAGTAATGAGTCTGGACAACCTCTCAACAGACTATGCCAGATTGATTAATGCTATTGATGTTGTTAAAGAGCCTAAGACCTACAATCAAGCTATCAAGCATGATGAATGGAATGAGGCAATGAACAAAGAAATTGAAGCCTTACAAATGACTCACACATGGGAGATAGTTGATCTGACCCCAGGCAAGAAACCCGCCCCTGTTTGGTTTAAGGCTGGGTTGGATCCATTTGGATCCAACTCAATATTTTATTCACCCACTATCTTATTTACTATTATTTTATTGAATTTATTATTTTATTATAATTTCTCTCACCAATCATTTCACCATCAACAAATAAAATAATATTAATCAATTCATTTTATTCACCACCTACACTATTCAACCATTACTTTATCAATATAATATTTCATTAAAATTTCTCTCACCAATCATTTCTTCATCTACACAAATTTCAATATAACATTTCAACTTTATCATTATTACTTTACATTATTTTATTTTATTTTCTCTCTCATGACTCAATCCAACCCGAAATCAAACAGAGGCATTAAATAAAACACAATCTTGATGGATCAGTAGAGAGATACAAAGCTAGATTAGTAGCAAAAGGCTACACTTAGACATATGAGATTGATTATCAAGAAACCTTCTCCCTTGTTGTCAATATCACTACTGTCAGATCATTACTTGCAGCAGCAGCAGTCTTTAACTGGCATTTACATCAGATGGATGTCAATATTGTCTTTCTACATGAGATCTACATGAAGAAGTATACATGTTGTTACCCCCAGGTTGTGCAGCAACTAAACCAAACCAAGTATGCAAACTCACCAAATCATTATATGGTCTCAAACAAGCCAGTAGACAATGGAATTGTTAGTGGACTGAATCATTGGAGGCTCAAGGATTCATTCAATCCAAACATGACCACAGTCTATTCACAAAAGGGTCAGGATAGTCATTCATTATCCTATTGGTATATGTGGATGAAATCATAGTTGCTAGCCCCAGTGAAGAGTTAATTCAGCAAGTTAAAGATGCTTTACACCAGCAATTCACCATCAAATATCTTGGAAAATTGAGATATTTCATAGGCATTGAGGCTGCTAGATGTCTAAAAGCCATATACATTTCACAAAGAAAATACACACTTAACCTCCTAGAAGAATATGAATTTTTGGGAGCCAAACCTGCTAAGACACCTATGGAGTCCAAGCATACTTTACAACATGGTGATTCACCACTTTTAGAAGATAACATTGCATACAGATCCCTAGTGGGTAAATTGATTTTACCTCACTTTTACCAGACCAGATATTGCCTTTGCAGTACAACAACTAAGTCAATTTCTGGACACTCCTACTAAAAAGCACATGAAGGCAGCTTATAGATTGCTGAGGTACTTGAAGAACAATCATGGGCAAGGAATCTTCTTTCCAGTAGACAATGATCTTGTACTTAAGGGTTTTATATAGTGATTGGGCTGGTTGTCTTGAACAAGAAGATCAGTATCAGGTTATATGATGTTTCTAGGAGATGTTCCAATCTCTTGGAAGGCAAAGAAGCAAACAACAATTGCTAGAAGCTCATCAGAGGGTGAGTACAGGTCCATGGCAAATGCAGTTTGTGAAATCCAGTGGCTCATCTATATACAACAGGATTCACAAATTCCATTTCAGTTGTCTGCTGTGTTATTTTGTGACAATGCTAGTGCAATGCACATTGCTCACAATCCTGTCTTTCATGAAACAACCAAACATATTGAAATTGAATGCCATGTTGTGAGAGACAAAGTCAAATCAAGGTTCATCAAACTTCTTCCAGTCAATGCAAAAGACAAATAGCTTACATCCTCACCAAGGTCTTGGATGCACCTATTTTCTCTTATTTACTAGATAAATTGGGAGTTTCAAATCTCTTCCAGAATTCAAGTAGCTGAAAAGAATGTTGAGTGCAAGCTGTTCATGTACCACTCTCAGCTTGTGGGGGGTGTTACAGTATATAGGCTGAAAGGAATTTTGAGTGCACAAGCTGCTGATAGTAGCCTGTTGACAATATAGAAGCCTCAACAACCTGCTGCTGATAGTAGCCTGCTGACAGTATAGAAGCCTCAGCAGCCTGCTGATCACTTTCAGTATAATGTAAAGTAGAAAGCGATTATTCTGTTATAGTTTGTTGTAACCGTTCGTAACTTACTTCTGACTTATCCATGAGGTGTATGAAGCTATAAATACCCAATGATCAGCAACATTGTAACTTAACTTGTAATCTTTACTTAATCAATAATAATTCCGCATTTTATGTTTGTAATTCTACAAACTTCATCAAATATGGAAGGGAAATATTCTATAAAAATTACAAATATTCTACAGTAATGACACAATATTCTTTACAATAAATACAAAATATACACAATATATTTTATATTCTAACAGTTATAAGCTAGAGATGAGATGGTTCTTTGCCAATGTAATCAAGGGAAGCTTGTTTTTTCAAGTTCATTTGTTGAACAAGAGGACGATTGCACTGTGTGCTCACATTAACTGCGCTTCCAGTATCTACGCAGATGCGTTTCACCACATTCTTGCTTATCATTGCCTCAATTACTATCCCTTCATTGTTAATAACCAAAAGGAGAGAGTCCTTTGGACCATATGTTTCTTCTCCGAAGAACCTCTGCCTCTTGTTGGAATCAGAAGGGGCAGCAGACATGCCACTGCCCTGATCTTCAGTTCGGGCAACACTGTTTGGCCCACTTGAAATTGTGTTTGTCGTATTAACTGGACATTGTCTATCTGGTCATCCGGATCAGGCGATCGGTCACATCTACGCCGAGGCTCATCTCGGCGGTCATGCTCTTGACAGTAATTTCTACGCTTGAACTCTCTTCGTCCTCGGGGCTCAAGATTCTGAGATCGATCTATGACTTCGTCCAGCTTCCCTTTTATAACAGAAGTGTCGATGTCCCGCTGCAGATCGTGACACTGCTCTTTGTTGTGACCAATGTCTTTGTGGTACTTGCAATACTTACTTGGATCTTTTTTTTTTCCGATGTCCTCTCATGAGAGGCGGAACTCGAGCTAAACCTTTTCATTCCATTATCGCGAGAACCTGCTCACGCTATCTATTAAGAGAAATGAAATCCCTTTCCTGGTGTGCTCCCTTCTTACCAAGCCGATCTGACACTGACGTTATTACGCGATCCCATACTGACTTCCATTTCTGCCTTTACCACACTTTCTCTCATCAATCTTTTTTGAACACTCATAACTCTAAATTTGAAAATTCTTTGACCATATTTTTTATTTTTCATGCTATTTATTTTGAAACCACATTCAACATATTCCGACATGATTTCAGAAAATCATCTTTTGAAATTCACTATTGTTCGAAATTCACTGTCGATATTCACTGATTTTCGGGATTCACCGGGAAAATTCACTGAGTGAATTTCGAGAGTGAATCTCACAAAAAACGATGTAATTATATCGAACTAAGTCTCAAAACGAAGAACAATATATCAAAAGATATGAGTGTTTAAAAACAGGGGAGGAAAGAGAAAAAAATTTATAAAAAAAATTCAAGCAGGTTACCGTCCATCAGCCGAGCGCATTTTTTCTATTTTTTATTTTATTATTATTATTTTTGATTTGTTCTTGCTATAAAAACAAAAATATTTCATATTGAGTAGGGATATATTTATTCATATAGAAATTCACTTGTGTATAAAAATGTCATCAGACACTCAAAAAGAAATTCACCGTCGAAGATTTTTCATCAAAATGGCAGATTGTCATTCTTCTTCCTATAAAAATATGTAATTGTCATATTACTTTTATTCCAGATCAATTTTCTAAAAAATTATAAGTCCTATAGAGAATGAAAATGGTCATTTTATCAATGAAAATTAAAGTTGAATCGTTGGTTTTCAAAGACAAACCAACGTAATTCACTTTCAAATTTACTTTCATTGATGAAATGTTTTTTTGACAAAAATATTTTCTGGTAGTCTTAAAATTCTGACATCTTTCAAAATGCGTCATAATTGACTTATAACTATAAAAAAATATTGAAATTGTTATTCTCCCTATAAAAAATAGAGAAATGCTTATGCCACAACAAATGTGCACAACAAAGTGCAACAACTTTTTCCACCATTGTTTTTTTGGGACCCCTTTGAATCAATATGTCTCACATCATAATCAATGATCCAAAGGTGTGTTGTGATATTATTACTACTCAAAAAAATATATGATTATCCTGTTACATAAAATTATTTTAAACTATGTCCTTATCCATAATTCTTCAAAAAATATATTACATTCTTTAACTTTCAGATATTCAAGTATGCATTAATATTACTTTTTGGGTCATTTGAATTACCTGTAAAATTTAAGGACACTTAATAGTTATTAGAAGAAATTACGATTAAAATGACTTTCCTATTAACAGTCATTAGTCATCAGTCATTAGTCATTAGTCACGAGTCATTAGCTCCCAATTCATCAAGTACACATGACCAACATATTAAACTATGAAATAAGAAAAATCAACAATATAATATTAAACTTGCTAAATAAAATAGATTTAATCCCAAGTTCCCAACACAATCATAAGTTCATACAATACTTGTCAAAACAACATCACAAAACACGAGCAAACAAGTATCCAGGTGAAGATGTACACAAACTCACCTGGAGCAATTTACGTAGTGTGATCCTCCAACACATCATTCTTAACATCCAGTAAGACTAAACAATCTACAAAATCAACAATAATTGGACATAGATACGGCGTCACGACTTCAACTTCATATATTTTGTCATCTTCAGCGTTGTAATACCTGAGCGTATCATGTTTCTCAGAAATGATTTGTCTAAATATACAATTCCCTTTTTTCGTGCAGGCCACAGGCAATATGTCGTACTCTCCCTTATGTTTGAATGAACATGCAATTTCGGTCCAAGACTCGACATGGGGATAGTCCATCATCACCCATGTATAGTAAAAATCACAAGGAGCATAGCAAACACCAAACATAGCAAGTTTCCCATTGAACACTTTAAGTTCATAAGAATAAAACTTGAGTTCATAGCTACTGTAGCATTTTGGTAACTCGATCACTTTAAAAACTTCGATATCAAAATCAAATGACAGAATCACAAAACGATCATCTTCTCGAAGGTTGTACATAGCTAACCAATGCACAACTCCATCAATGTAAGTAGCTGTTTTTTCGGAATCAACAATACTTGGAAGTAAGCTTCCATCAGGCAGGGTTCCATTCACTCGATGCCAATTGCCTTCAGTAAAACTATAGACATCAACCGTTTTTTCTGAAAAATACTTTCCAGATGTCTTAGCTATCCGGACAACTCTGTAATCATTGGTTGCTTCGTTGAAACCTAAAGCATATGAACACAACCATAAAGACACATGTGCTTTACCATGAGGCCTATCATATGTGATAGAATCTATGAGCTTGAATTTATTAAGTAAAGGATTCCACAAGAGTACCAGCCAACCACGTTCCACTTTAAGTCTCACGATAACCAACCCCTTACATGAACCCAAGATATATAAATCTCTTTCCATTACATGGAAAGAGATCTGACCCCTTTCTTGCTCAATCAAAGTCGAGTCGGTCTCAGAGAATATACTGTAGCAGCCTTCTTGAACTATAAGGACACCTTGATCTTTGACTTTAGAACGATTGAGATGTTTTTTGATAAATTGAGGAGATTTAACATGAGAATACCACCTTTTGCATGCGCACATGCATCTGCCAAGGGATTTTGCTGGTAATCTCAACAGTATATCTTCTGTGAGATCCATTGGGATATTCCCCTTCCATGGAACTCTTTGAGAATCCATATGTATGCCCTAACATCAAGTCATCAATCAAAATAAATAGCCAAAAAAGGTCAACTATTAATCCTGTATCTAAACAATTAATAACTGTAAAACGGTATACACTAATACAAGAGTTATTACCTCCTCCAATTAACAGACTTGTTTACCGGCAAAGGGAAAAGCTCTTCTGGAAAGTAGACTCCAAGAAAGAGTTCCTTACGGGAATGAGTGTCAGTGAATTGTATTAATAATGAGGAGAAATGGTGACGAGTATATATATCGAGCGTGCTGTCGTTATATTAATGTACCGTTATGCATTTAATGCTCACCTTATTTGTTAATAATTTTATTTCTTTTAAAAATGATTCGTGCACCTAGATAGTGCATGAACCATCCCCCGAATCTTTGTTTGTGTGGTCCAGCATTTTTTTAAAAATGCAATTTCATGATACAAGAAGGAAAAGACACCTAGATAATATCATCATTCACCGAATGATGAGTTTTGTGGTCCTTGTTTTTTGTTTTTTCTCTTTTTTTTTATTGTTTGATAATGTATGGTCTCAAATGATTCTATGCATTTTTTCATGTGTAGTTTATTGTGTCTAAATCATCATCCTATCGAGGAACAATACGGTGCATTTTGTGTCGAGATGTCGGTGTCAGGAAACTGTAATATTCCGATTCTTGGGAAAGGGCATACGTGTCAATTTACAAGAACAAAATATTATATTTATTTCTTTTATGGATTTAAAGTTTATAAAATAGTTATATAAATATATTCTCGATATATATATATATATATATATATATATATATATATATATATATATATATATATATATATATATATATATATATATGTGTGTGTGTGTGTGTGTGTGTGTGTGTGTGTGTTTAATGAGGACTGTTTTGGAATTAAGAAGAAGTTAAGGGAGTTAAAAGTTTTCAAGGAGAGTGGAGTTATTTTTTGGAGAAATAACCCCCCATTATGCCTAGGAAGTTGTCAGAAATTTGAAAACAAATTTCCTGCAACTTGAAAGCAAAAGAAAGGGGAAAAGTATACTCATTCAGGATTATAGTGGTTCTTGATGGTTATCAGATTCAAGTAGGGCAACGGAATCGTGAGAAGGCAATGATCGTATTGATACTAATATTTCCAGATTCTATCAAGGTATGAAAACAGCCCAAATCTTGGATTCATCACGTTTTGATCATGTTTGGCTGAAGAAAGTTGTGTAATTCGTAGTTCTGAGTAGTTAGAAACCTTGATCCTAACTAGTTCTTGAATTGGTTGTGGATCAAATAGGTTTTGTGTTGAGGTTTGAGAAGTTGCTGCAGAGTTTCTGAAGTTTGCTTTGAAGTTTTGCTTGATCGAGTAAGAAAATCTTCTCTATTGCTTTGATTATGGTTTGGTGGAGTTAAGGCTTGGTGTTGGAAGTAATATGATGTTAATTTCATGCACAAGGGTTACCTTGCTAGTGTAGGATGCTATATGTTGTTAAATTGACACTTTTCTGATGTTTTGATGAGTACATGGTTGAAGAACATGTTTGGAAGTGGTAGGGATCCGATATAATGCAGAAAACTGAGTTTTTGGGGTATACCGCGCTTGGTGCGGGCGCACCAAGGCCACTGCTGGCGTACTGGAGGAGCAGGAGGTCCAATTTTACATTCAGAGCCTTGGTGCGGTCGCACCAGATCCAGTGCAGGCGCACTGGACATGTTTATTTTGTGTTTGATCAGTTTTGAGCCCTGAGTCTAGTTTTAAATGTTTTTTCTTGACCTTATAACATTAAATGAACATGAATAAGCCTCGATTAAGCTTCCGATGCATTTAGTTCCGGCACCAGATGTACTCTTCCTTAGAGTTGAAGTTCGGGACCGTCGGAAGGGTATGAATGGCTTGTGCTTTGATGAATTAGTATTCATCAATGTTTGTGTATGTGCCTAGGGTGTTATGTCTAGAGTCTAAGCGAGGGAGTAGAGTTGTTAAGTGAGCTCCTACCTTGAAAACACTTAGGTGGCTGGTTAATAATTAATAATTTGCATATATGTGTAGTAAATGACTAAACATCGTAAATTCTTGGTAAGGCACTTGTATATATTGCGATGTGTGGGCGGTCAGATAAAGTGAATAACTCTACTGGCCTATAAACGGATAAATGTTAGGGGGACTTCGCCGAACACGTACACAATCGGGTCTTAACCCGTGGCTAATGGTGTGATCCACTAATAGGTTGCAAACGATACCTCATGGTGGGTAGCACCATGCGTAGTGCCCTTGAGTGCCGGTGTAACAAACTTGAGTTAAGCTAGAAATGTTTAGTCACAACGTGTTGATTAGAATGAAGTGAACCATAGAATTGAGTCGGTCAAGTACAGATAACTTAATAACTATGTAAATCCTTCTTTGTGAAACCTAGTTAATGCAATTTTTTCTTGCTAAGTACCTTTGTATTTACATCAAATGCATATTTGTTGTGTTTTTGGTTAAGAAGATGAATAGGTGGAACAGGAGTTCGACGAGGACTTCGAGGATAATGTTTGATGACTTGTCATGCTATGCTTTTATCATGATTTATTTCTATTGGACTATGTAATGTACTATGTTGCACTTTACTTTTCCAGACATGTTGTTATTTCTTTTGAAAACTTGTTAGTAGAGATGTTGTACTTTCTTTCTTTCTTTAAGAAATTCATACGGTTGTAAGACTTATGTATCGTTGTTGTAAGATATCTTTCTCTCTTTAGTATGTTGTGTTTCTATTCTTATCTTGTATTAAAAAAATACACTTGAGTCTTTTAGCTTCCGTAAATGCGAAATTCGATACGACGTAGTAGAGGCTTACGTATAATATAGAATTTATCATATATTATACGTGCCGAATGTTCTATTTCCAGGTAAGGACTTGGTATCCGGGAACGGGAGTCAGACCAGAGGCAGGAGGCTCTACAGCAAAGTGGTAGGGAGCGGAGCTTTGAGACCTTACGCACCACCTCAACAGAATCAGTCACCAACAAGAGCAGCCTCCACCGTGGCATGTGGGAGGATCAGTTCAAGTTACCATAGTAAGTGTTGTTCCAGTAGGCTTTGTACCACCAGTGAGTGAAGTTTATCCTCCATCACCACCATTCATCTAGCCTCCAACCACAGCTTACCCTACACAACATCAGACCTTCTATCATCCACCCGCAAGTCAACAACCTCAACCTACAATTCCTCTATCACCACGGTTTGACCACCAATACGGCTTTAGATATCCACCTTATATCAACCATACTACACCCCGCCACACCATCCAAGGTACCACCCTTATCAACAAGCACTGCATGTGACTCAACCTCAACAACCATATCCACCACCTTATCCACCTCAAGCACCACAAGCACCCCCAGGTTATCCACCAGCCTATCCACCGGTTTACCCACATGTTTACCCTCCTGTTTGACCTCAAGCATTTGAGCAGACACCACCCGTGGATTGGTACACTAGGTTGAAAAGGAACCGTATGGAAGACTTTTATGGAAATTTGGAACCAATCAAGGCTGAGATGTGGTTGGGGATCTTTGAAAAGGCATCTAGAAATGTGAATATGCCTGAAGCGGAGATGGCGCTCAGTTAGGTGCAGGCTTTTTGTTGAATACGGCGGAGAGTTGGTTTGATGAAATAGAGAACAGCCGAGGTAAGATTACGGATTGAAGAATTCAAGGAACTTTTCTATAATGAGTACTACCCACCAACAGTTCAAGCAAATCAAGGAAGTATGTTTTTGAGATATCGACAAGGTTAGCACATGACCGTGTCTCAATATACTAACCGTTTCAATAAGTTGGGAAGGTTTTATCCTAAAATCATGAGAGTTGAGGAGAAGAAAATAGGCCTTTATAAGAATGGATTATCTCGCGAGATCCAATCTGGTATGATGGGAGCTTCTACGAGGAATATGGCGGAATTGTTGAACAAGGCCATAGAAGTGGAAACTTTTAAGAACGGGCCTTCTGAGATAATTGGTGCAAAGAGAACATTTGGGGCGAGTCAACGAGGTAGTCGGGCAGCACCTCACCAAAATATGAATAAGACCTCAGCCTTGCCAACAACACCCTCAGCAAGTGCACCCCTTTGTCAGAAATGCAAGCGGCATCATTCGGGTGAGTGCAATGCTAGCACGGGCAGTTGTTATTATTGTGGAGATCCTAGACACATTGCAATGAATTGTCCACCCAAGGGAGGTAAATAAAATTAGGGTCAATCAAGCGGAAAAGGAAGTTCAAGCCAACTGGTTCAAGTTTTTGCAATGGAGTAAGAGATTATGGAGCCAGATGATAATATTATCTCAGCTACTTTTAATTTGTTCATTCTATGTTATTAAAGTACTATTATAGCACGTTAAATCATGTTATAGTTGTATTTAAATAAACGGATTTACATTTCTAGGTACGATAATATTAGACAATCTAGCAGTTAAGGCATTGTTTGATACCGGGACGTCTAGCTCTTTTGTGTCTACTAAGGTTGCTAAGAAACTAAACCAACCTATGGAAGCTTTAAGGAATACTTAGGAAATAACTTAACGGTCGTTAGGAAGAGTTACTAAAGTGACGAAGACGATACCTCAAGTAGACATTCGTGTAGGATCTTACCGTTGTAAGAGTGACCTTACAGTGTTGGACTTTACGGACTTTGACGTGATCTTAGGAATAGATTGGTTGTCCAAGAACTATGTACACTTGGATTGTAGGGAAAAGCGAGTAACCTTTAAGGTACCCAAAAAATCTTCTAAGACCTTCCAAGGTAACGTGTACAAGCCAAGTAAGAAGCGTCATCCGATAATCTCAGCGGTTAAGGCTATAAGAGCATGTCAAAAAGGTTGTGAAGGCTACTTGTTGTATGCAATGGATGTAGAGCAAGTTAAGCCTAAGTTGGAAGAAAACCCTATAGCAAGAGAATATCCCGAGGTATTTCCGGATGAGTTACCGGGCAATATGCCGGATAAGGAAATTGAGTTTGAAATCAAGTTAGTACCGGGGGCAGCACCAGTAGCAAAAGCACCATATAGGATGGAACCGGCTGAATTAACGGAATTAAAATCTCAGTTAAAGGATATGTTAGAAAGGAATATAATTCAGCCAAGTACTTCACCGTGGGGAGCCCTTGTGTTGTTTGTAAAGAAGAAAGACGGTAGCATGAGGATGTGTATAGATTATAGAGCCTTGAACAACCTCACCATTAAGAACAAGTATCAACTACCAAGGATTGATGACTTGTTTAATCAGTTGCAAGGAAAAAGAGTATTTTCTAAGATTGATCTTAGGTCCGGTAATCATCAGTTGAAGATTAAAGTGGCAGACATACCTAAGACAGCTTTTAGTACAAGGTATGAACATTATGAGTTCTTGGTTATGCCTTTTAGACTCACTAATGCTTCTTTAGCATTCATGGATTTGATGCAACGTGTTTTCATGCCTTATTTGACAAATTTGTGATAGTATTCATAGATGATATCATTATCTACTCAAAGGATGAGAAAGAGTATAAAGAACACCTAAGAACCGTGTTAAAGACTTTGAAAGAAAAATAGTTGTTTGCTAAGTTTTCGAAATGTGAGTTTTGGTTGAAGAAAGTCAGTTTTTGGGGCATGTGATATCCGGGGATGGTATACAAGTAGACCCTACAAAGATAGAAGCGGTTGAGAATTGGCCAAGACCTAACACAGTTTCTGAAGTAATAAGTTTTCTCTGGGGTTAGCCGGATACTACAGGAAGTTCGTACAAGACTTTTCCATGATATCCACACCACTCACCAAACTCACACAAAAGAATGTGAAGTTCGAATGGACTAGTGAGTGTGAGACAACTTTTCAGACTTTGAAGGATAGATTGACTACAACACTAGTTTTGGTAGTCCCGGAGATCTTTGACAATTATGATGTGTACACCGATGCTTCAGGACAAGGTTTAGGTTATGTGTTGTGATGGGAGTCAACTTTACGTGACTCCGCTACATTGTTTGGCCTCCGTTTACCACATTTTCAGCATATTTTTGGATAATTTAGACCACTTTCGGGGTAATATTGTGAGTTCCTCGCACGGGGGGTAATTCCGTCATTTTGATAGTTTACCACCCCTTTTTGATGATATTGACCCCATTCCCGAGCACGTTTACCCTTTGGAATGTTTTGGTTGTTTTTGGTCATTGTGATGATGTAGGGTATTGATGTCTCGAGGACCCGAAAGGCAATGGTTTACAATGAGAAACATAACCGAGGCGAGAAAAGAGGTGAAAAAGGGAGAAAAAGTGAAGAATTGGTGGCACAGGTCCAAACGCACGCGTTCCAACCCCAAACCAGCGTTCCAGTCTCCAACCGGCGTTCCAACCTCAAACCAGCGTTCCAGAGTTGCGAGTCATACAGAGTTCACTCTTCAAACGCCGGTTTAGCAATTACCTAGAACGTCGCGTTCGTGGCCATTCAAACGCGACGTTACGTACCTTGGAGCGCGTTCCCACTTCTCTTAAACGCACGTTCCATGCCTCAGAAACCAGCGTTTACAAGACAAAAGCCCTAAGCTGCCTGAACTTCAAGCGAACGCACGCGTCCACTCATCTCGGAACCAAATGTCAACCAAAATCTGCAGGATTTTCCTCCACCTATAAATACCCCCTTAGTCCATTTTGGATTTATTATTCATCTTCTTAGCCAAACTCTACCCCTTCATAGCTCGAATTTTGTAACACTTAGAATACTCCTCTTAGTGTAAATCAACAACATCTTAGCTTAATCTTTCCATTTCTTAGCTTAGATTTTCATTTCTAACACTAAGAGACCACCTTTTAATTACTTATATTTTTGTACTTTTGGATCTCAACTCGAATTTCTGCAATCTTATGGTATATTTCTCTTCTCTTTTACTTGTTATGGCTCTTATTTACTGTTTTGTGCATGTTTTGATTAGTATAATGAGTAGCTAAACATCTTCATAGCCGAATCATGTGAAATTTGGTGAAATCACCCTTTGGGTGATGAAATTGGGAGTGGGTAGTGCTTTTATTGTTGTATCTTGCGCATTTCATGTCTTAGAACTTGTTATAACGAATTTGGGCTAGATTGATCACCTAGGTCAAAAATCACACACACCACTCTTGAGAGTTGTTCGAGAGAGGGGGTGTGGGAAAGGGGTTCTAGGATCGCATTCAAGTGTAGGTTACTCGTTTTAACGCTTAACGGCTCTTGTGTATAACTTGTCTTGTGAATGGATCTTTCTTATGGAAGGTTAGTTGACTAGGCATAAGGTGTTAGGGAAGAGTTGATCGTAACTCTAGCACCGGGTTTAGGAGTTCGCACCCGTGAAATTGAATGTAAGAGTTTGATGATTTTGCACACTCCCGGTTTTGTCACTCCTTGGGGTGAAACTAGCTATTTTGATCATGGTTCGGCTATGTCTCTTTATTATCTTTCAAATCTAGTAGTCTAATCTTCTTCCGTTCTTTTTATCTTTAGACTCGTTAGTATAGATCGCTTTAGTGTCGTTGTAGTTATAAACACTTTAAAAAAAAAAAGATTGATCATGCAAGCACTACGTTTACTTTGGTAATAGCCTATTCATCTCGGACTCACAGCTTCTAGCAATCGGTCCACTTTGCGAAGAGCTTGTTTAGTCACCGTTGTCTTGAACATCTTATAAATTTGTTCGTTGGCACTCATCATGTTGATGCAAGGGGCAAGTAATTATGCATCTTAAAGACTTGAAGGCACACCGGTAGTGTTTGCCTTAAAGACTTGAAGGCGCTACTTGTACGAAGTCAAGGCAAGAATCTTCATGGACCACATGAGTTTAAAATACTTTTTCACTCAAGAGAATTTGAATATGAGGCAGCGAAGATGGTTAGGGATCGTGAAGGATTATGACTTGGATATTCAGTACCATCCGGGTAAAGCGAATGTGGTTGCAGATGCGTTGAGTATGAAGCCAGTGTATGCGGTTTCAGGGGTTGAAGACGTGGCAGAGCAGTTAGATGGGCTGAAAATCCAGAGTTTAGCTCAGTTCAGGAATCGACAGTTTGTGTCACCGTGGTTGGCTAGGTCAGAGTTGATGGATGATATCCGGGGTAATCAAGATGAAGACCCAGCTTTGGTAGTCTTGAAACGAGTCACAAGAGAAAAGCCTACAGTGGGGTATGTGCTAGATAAGAATAGACACTTTGGTACCAAGATCGGTTATGTGTGCCTAATGTAGGTGACCTAAGACAGAGAGTTATGGATCGCTTTTGCAGTGCATCCAGGAGCTACAAAGATGTATAGAGATTTGAAGGAACGTTTTTGGTGGCCTTCAATGAAATTGGAAATAGATAAGTTTGTGGCTGAATGTGATACATGTTAGAAAGTCAAGGCCGAACATAGGAAACCAAGAGGTATGCTTAAACCTTTGGATATTCCCGAGTGGAAATGGGATAAGATCACAATGGATTTTATCACCGGTTTTCCAAGGACAAAGAGTGGGCAAGATATGATTTGGGTCATTGTGGATAGATTAACTAAGTCAGCCCATTTCATACCTACAAAAGTTGACATGTCTTTGAAGAAGATGACTACACTTTATTTGGACAATATTGTGAAGCTACATGGAGTGCCTATCTCAATTGTTTCGTATCGTGACAGCCGGTTTATTAGTCGGTTTTGGAAGAGTTTACAAAAAGCCTTGGGTACGACGTTGGACTTGAGTACGGCCTTTCACCCTCAAACAGACGAACAGCCGGAAAGAACAATCCAAACGCTAGAAGATATGCTAAGAGCTTGTGTTTTGGAAGTAGGTGGATCATGGGATGATTACTTGTTGCTGAGTTCACTTACAACAACAGTTATCATGCAAGTTTGAGGATGCCGCCGTTTGAAGCTTCATATGGTAGAAGCAACTTACCGGGACAGAATTGGTTGAACAAGCTAAGGAAAGAGTTTGCTGATTAAGAAGAACTTGAAGGCAGCTCAATACCGTCAGAAAAGTTGGGCCGATGTTCGTAGAAGACCTTTGGAATTTGATGTTGGTGAAAGAGTATACCTTCGAGCTTCACCGATGAAAGGAGTAAGACGTTTTGGACAAAAGGGAAAGTTAAGTCCAAGGTATGTTGGACCTTTTAAGATCCTCAAGAAAGTTGGACCTTTGGTATACAAGCTTAAGTTGCCAGATTCAATGTCAAGAGTCCACAACGTGTTTCATGTTTCGATGTTGAAGAAGTGTTTGATGAAGTCGGATGTTGAAGCTACAATCGATCCAGAAATACTTCAAGACAACCTTGCCTATGATGAAAAGCCAGTTAAGATCTTGGATAGAAAGGAAATATGGTCAAGAGGCGGATGATTCCTTTGGTGTAAGTACAATGGAGCAACCATATAGCAAACGAAGCAACTTGGGAAGTAAAGGATGATATGATCACATAGTTTCCAGGCTTTTTGAATCTACCAGGTATGTTCAAGTTTCAAGGACGAAACTCCTCTTAAGGGGGAGGAATGTAATATTCTGATTCTCGGAAAAGGGCAGAGTGTCAATTTGCGAGAACAAAATATTATATTTATTAATTTTATGGATTTAAAGTTTATAAATAGTTATATACATATATTCTCGATATATATATGTTTAAAAAGGACTGTTTTGGAATTAAAAAGAAGTTAAGGGAGTTAAAAGTTTTTAAGGGGAGTGGAGTTATTTTTGGAGAAATAACCCCACATTATGCCTAGGAAGTTGTCAGAAATTTGAAAACAAATTTCCTGCAACTTGAAAGCAAAAGAAAGGGGAAAAGTATACTCCTTCAGGATTCTAAGAGGTTCTTGACGGTTTTCAAATTCAAGTATGGCAAAGAAATCGTGAGAAGGCAAGGATCGTATTGATACTAATATTTCCAGATTCTATCAAGGTATGAAAACAGCCATAATCTTGGACTCATCACGTTTTGATCATGTTTGGCTGAAAAAAGTTGTGTAATTCATAGTTCTGAGTAGTTAGAAACCTTGATCCTAACTAGTTCTTGAATTGGTTGTGGATCAAATAGGTTTTGTGTTGAGGTTTGAGAAGTTGTTGTAGAGTTTCTGAAGTTTGCTTTGAAGTTTTGCTTGATCAAATAAGAAAATCTTCTCTATTTCTTTGATTATGGTTTGGTAGAATTAAGGCTTGGTGTTGGAAGTAATATGATGTTAATTTCATGTACAAGTGTTACCTTGCTAGTGTAGGATGCTATATGTTGTTAAATTGGCACTTTTATGCTGTTTTGATGAGTACATGGTTGAAGAACATGTTTGGAAGTGGTGGGGATCCGATATAATGCAGAAAACTGAGTTTTTGGGGTATGCTGCGCTTGGTGCGGGCGCACCAAGGCCAATGCGGGTGCATTGGATGAGCAGGAGGTCCAATTTAACATTCAGAGCCTTGGTGCAAAGCATTTAAACTCGGTGCTTGGCGCACCGGCGGTCGAAAACTCAATTTTACATTCAGAGGATTGGTGCAAGCGCATTGAATCCAAAGGCAAAGCATCAGAGCCATTTAGGCTGGAGCGAGTCTTGAGTGCACTGGACATGTTTTTTTTATATTTGATCAGTTTTGAGCCCCGAGTCTAGTTTTAAGTGTTGTTTCTTGACCTTATAACATTAAATGAACATGAATTAGCCTTGATTAAGCTTCCGATGTGTTTAGTTCCGGCACTGGATGTACTCTTCCTTAGAGTTAAAGTTCGGGACCGTCGGAAGGGTATAAATGGGTGTTATGTCTAGAGTCTAAGTGATGGAGTAGAGTTGTTAAGTGAGCTCCTAACTTGAAAACACTTAGGTGGCTAGTTAATGATTAATAATTTACATAAGTGTGTAGTAAAAGACTAAGCATCGTAACATTCTTGGTATGGCACTTGTCTTTATCGCGATGTGTGTGCGGTCAGATAAAGTGAACAACTCTACTGGTCTATAAACGGTTAAATGGTAGGGGACTTCGCCGAACGTGTACACTATCGGGTCTTAACCCGTGGCTATTGGTGTGACCCACTAATAGGTTGCAAACGATACCTCGTGGTGGGTAGCACCATGCATAGTGCCCTTGAGTGCCGGTGTAACAAACTTGAGTTAAGCTAGAAACATTTAGTCACAACGTGTTGATAAGCATGAAGTGAACCCTAAAATTGAGTCGGTCAAATAAAGACAACTTAATAACTATGTAAATCCTTCTTTGTGAAACCTAGTTAATGCAATAACTTATGTTTCTTGTTAAGTACCTTTGTACTTACCTCAAATGCATGCTTGTTGTGTTTGGGGTTGAGAAGATGAACATGTGGAACAAGAGTTCGACGAGGACTTCGAGGATGATATTTGATGACTTGTCATGCTACTCTTTTATCATGCTTTGTTTCTATTAGACTATGTAATGAACTATATTGCACTTTACTTTTCAAGACATGATGTTCTTTCTTTTGAAAACTTGTTAGAAGAGATGTTGTACTTTTTTTCTTTAAGAAATTCGTACGGTTGTAAGACTTATGTATCATTATTGTAAGATATCTTTCTCTCTTTAGTATGTTGTGTTTCTATTCTTATCTTGTTTTAAAAAAAAAACACCCGAGTCTTTTAGCTTCCGTAAATGCGCAATTCGATACGATGTAGTAGAAACTTATGTATAATATAGAATTTATTTTATATTATACGTACCGAACGTTCTATTTCCGGGTAAGGACTCGGTATCCGAGAACGGGACGTTACAATCATTATCTCTTTTTTTCTTTTGATTGTCACCAATTTCAATTCAAAGGTATTTTTCTCTTTATTCTATTAATTATATAGGAAAATGTTGAGAACGACTGTTCTCAAGTTTATTTGGGTAATTGTGGTTCAAAAAGATAATATATAAGCGAATATCCAATAATACATCCATTTAAAGTACTTTTCAAATTTTTAATAGTGTTTGTTTCTTTCACCAAATATTTAAAAGAATTAATGTTGGCCGAATTAATGGACCGTAATTAATGTTAAATCTGCGAGAATCTCTCATAAAAAATTGAAATAAAATAAAATCTGCTAGAATCGTGTTTAACCACTATATCAATAAAACCATCAGAACTTACATTCTTTAATTTTCGGATATTCAAGTATGCATTTAATCATAAAAAAATTACTTTTTGGGTCATTTTAATTATCTGCCAAATTTAAGCACATTTAATAGTTGTTAGAAGAAATTACAAAGACTTTCCTACTAAGAGTTTGTTTTAATTTGACTTCTAGTGACTTTCCTATTAAGAGTTTGTTTTAAAACAACTCTCAAAAGGAAAGTCATTAGTCATTAGCACCCAATTCATCAAGTACACATGACCAACAAATTAAACCATGAAATAAGAAAAATCAACGATCTGATATCAAACTAGCCCAACACAATTAGTCATAAGTACAAGTACAAAACCATTAGTTTACTCATAAGTTCATACAATACTTCTCAAAACAACATCACAAAACACGAGTACACAAACTCACCCTGAGCAATTTAGGGAGTGTGATCCTCCAACACATCATTCTTAGCATCCAGTAAGACTAAACAATCTACAAAATCAACAATAACTGGACATAGATACGGTGCCACGACTTCAACTTCATATATCTTGTCATCTTTAACGTTGTAATACATGAACGTATCATATTTCTCACAATTGATTTGTCTAAATATAAAATTTCCTTTTTTTGTCCCAGCCACATGCAATATGTCGTACTCCCCTTTGTGTTCAAATGAACATGAAATTTCGGTCCAAGACTCAACAAGGGGATAATCCATCATCACCCAGGTATTGTAAAAATCACAAGGGGCATAGAAAACACCAAACATAGCAAGTTTCCCATAGAACTTTTTAAGTTCATAAGCATAAAACTTGAGTTCGTAAGAACTGCAGCATTCCGGTAACTCGATCACTTTAAAAACTTCGGTATCAAAATCAAATGACAGAATCACAAAACACTCATCTTCCAGAAAGTAGTACATAGCTAACCAATGCACAGCTCCATTAATGTAAGTAGCAATTTTATCGGAATCAACAATACTTGGAAGTAATTTTCCAGTAGGCAGGGTTCCATTCACTCGATGCCAATTGCCTTCAGTAAAACTATAGACATCCACCACATTTTCTGAAATATAGTTTTCAGAAGACTCAGCTATCCGGACAACTCTGTAATCATTGGTTGCTTCGTTGAAACCTAAACCATATGCACACAACCATGAAGACACATGTGCTTTACCATGAGGCCTATCATATGCGATAGAATCTATGAGCTTGAATTTATTAAGTAAAGGGTTCCACAAGTGTACTAGCCAACCACGTTCCACTTTTAGTCTCACGAGAACCAACCCCCAACATGAACCCAAGATATATAAATCTTTTTCCATTACATGGACAGGGATCTGACCCCTTTCTTGCTCAATCAAAGTCGAGTCAGACTCAGAGAAGATACTGTAGCAGCCTTCTTGAACTATAAGAACACTGTGATCTTTGACTCTAGAACGATTGAGATGTTTTTTGATAAATTGAGGAGATTTAATAAGAGAATACCACGTTTTGTATGTGCACATGCATCTGCCAAGGGATTTTGCTGGTAGTCTCAACAGTATATCTTCAACGAGATCCATTGAGATATTCCCCTTCCATAGATCTCTTTTTGAATCCATTTGAATGCCCTAACATCAAGACATGAATAAAAAAAAATTTAAAAAAAATGTCAACTGTTAATTCTCTATCTCAAATACTTAAAAAAGTACAAATTTCCGTTGTGAACAACAACAACAACAACAACAACAACAACAAAAAAAAATAAAATAAAAAAATAATAATAATAATAATAATAATAATTCTGGAAAGTAGACTCAAAGAAAGAGTTCCTTACAAGATCGAATGAGAGAGCGAATTGTAGTAATGAGGAAAAGAATGATGGGTCCTTAAAGGTACCGTTATGCAATGCTCACCATTTGTAAATATATATTTCCTTTTCTTTCAAAAATGATTCATGCACCGAGATGGTGCCCAAACCATCCCCGAATCTTTGTTTGTGTGGTCCAACTTTTATGTAAATTAAGGATTCATGCACCGAGATGGTGTCCAAATTAAACCATCCCCCGAGTCTTTGTGTGTGTGGTCCATCTCTTATGTATCCTTTTTACATTGCAAGTCAATGGTTCAAGAAACAGCTCGGACAAAAGCATATCCTATTGAACCTACTAGACTATCAAAAGCATGCACTATAAGAAAATTATTTTTTTTGCCGCATATACCTAGCTTTACTCATTTTCAACGCTAATGTGGCTAAAAGTAGAGCAGTTAATGATTAGGGTCGTTCGTGAACAAGCTCGTGTTCAGCTCGTTAGTTCGTTTAGCTTAACGAGCCGAGCTCAAACATGATTGTAGGCTTGTTCGATTAAAGAACGAACACGAGCTTGGTTCGTGAACGTTCGATTATATTTGCGAACGTGCTTATACAAATACATCAATCTACACAGTAACCCTAACTTAAATGAGGATAAGTCATTCATTCTTGTAATTGAGATTTTAGATTGATTTTATATAATATTTACGTATTTTTATAATAATTATTGTAGCGTGATATATGTAATATTAATTTATAACTTGTTATTTTTGCATTCGCACTTTATGTTTTATACCTTAACGAGCCAAACTCAAGCCGAACTCGAGCCATACTCGAGTTGGAAGACAACAATATGTTTAACGAGCTAAGCTCGAACACGATCTCGAGCATTTCATCTTTTAAACGAGCCGAGTTCGAACAAAAATTTTTGTTCATTTAAGAAACGAACGAGCTCGTGAGCTAAACGAACCCGAGCTCAAACCATCAATACTCGGTTCAGCTCGTTAACATCGCGATCTAACTAAAAGTAAGTATATGAGCATCAAAAAAATTATGTCAAAACTACCGTGGCAAAAGAGTATTTTCCTTGTAATGATTGTCTCAGCAGGAATGGAAAAAGGCTATGAATGAAGAGCATGAGGCCCTTTTGAAGAATCATACTTGCGATTTGGTTCCACCATCATCCAGTCACAATCTAGTTGGCAATAGTTGTATGTTCAAGTTGAAACTCAAACTATATGGATCGATATTGTAATACAAAGCAAGGCTTGTTGCAATGGGATTTAGTCAAAACTATGAAGTTGATTTCATTGAGACTTTCAGTTTAGTAGCTAAGGCATCTATAATAAGGGTGATCATGGCAGCGGCAGTGACCATAAATTGGGAGATCAATCAGATGAACATTAACAATACCTTCATGAATAGGCCACTTCTAGAACCAGTGTTCATGCCAAACCACACTTTGTTTGCAGATTGGGTAAGGCTTTGTATGGGTTGAAGCAGGCTCCACGCTTAGTTTGAAACTCTGACAAATCAATTGATCAAGTGGTGTTTTGTTTAGTCTCTTTCCGATAATTCACTCTTCATCTTTCAGACAGACAACCAAGTTGTCTATACCCTTGTGTATGTGGATGACATTTTAGTAACTGGGAGTTCTCTAACCTTGATCGAGAAGTTCATCCAACAGCTGAATTGCAAGTTTTCTTTATAGGATCTAGGGTGTGTTTCACACTTTCGTGGGATACAGATTGTCGGAAACAATAGTTGTCTATACATGTCTCGGTCATTTTATGCTAGACACATTTTCTCAAAATATTTCTTAAATATGTTCAAGATACTCTGAAATTGATATTACACTTTAGGCCCTTAGTTAACTTGCAGATAACAGGATTTTCAGATGCAGACTTGGTTGCGTCATTCCTTGACAAGAGATAAGTTGGGGGATACTGTGTGTACATTGGAGACTCTCTTGTGTCTTGGAGTTCAAAAAACAAGGATGTGGCCTCACGGTCAAGCACAGAATCAAAATATTTGGCTTTTGGATAATGTTACTGCTGAGATATTGCGGTTGAGACATTTTGTTGGCAGAATTGAGATTGAGATTGCCTAATACACCTATCATTTGGTCAGACAACACACGAGCTACCTTATTAGCTTAAAATCCATTTTATCATGCTAGGACCAAACACATATATAGAGGTTGATGTTCACTTTATTCAAGATAATGTGTTAGCTAAAAGAGTGCAGGTTCAACACATTCCCTCCAAAGCTTAATTTGCAGACACTTTGACAAAAGCTCTGCATGTTGCTAAGTGTCATTTCATTTAGAGACAAACTTAATGTTGCTCTCGCACCCTTTTGTTTGAGGGGGACTGATAACAGAGGGAGAGCCTTTCCTATTGTTAAAGGAGGTACTAGGATCTCCCATCTTATGTTTGCTGATGATATCCTAATTTTTGCTAAAGCTAATGGTAATGGAGAGAGGAATTTGATGAAAGTTCTCAACAACTTATGTTCTGACACTGGCCATTCTTAGTCCAAGCTATGTTCAGGGGACAGTGATTTGGGCACACTCATATTACATACAAAAGTGCACCGACACACATCACAACCCACTACAAAAAAAAGATTCTTTTGTGACAAATCTTTGGTGACAAAAAGGAGATTTCTCACAAAAGGGTTGCTTCTAGTGACAAAAGCTTTGTTTCTCTCTAAAAAATGTGTTTATAGTGACAAAAGGTTATGTTGTCACAGGAGGTTAAGTGAATTTCATAGTATATGTGGTCTGACTTTGCGTATCATGCAATAATTATTGGAATGATGCTTTGGTGACAAAAGAATTAAAATAACTATAAATTATTACATAATATTCATCTAAGTCATGAATTTATTTTGACAAAGATGAATTATTTAATGAATCGAGTATTTGACGAATAAATAATCTTGTCATGTTTTATAAAATTCGTTGAAATCTAAAAATATTATCGATATGCAGGCACGACCCGTGTCGAACTCCGGATCAGTCGGATCAGTGGGTTCCGGATACCGGAGCTTTAAACAAAAAACAATATTATCGATCTTATAAGTCGAATCGAATACTTAACAAGACAAGTTTGAAAATTTGATTTTTATGGCTCAATCAAGGTCGAGCATGAGTTTTTATAGTGCAGTCGGGGCAAGTGGAGCCATAGAAAGACTCAACTCGGCTCGATACACCTGTATACATTTCAAAAATAACCTTCTAAAGTCAGTGTACTTCGCTGTTCTAAAATAAAATAAAAATCATTCTAAACTTCGCTTTGGTCTCCACCTTCTCGTTGCCCCGCCTCCTCGTTCCCTCGTTTCTTTCACCACAAAACCTCCGGTGGTGGTTGCGGTGTTCCAAATTGGAAACGTTGATTAAAAGCATCGTGTTTATGGTGATCCAAGGAAGAATTGTGTCCAATTCGTCGGTTGATTTGCGATCGTTGGTGGATCTCGGCGGTTGATCTGAGCAAACCCTCCCTTTCACTCGCCAAAACCCTACAATTATTTCCTTTCTCCCACTAGTCGCGAATCGATTCATTATTGTGTCAAAGTGATCGCCGTTGATCAGAGTCTCACATTCTCGATTCCTTGTATTAGAGTCTCAAATTATCTCCTTCCTCTTGAGGTATCGCTTTCCAATTTTTAAATTTTTCTAGAACGTGAATTAGGAGATGGTTCAACTGTATGATTTTGAGAAGTTTATATTAGAAAGTGATCTATGAGATGAAGAAACATCTCGTTTATGGAATCGATTATGTCGCTCAAAGCTTGTGGCCTTCGGGTCACCTTAATCAAAATTGGTTTGTTTTCCGATTATTTGATTGATTTAAGTGCTCATCTTTTATTTATGTTTTCAAGTTTATTTGATTTTTTTGTTCCAAGTCTTTGTCTTTGGTTTGCTTTTGGTTGTTATCATGTTCAACCGTTCTTGTTGCTTCGTTTTTCCTCTTCGCCTCTTTTGTATGACTTCCTCTCTAATTGCTCATCCATTAGCATGATCACTTGGTTTTATGTGGTTTTAATATTTCATTAATTTCTATCTCGATTTTGCTTGGTTGAATCCTACGATTTTAGATCCATATTTGAATACTCTAATGTCGGCACTATGTCCCCATTCCAACATGGTGAATTTTTCGTCTAGATGATGGGGAGAGGTACTCTTACACTTCTTTTTCATCCCTAAATAAGTGTTTCTTTGTTTTTTTGAGTAGAACATTTCAATTAATGATAACGTTTAGAACATTAGAATCTTCATATAGGTTGATCTAGACCTGGGCAATTATGAACATTCTTTGGACGTAACACTCACTAAAGATAATAACATCACACCTAGAAAGATATACTGTGTACATATATTTTTCTATTTTGATGCTATGATCTTGTTATTCATCATTTGTTTGAACATATTCTCTATTTTAACATCATTTTTTTGCTTATATTCAGTCCAGAGTCTTACAATATGCTTTATTAGTCCAGGTCTACCTGCTCTATGTAATATGTGTTCTTGTTTCAATTGCTTGAATGTGCTAAGTTCTGCTTTTCTTGTTCTTAGCATCTTGCTCATAAGTGGTCTCATCGATTTGGCTTGCCATCTGCTCTTTTTAGAAGTGTATGCAACTGCTTTTGATTACGGAATTCTAATGATTGTATGCTTTATAGGAAATGATATGACAGAGAACATATTGTAAGTATGTACGTGTAGATATTTTAACTAGTTCACTAGAAGACATGCATACCATATTCTTAGTCGGCATGGCATACTACTTTTATGTCATTATTTAGCAATATCACATTCATGGTCGCTATGGTCACTACAATAATAAGGCTTGTTTCTTTTTCCAAAGGGACTCATTTATGTATATTTATAAATAGAGTAGACATTGGGCTCTTTCTTTCACTGATGAAACAATGAAAGGAACATTGTAGAATGTGGATCCTAAAGATATCATTTACGGGACTAAGGTTAGTATCTTAATCCTTGTCCTATTGGTTGTTTATAAGTTATCCTTGCATTTGCATTTCAAAGATCCAAAGTTCTTAACCAACTTGATTTTTGAGCTGATTCTGTAAATTTCTTGTGCAGGATATGCAATTCAAATTGAAAAACGGCATTGAAGTTAACGATTCTGAAAAGGTAGATTCTGTTATCGTGAGCCCTGGAGAGAGACTTGCTCTTGTATTGGCCTTTGTCTAACTGTAGCTCATTTCTTTTTCTGGAGAACTTTTTACACTGGTAGAATGATGAATAAGAAAACTCTCTGTTTTTGTAGGTGAAGGCTATGGCATTACTTGAAGCTTTAGAAGCAAATGTCTGGATGACAGAAATGATCTTTGGTTGTCCATCCCTTTGAAAACATAATGTGTTCACAACTTACACTTTAATGTTGAAAACCACTTATTTGCAAATGAAAGATCGCCGTGTATCTTGGCTCACTCTTTAACCCAAGAATCTTGGTGTTGTTCCATGCCGTTGATACTTGATAGTTACATTGTGACATGTGATTGGGTTTCTGTCTTGCGGCAATGGTTGATACTTTCATGACGACCTTACTACGAGCGAGAGCAGAGAAAGGTTAGACGTTTTGTTTTATCCATTTTCTACGATTTGTTTAGCTTGCATTAGTGCAGTCATGTTAAACATTATGAATTCCAATTTCATGGTAAAGCTCTCCAAGCTCCAGGAAGATCCATTTATGTTGCTGTGTCTAGATTAAAGGTATTACCTCATCCTCTTTTTCTTGCACACTAAAATACTGATACTCTAGAATAATGTTAGAACATTCAGATGGCTACATTACTGTTTATTGCAATCCCATTCGGATGATAACAATGTGAAGTAAAAAAGAAAAAAATATCCTCTTGCCGATAAATGGAAAAGGGCCTCCAGGATCCATGGATTTGATTGGTTTGATATTACGTAATATGTTTTACATAGCCTGGTTTTTATAGATTCATGTACCTCGATTTTGCAAATGTTCCAGGACAAATTGGATGATTCAAAGATTCAAGGTTCTAATGGATGAAGATTGAATAAAGAGTTTGGAATCCATTACGTTCAAACTAGCAAATTGCAATTCTTGATGGGGTTGACGATCGTTGGATTGTAAGTCACTTCATTTCTGAATGAGCTCATCGTGCTTTTGTGATATGTAAATGCAAAATGATTTTTAATAATTATTTAATATTTTATTGTGTGTTGTATTATTTTTTTTTCTTTTGTAGGGTATGTGTATATTTTTTATAGGTTGTAGATTGTTAATATTATTATTATTATTTAATTAAAATTTTCAATAATAATAATAATAATAATAATAATAATAATAATAATATTATTATTATTATTATTATTATTAGTTTTCTATTTTTTGAATATTTATTTATTATTATTATTATTATTATTAAAATATGACTTCTAGTGACAAAGCCTTTGTCAATATTAACCATTAATGTAAAAACGTGTTTATACCTTTTGGTGACAACAACACTGAATTAGTGATAAAATGTTCATTATTTTGTGACAAAAGTTTTGTTGCAAGAAAAACCTTTTGGTGAGAAGATGGAGGTTTGTCATGAAAAGCTTTGGTGACAAAAATATGAGATTTGTCGCCATTGAACTCTTTCAATGACTAATTCACCGATCGTCACAAGAGACACCTTTAGCGTCGCTGCTTACGCAACAAACGCCGCGACAAAAAAAATTTGTCACGAAAACTTTTACTGACGAAAATCAGCCCTTTTAGCGACGATTTTTTTTGTCACGAAAAGGTCTGTTTTTTGTAGTGACCACACACTTAGAATTAAAAAATAGAAAACAAAAACAAAGAAAAAAATTAGAACCACACAACACAAATTTCGGGGGACAAAGTGGGGATGAGGTCAATACCAAAATCATTTTCCATGTTCAAGATACTCTGAAATTGATTTGGGGATGTATCTTGGGGCCCCTTACTATTGAGACTGAGAGGGTTAGGAGTAGGAGCTTCAACTTCCTAATTGAGAAAGTTTAGAAGAGACTTTCTGGTTGCACGAAATTACTTTCTGGATCACATTAGTTAGCTATCAAATATCAAAACAGTTAATGTGGAAGAAAATGCAATGACTTTCCTAATAAGAGGTCTTTTAAATGCTACCCTCTTTGATCAATGTTGCCATGCATACATATTTCAGCAATTACTCCAAAATCAAACAAGTGAAAGACAATCTGAACAAACTTAGACCTCAAGTAGCACCAAAACCAATCAATCACAGTACCAATCAAACTAAATTAAACTATAAATTAAGGAAAATCAACAATATAATAATTCTTTCCTTTTTATTACTATCTATCACTATATATTATGATTTTATATATATTTGCCATGAGTTGTTGTGGTTCTAGCTGTTGAATCAGCTTATGATTACTGATAGTTATACTGACTAAAAAGTCTTCAAAATAAACGTTCTATAAACTTCTCATTAATCTGGAACAAAGATAATTACATCAAAGAAAGAAAGCCAAGAGCATTGTGCTTCAATTATTATTATTATTATTATTATTATTATTATTATTATTATTATTATTTCACAGCAGAAGGAGATAAATAACAGCGTGTAACGTTTGTATCAAAATTATTTATATTTATTGTAATTACTAGAGTAGCCTAGAATCTTCCACTACCGTGTATATACATTGTAAATCATTGACTCTGTGTGTGAATATCAATATACCAAAAATATTCTCCAAAATCATTACTTAATATGGTATCAGAGCACTCAATACACTTCTTGTGTTGTAACTCCTAAAACCCCTCCCTCATTCATGTCTCTCCTTTTCCTTTTCTTTTTTTTCTTTTTCTTTTCCCCTCTCTTTTTCTTCCAGTCATCCTCCCGCCTCCCTGTTCTTCTTTTTTTTTTTCCAGTCAACCACCTCTCTTTCGATCGGCGTTCATGGCAGCCTCCACCACATCCTCTGCTCTTACCACTGCTCCTTCCCCCCCCCCCCTCTTTGGTTGCTTTTAATCCCACAATTCAAACAACAATCAAACTTGATCATACGAACTACAATGCCTGGAAATTTCAACTCGAAACGCTTCTTGTCGGATACGATCTCTATGGATACATTGATGGCACCATCCCCAAACCGCCGGCCACAATCACCGTGAATGGACAGATCAAACCCAATCCAGATTTTGCTACATGGAAGCGGCAGGACAGCTTCATCTTGAACATCATCATCTCCTCTCTCACCCCCGGCGTCCTCCCTTTTATCAGTAACGCTGAACCTACAAAAAGAAATTCACGAGATGCTTGGCAGATTTTGAGTGAAACTTATGCAAAAGCTTCCCGAGGCCGAATCAGATTGATCAAGCAGACCCTCAAATCCATCAAGAAAGGAACCCAACCCATCACCGAGTATCTCTATGCCATTAAATCAAAGGCTGATGAATTGTCTCTCCTTGGTGAGCCCATGAATCATGAAGACTTTATTGATCTCATTCTTGAAAATGCAGGTGATGAATATAAAGAAATCACTCGGGCAATTCAGGCACGTGATAATCCCATTTCATTTGAAGAATTACATGAAAAACTTCTCAATTTCAAGCTTCCCTCATCGGATTCAGCATCTACTTTTTTTGGCCCGGCATCGGCTCATCCAGTTTTCCGTCCAACAACCTGCCTCTTGCCCCGTCCATCGGCCCCAACCTGGCGTGGATACTAAGCCCCTTTCCAAAGAGACTTCCAAAGAATGTTTCCACCTCCTCGGCCCAATTTCAGCTCGAATACCCAAACTCGACCCAAAAAGACTTATCAAGGTAAGTGTCAATTATGTGCAACTCAAGGTCATTCTGCAAAGTTTTGTCCCTTGTTTCAGGTACACCCTCTGCCCTCGCCTTCCCCACGTCCCCAAGCCAATCTCTCGGCCCACTCCTCTGGCTCGGCCCACTCCCCCGTTTTGGCTTCCCAACCCCCCACTACTCATTGGCTATTAGATAGTGGTGCTACTCATCATGTCACTACAGATTTGCAGAATTTGTCACTCCATGCTCCCTACCTTGGCACTGATGAAATAATGGTCGGTGATGGCAATGGTCTACCCATTACCCATACTGGTTCTACCTCTCTCCCTGTCTCTGTTTCCAAATATTTTACTTTAAATGATGTTCTCTATGTGCCTGATATGTCTCGTAATTTATTGCCACTACAAGAAAATATGTTTTTCGCAACATGCAAAATGCTTAATGGCAGTGCTCAACGCACGCTGCAAAGTTAGGTGCCGCTAAAAGTAGAAAGCAATTGCGGCTTACAAAGAGCGCGGTTGTATTTATGGCGACTTACCAAGCACGCTACTGATTATAATTATGGCAGCTAACAAAGCACGCTGCGGTTGTATTTACAGCAGCTTACGATGCATGTTGCTGTTGTATTTATGGCTGCTTATTATACACGCCGTTAAAGTGATGTTAATAATTATATCAACAATATTTTTTATGTTAATAATATTTTTTATGCTCGTTGTTAATAATTATATCAACAACATATTAACCTTGCTGCACACCAAAAAGGTTTAGAATGCCATTGATGATTTTTCTAAAAGTATTTATGCACTCACACAACATTATATAGCTAAATATATGAGTACTCAAAATCTAATACTGAACCTCCAATGTATAGCTCAAATTGCGCTCTAAAATCTAATGACAACCATTTACATAGTATCAAAATCTTACATGAACAGTCAAGTACAACAAAAATCACAACACCTAGAAAGAAACTCTTACTTAACACAATCAATGTTTTCAAACGAAGTCATAAACTTTGTCAAACAAAAGAAACAGAAACTACATATACATATCAGTCATCAAGAACGATGAGTTATGATAACATTGTGACCGTACTTCCCCGTAGATGCTCAAGGAGAAACATTTTATCATCCGGTAGAATCAGCTATCAAAATGGATGTACGAAAATAGATGTCATGCACCTTAACTTTAGGACCGGTAGATGCAATTAGGACTCCACCAACTGACAAGTGAAGAAGTTTAAACTTTCTTGATTTGAATCTGTATATAAACATCACACTAAGAATAGTCATTCTGAATGCTAAAAAATTAATATATTCACAACAATTAGTCTCCTAAAGAAAACAATTACTAATGAAACTATAAAAATAAATGACAAGGTAGTTTGAGTAAAGCCATGAGAACATTAAAAGTTCATGGGTAATGCAAAATGTGGTGATATTGAGAAGATGGTGAATGGGAGAAGTTGAACACATGAGCCATGTCGTGTTAAAAAAACGACCAACTATACAAGATTTCATCAATAGTTCTCACTTTCTTGGACTAAATATACTTTCTAAGTTTGGTCCATTGACTCCATTTGCTCCAAAAAAAAGTTTGGTCCATTTACTCAGCGCGTGCATATATTTCCACATGATGTATGTGAAACTTTTTAGAACACATGCAAATTCACTTTTATTAAAACCTGAAATCCGTAAAAGAGAGACAGAAATTCAGTGATCAATGGATCGTCAATTCGAGAAGAAAAGACATTATAACAGCAGCACTAATTACGAAGAGAAGTAATGTATCAAGTATTAGTTAAGATAAAGTGTACTGCATTACATGTTAAAGATAGAAATGATTAACCTACCCATGACAAAGCTTAGAATAGACGGTACTGTTATATGAAGTTCATCGTGAAAGACTCCAAAAGAGGGAGCAATGGTTGAAGTTGTGACCTTTTAAATGAAGTAGCTGGCAGACAAGAAAAAAGTGAGTGTATAGCATAAAAGAGTACTTCAAATATGACTTAATTTTTCAAATTAAATCACAGGCTTTTGTAGTCAATTAATTCTACCTGGATTTTCCAGAACCAGTACAAGGTCAATGTTAGGATTACGAGCAACAACGAAAAGTGCTAAACATCCGCCGAGTGAATCCCCGACAATACATATAGGCCTCTTTCGATTCAAAGAATTATGTATCCTCACAGTTTCCTCTACAAATTTTACTAGTCATACACACAAAATAAATGCTTTTGTCAAGCGATAACAAAACTTAGGATCTGTCTATGCAGGAGTTTATCCACATTATTCACACCATTGCTCCAACAAAAGAATCACCTGCTCCAGTATTTTCCACTATGTTCATGTGGGACACGCCCACCGAATCAAGACAAACTCTGTTTTTTCGAGGAAAAAAACAACTTGATCACTACTTTAGCATAGATTAGTGTCACTAGCATCCTAATTAAGCAATTAACCATGTTAAGGCATGACAACAGAACTCCAGCAACATTCAAATGTATAACACAAACAAATCTTTTTGCGTTATTGGTAACTAACCTATCCTTTTTTTTTCTTTTTTCTTTTTAATGTTTGGCTTGGACCAACATAGACTTCAATTCGTGCAATCCTTGTCTCAAAGTACCAAAAGCTTCCCAACAAATTATCAATGTAGCATTTTTGCGGAGTGAAATCAGAAAGATTCTTTCAACGACATCTACGGTTGTTGAAGATGAAGGGCAGTTATACATAAGTCCAAAAGTACCAAATTGTGAATTTTTTGAGACACCTAAAGCATCTGAGAAGACAGTAAATAAATATCACCCAAACTATCAGCTTTTCAAATCCACGATTCAAAATAATACCAAAGATATCCAACAATTAAGAAACGCCGATATTCAGGGAAAAAAAATGTTGTGACCAGATTTCTACTTCCATGACTAGTTGACGACTAAAATGATTTCCCAAATAAAAAGATAAAAATCGTTCAATTTCTGAAAATAAGAAATACAAATCAACTAGTTTACCTATAAATTCTTGTGTAGTAGGCCATAGCAGAGCGGAGTGATGGAGAACAGACCTGCTACCTTAACCGGGGAAGAGAATAGCAGGGGAGTTATCTTTTTTTTTTGTTCAGCGAGGGTTTTTTCTTTAGTTTTACAGAAAGAGGGTTTTTTTCCGATTCACGTGAGGTCATTTTCATTTTAGCCGGGGAAATTGGGGGAATAGCGGGAAGTGGAAAAGTTATGGGCATTTTCAACAGCGCGTTATGTTAGTCGTGTATGCGCATTATTTTGGCAGCGCATAAAGTAAAGCTTTGAAAAGGATTATCAACAGCGTGCTATTTCGGTACGCCGTTCTAGGTACTAAATCTCAACTATTCGCAGTGTGAATCGCTAAGCACGCTGCAAAATAGGGCATTAGCAGCATGTTTTAAATGCACGCTGCCAATATTGCGCTGCCAAAACATAATTTTCTTGTAGTGTTGTCCATATCTAAATTATGTCAAGCAAATAACATTTCCATTGAATTCTTACCTTATGAATTTCATGTGAAGGATATCCAGACGAGTCAAATCCTCCTCCGTGGTCCGGTTAAGGATGGACTCTACGAGTGGCCTTCTCAGCCTCTTATTGATTTCGCCTCCAATAAAGCCACAACAGATGTGTGGCACAATCGCCTGGGTCATCCGACGAGTATTATTTTAAATAAAATTCTTAGCGTTTATAAGCTAGACAATGTTTCTTCCAATTTATTACATTGCTCTGCCTGCTTAGAAAATAAGAGTCACAAGTTACCTTTTTCTACTTCTACATTACACTCTTCCCGTCTCATTGAGGTTATATTTTCGGATGTTTGGACTTCTCCTATTGTTTCTTGTGATGGTTATAAATACTATGTTATTTTTGTCGATCATTTCACACGTTATGTATGGTTTTACCCACTTGTTCTTAAATATGATGTTGCTCCGACCTTTATTCGTTTTCGGTCGATCGTTGAAAAGTTTTTTGAGCACCCCATAAAGGTTCTATATTCTGATAACGGTGGTGAATTTATCGCTCTTAGAGATTATTTCTCCTCGAATGGTATATCTTTTCTCACTACCCCTCCACACACACCTGAACATAATGGTCTGTCTGAACGACGTCACATGCACATTGTTGAAACCGGTCTTGCTCTTTTGTCTCACGCGTCCCTTCCCACTACATTCTGGCACTATGCTTTCTCCACTGCTGTCTATCTCATAAATCGCATGCCCACTCCCGTTCTCAACATGCAATCTCCATATGAATCAATCTTTCATTCCGCACCCAACTATCACAAACTCCGCTTATTTGGGTGTCTATGCTATCCTTGGCTCCGACCTTATACAGTTCATAAACTTCAACCCCGTTCCAAACCGTGTGTCTTTCTTGGTTATGCCCCTACCCAACATGCCTACTATTGCTTTGACCCTAGCACCTCTCGACTATATGTATCCCGTCATGTCAAATTTGTAGAATCCATCTTTCCCTATAGTACCCGACCCACCTCGTCCCCCTCTCATAATCCTCCCCTCTCCGACTGGATTCCCATGCCCCCTCCCTCCCCACTCCCGCCCCTCCCTCCCCGGAACCGCACCCACCCTCTCCCCCTCCCCCTACTCCTACTCCTCCTGAGCTTACTCCCCGAGCACCTGCCCACCCGATGCGCACCCGATCTCAAAACAACATCCATAAACCCATTCAAAAACTCAATCTTCATACTACCCTTTCCCCTCCATCTGAATTCCCCACTGAACCCACCAATATCCTTCAAGCGCTTAAACACCCTCAATGGAGACATGCAATGCAAGAAGAGTATGACGCTTTGGTGCGTAATAACACTTGGGACCTTGTTCCGGCCGATCCTTCCTATAACATCATTGGCTCTAAGTGGATTTTCAGGTTGAAATATAACCCTGATGGCTCTCTTGATCGATACAAGGCTCGCCTTGTGGCAAAAGGATTTACCCATCGTCCTGGGGTGGATTATTCGGAAACTTTTAGTCCAGTTGTTAAACCCCCTACTATTCGTGTGGTTCTCTCCATTGCACTGACGCAAGGGTGGTCTGTTCGGCAACTTGACATCAACAACACATTTCTACAGGGCTCTTTATAGGAGAATGTTTACCTTGCTCAACCTGCTGGCTTTATTGACTCGGCTCAACCGAGTTATGTCTGCAAGCTTCGTAAAGCGATCTATGGTTTAAAACAAGCCCCTAGGGCTTGGTATGACGAGCTCAAAGGATTTCTTTTGTCATGTCACTTTACCCAATCCCAAGCTGATGCATCCCTCTTTATTTACAATTCTGGCGGCATTATTTTATATCTACTTGTATATGTCGATGATTTAATTGTTACAGGTAATCATTCATCTGCATTGGAATCGTTTATTACTAAGCTAGGGACTCGCTTTGCACTCAAGGATCTTGGCTCGTTATCCTATTTTTTGGGGATCGAAGTTGTTCCTAACCCTGCAGGTTACATTCTCTCACAGTGCCGTTACACTTCTGAGCTTCTTGCCAAATTACATATGGATCACGCTAATGCCGTTTCTACACCACTGCCTGCTGATATATCGACTCTCACATCCAAGTCGGGCTCCCCCTTAGAGGACCCCTCTCATTATCGCATGGTTTTGGGCAGTCTCCAATATCTCACATTCACTCGCCCAGATATTGCATTTGCAGTCAATAAGCTATCTCAATTTATGCATTGTCCCACCGATACTCATTGGGCGCATGTGAAACGTCTACTCCGTTATTTAGCCGCACTTTTTTTCTATGGCATTCAACTTCACCGCCAATCCCCCCTCACACTCCATTCCTTTTCAGATGCCGATTGGGGTGGTAATAGGGATGATTACTCGTCTACAAGTGCCTATGTCATTTATCTTGGTCGTAGTGCTATATCTTGGAGCTCTAAGAAGCAAACCACTGTTGCTCGTTCATATGAAGCGAAATATCGCTCGATTCTGCTACAACCGCTGAACTCAATTGGATCACATTTTTGCTTCGCGACCTTGGATTACCTTGCTCTCCACCAGTTATCTACTGTGATAATCTAGGCACAACGCAATTTTGCTCCAACCCAGTTTTTCACTCACGCATGAAACACGTTGCTATTGATTATCACTTTATTCGTAACCAAGTCCAAAATGGAAAGCTTCGAATTTCTCATGTTAATGCTCGAGATCAGCTAGCCGACTGTTTAACCAAGCCACTTCCTCGTCCGGCTTTTCAACACCAACGTAGCAAGTTGTGTCTCCTTCCTCGACCAACTTGAGGGGTGGTAATAGCGTGTAACGTTTGTACCAAAATTATTTATATTTATTGTAATTACTAGAGTAGCCTAGAATCTTCCACTACCGTGTATATATACATTGTAAATCATTGACTCTGTGTGTGAATATCAATATACCAAAAATATTCTCCAAAATCATTACTTAATGATAAATACTATACTAACAAGTTGCTAGAACAGATAGATGCGATGAATGTTTCTACATGTAAGGTTTTTTGAGGGAAACTTGAAAATATATGCTCAAAAAGTAAAAAAAAAAATTGATAAAATATGCCTTATATCATACGTGCCTCGTGCGTCATTCATTCGTCGCGCGTGTGTCGCTCAGTGGTCATGCGTGCCTCGTGCGTCGTGTGTGCGTCATAGTTTTCAAACATCTTCATACGAGGCATATATTTTCAATTTTTTTACTTTTCGGGCATAGAAACTCAAGTTTCCCTTTTTTTTCCTTTCTGTTTCTGTTTTTGTTTTTACCTAAGCCTCTGACGTGTGGGACTAACTAACCGACTCAACTAATCCTGAGTTGATGCTTGAGAAGCCGGTAAATGCTGGGATGAGATCACATGTTCAATTTATGTGTCTAATTTCGGTGTCTAAATAAAAACGATGTCGTAAATGCTAATTTTTTTTCAAGGGCAGGGAGTTGAGATTTTTTTTTTCGAAAGGAATTTCCCTAAAAGAACTCAGAATTTCGGGGTAGGTGGAATATGGGTAGATGTTGGGCTGTTTTTTATTATTTTGTTCTTTCTTTTAAAAGAAAATAATTTAATGGATAAATAAACTACCAATCTAAATTTGTTTATGCTTGATAGTTTATTTTATTAACTAGGAAAATGAGTTGATTATTTCTTTTTTTAGGGGAGATATTAAAATCCACTTTTTAATACAAAATAAATAAATATTAAACACTATTTTTTTTAGTTACAAAAATATATATATATATATATATATATATATATATTCAAACGGACAAAAATACTTTTATATATCACATTCGCGGGACTACTTCTATTCTTCTCTTTTCTTTTTTCTTTTCTTCTCCGTTGCCTACTGCTTCATCTTTTTTCTTTTTTCTTTTTTTCAAACAAACGTAACTTTTGATTTAGAACTCCGATCATCAAAAAAGTTTCACCAAAATTCATATTTTGTTTCCTCTTTATTTTGAGATCACATACGATACCCTTCCAACGTAAATTTTGAAAGACGAAAAAATATTTGCATTAATCGGAGCGTTTTTCTTATAAACGGCCGTAACTTTTGATTTATAACACCGATCATCAAAATTCTTTCACCAAAGTTCATACTCCCTCCGTCCCATTTTAATAATCCTATTTGACTTTTCACACGATTAAAAAAATTGTAATTAATGTTTTGAATCTCATTAAATGATCCAATATTTTTTACATTTATGTCCTTTAAGTAATACTTTGTCATAAATGTAAACATATTGGATCATTTAATATGATTCAAAGCATTAATTTACATTTTTCTTAATCGTGTGAAAAGTCAAACAGGACTATTAAAATGGGACGGAGGGAGTATTTTTTCTCTTCATTTTAAGATCTCATATGATACCATTTCGACGTAGTTTTTTAAATCCGAATAATCGCAGCGTTTACACTAACACAATAACAGTATCAGTTTCACAGTAACAATATCACAATAACATTATCACAGTAACACGTTTTATTAACAAACACAATGACACAATTACCATTACCATTAATAGTATACGATTAGCCAAAAATCATAGACTCGGCAAGCTTTACAACAACCACCGACAGCCTATATTCCTTTGTGGATTAAAACGGAAACAAACAGTATACTAAAAATCATTTGGACAATAATGTAATCACATTAACACCCAAAAAACTTGAGTATTTTGAAATAACACATTCAATCACAATGGAAAAAAAAATTTACAACATACTCCCTCCGTCCCGTAGTATAAGTCTTTTTGGCTTTTTAATGGTGTTCCAAAATATAAGTCCTTCACACTAAACAATGTTATATTATTAGCCAGTCCCAGAAAACAATGCAATATTTTACATTGAAATATTAAAAAGTAACTCATTTATAATGTTTTCGTAAACTGTGTGAAATAGCCAAAAAGCCTTATATTATAGGACGGAGGGAGTATATGATAAACAACTTTAACATCAACATATATGATAGTTAAGTTACATCAAGGAAAGGGTTATCTAAGCACCTAAAAATCTCGACAATGTCGATTGCTACCATCATCTTATCCTCCAACTCTACACCAAATGGTTTAATATTTTCTCAATAAAGTTGACGATACGGGATTTCACTCCTCCACGTGGAATTATGTGGTTGGTCCAGCTGTCGTTTTGGGAAGTCCAAGCCTCTAGAACTCACCTCGGATCGAATAAGAGACGTGTCAATGAAGACCACAGCAGCCGGCAGATTTTGCAAGTGTCCCATCTCGAACACCCGTGTCGGTGTTATACGAGTCGAGACCAGGATTCCGGTCCAGCTTCACAAGCCCAATATCCATGGGGTTACTTGGGCAAGGGGCAAGGCCCAATAAGGGTTATTTATGTCAATAGACAACACCGCCTTAGGTTTTTGGGCAGAATGTGAACTTATACCTATAAATACACTAATCAAGGAACTACGTAAGGCTTGATTCCTGGACATCACACAGGATACGTAGGCAATCCAAGATACATTCTTGGACTCAGCCAAAACACCCAAAAATCACCACCTTTACCACCGTTCGAGCCGAGCATATCCTTCCTGACTCACCCTTAGATTACATTGGGACCTATTAAATAGGAGGTGTGTTATTTAGCATCATCATTGGCGCTAGAAGGAGGGCCTTCTACCGGTGAGTTGTTAAGGATATCGCAATGGCACCACCACCAAGGAGACAGAAGCCTACGGGCAGCAAGAATCTACCGATCGAAGAGCACACGGATGTAGATCCAGCAGAGTTCAAACCCAGGTATCAGAAATACCCATTGGATCTAGGCCACAGCTGCATAACCGCCAAAGCCCCAACTTCCCCCACAGTTGCAAGACATGGCTGATCACTTGGCGTCTTTGGATGAAGATGCCCTGAAACGAGTAGTGGCATCTGCATTCATAGATAAAAGGATCTATAACACTCCTGATGAGCACAACTTGTTAGACCCAACGGGTCGAAAGGAACTTAAGAACACAAAAGGAAAGAAGCCTGTCGATCCTCGTGAGGAGCGCGAAGATGAAGTAGAAGTCAGCATCACCAGCGCCAAGAAGCGTCCTGCACATGAAAAGCACCAGAGGCAAATTGAGGACAGTATTCGAAACGAGTTTAATCGCATCGTAGGAAAGGATCAGGTCACAGAGTGGCTCGAGTCACCATTCAGCCCCGAGATAGAGGAATTCTCGATGCCTGAGTCCTTTAAGCCACCGAAGATGGAACCCTATGATGGTACTATAGACCCAGAGGATCACCTATATCGATACATATCACTGATGATATTACGGAACGCTAATGATGCCATGAAGTGTCGCGCCTTCGATACCTTACTTACGGGTCGAGCTCGGGAGTGGTTTCATAAGCTACGACCTGGGTCGATTTCTAGTTTTCTACAGTTGGGGCAGAAGTTTCAAGATGCTTTCATCGGGAATAAGAAGTTCCATCTCAGTGCCACTCACCTCATAAACATCAAGCAGGAAAAAGGAGAGTCAACAATTGACTTCATGAGGCGTTTTAATCTCGAAACTATGAAGGTGCATAATGCCAGTGATGCACTTCAGGTCAAATCCTTTGTTGGAGGCCTGCGCAATATGAAGTTATACGACAAACTTTCTTAAAAGATGCCCAATGACATGGACGAATGTGTGAACATAGTCCACAAGTTTTGCCAAGGTGAAGAGGCAGTGCGCCTGCACACCATTTCACTTGGCCTCAACTCGAGAAATGACACCCGAGGCCAGACCAAGGGTCAGCCTAAGGGAGGGAGCGATGAAGGGAAGTCAAATGTATTCGATCGATTGACAGCTCCGATCACAGATCGGTTAGGAAAGAAGGGGAATTTAAAAGACCGAGATTTCATCCCTCTCAACCGATCTCGAGGGGAAGTGTTGGCCATCATGATCAAGAAAAACATTGCCCGAACTCCTAAAGCAATGTCCAAAGATCCGGAAAAGAGGATGAATACCCACAAATACTGCGATTATCACAAGGATGTGGGGCACGACACGGAGGAGTGTTTCGATCTGAAACGAGATATCGATGCATGCATTCAAGAGGGTCGGTTAGATAAAGTGGTCGATAGATCACAGAAAGACGAGCCCAGGGGTCGTCGGGAATACAAGAGGAAGAATTATAACGGGGGAAGAGATCGATCGCCACGTCGAGATAATCAGAGGCGTCGAGAGAGGTCGTCTGAGCCAACTCACAGAGATAACCGTAGGGACGATCGTAGGGAAGATCAGAATCGAGACCCCTATAGGGATAACCGTATCGGATATGGTGTCAACACAATTGTTGCTGAGCACGAGTCAGATCGTCCTCGATCCAGTCAACAGCCTACAGACAGATCGAGGGAAGCAAAAAATCTTAGGTTCACGACAGAAGTGGGTTATGGACCCAAGGATGATATTCCGAGCTCTCATAGCCACAGTGAAGGATTGGTGATAGAGGTAGTAATAAGCAGAGGCCTGATAAAAAGGGTATGTGTCGATAGTGGAAGTGCAGTCAACATCCTCTACTACTCAGCCTTCAAAGCCATGAAGTTGATAGATGAGGACGTTGTGCCATTATCAACTCCTTTGTTTGGATTCACGGGACAGGCCATCCACCCTATCGGGTCGATAAATTTACTGACTGATGGGAGTCAAATTTACGTGATTCCGGTGCATTTTCCACCCCCGTTTATCCCACTTTTAGCACATTCTCTGTGTTTTTAGACCATTTTCGGGTAATATCGTGAGTTTATAGCACGGGGAGTAAATCCGCCGCTTTGATGGTTTACTACCTCTTTTTAGTGATATTAACCCATTCCCGAGCACTTTTACCCTCCGGAATTGTTTGTGTGTGTAACACCCCGGTTTCCAATCACGTCGGCCGCCGGAATTGGTCACCGAAACGTCACTTCACGACACACAGTCGCAGCAGTAATACTCAACATTCCACAACAGAAGAAAAATAAACATCCACCATTTATTATTAAAAGGGTCAAGGTAATTACAATTTCTTGAAAGAAAGCGAAAATATGTGGAAACGTCAATAAAATCTTAAAGTGCCGGAAATCCAGTAAAGTGGAAAAGTAAGACAGCGACTACGTGGCTCTCGATACCCCGCGACGCCCCCGCAATCATCAAACGTCCAAGAAAATACCTGCTAAGAATCTGCTCCCCATAAATGGATCATAGCAGGGTTAAACAAAAGTAAAACCGTCAACTATGAAGTTGAGTAAGAATAAATCTAATGTACGTAGAACGAAAGTTAACAACAATTTAAGGAAACTTCTCTACAGGCATCAACCATCACATAACAAATACGACCAAACTATAACTGATACGACCATTCCATAGAAGATATGAAACACCACAATCCATCTATACCTAAAGGTCCCGAATGTGCACATTCCTAAGGGTCATCCAATGGTACCATTATTAAAATGGTCCACACGTACTGGGGTGCAAGGATTTCCTCTCCGGGTTATCGGATTCGGAGATACCCTATCCGCCCAACATTACATCTGCATGCAAACTCCCCAAATCACGGAAGGTCATTAAAGTCGTAAGGCAATTCCACTCCCGGATACCCGGCTTCGGTAGCTACCCTATCCGGGCCCAACCACTACGGGTCTACGAACATTCAATGTCTCAAAATCAGGTTCCACAATGATAACACCATCAAAACCCAACTCACAAAGTATGTTAATAAGATTTAACAATAACTAACACAGAAATAAGGACACTTAAGTTGGACGCCCGTTTAAAAGGGTTGGACGCCCGTTTGGATAACCGAACGCCCGTCCAAAAACTCGGACGTGCGTCCAAAAGGACCTGTTACATCCTGAATCCAGTTTTACACACTGGGCGCCCGTCCATTATGCTTGGGCGCCCGTCCACTAAAGTAAATTTACATCCTCATATCAAAAGCGACCGCTTCAGGCGCCCGTCTCCGTAACCTGAGACGCCCGTCTCGAATCTGAAACAAGGCGGACGCCCGTCCACACGAATCGACGCCCGTCCGACTTCAGGTTTCAATCAAAACCTAAAACCTCAACACGATTTCCAAAACGTTTCCAAACCAAAACCAGCAAAACAACACAGCAAAACACAGAATTTCTTCATCTAAGAGTACAATAACATCCATGGACTTTAAACCAAAGCAAGACACACTACTATGGATGTTTAGCATCCCAAAACACTCCTTCACACATAACCCTATACCAAGTTTAAATTTCCATTTCAAAATATTATCTAACTCATGCATTTAACAAACGTAAACGCAATCCATAGAAATATTCTTACCGGTAATATTGTACTCCTTGAAAGCCTTTGCTAACAAGTTAGAATCGTTCCTCTATGAAACCTGAATCTATAAAAGAAGGAAAAGAAACGATGATCACTACACAATTCAAACGAATCACAAAGGTGATCCCAAGGTTCGAAACCACCTCCCCCATGCGCATCAATGGGTCGGCCATGGCCTTTGGCCGGCCGATCGTTGTGCTCGAATTGTAGGGACGAAGAAAATTAACGATGCTTACCACGACGACGACGACGACGACGAATTCTTCAACACCAAGAAGAAGTTTTACTCTCCCTCTCCCTCACAAGAACTCGGCGGCAAGGGGTGGGGGTCTTAGGGTTTCACCTTTTTTTTTTTTTTTTTTTGAGAAAATAAGGAAGGAAAAGAAGAATAAAAAGAAAGCCCCTTTTTAATTGCCCTTTTAATTGCACAAAATAATTAAAATCCTTTTTAATTATTAACTAATCCTTCCATTTAATTAAAAAAATCACATAATTTCCAAAATAATTTAATCTCATACTAATTAATTAGGAGGTCAAAATTTCGGGATATTACAGTGTGTGTTGTTCGTTCATGAGATTGTAGGGTCTACGTGTATCGAGGACCCGGAAGGTGATGATTTATGGTAAAAAAAACATAACCGAGGCAAGAGAAAAGATCAAAGGAGGAAAAGTTGAAGATTTGGGGCAACAGGGGTTCAAACGCACGTTTGAACACCCCAAACGTGTGTTCAAAGGACCACAAGTTGATACAGAGTTCAAGCCTTCCAAACGCATGTTTGAAACCACCTCAAACGCGCGTTTGAACATCCTAAACGTGCGTTTTGAATCCTCCAAACGCGCGTTTGACCCACCTTAAACGTGCGTTCAAGATGAAGATAGTCAAGACCCTGCCCAGAAATGAAGTTAAACGCACGTTTTCCCTAAGTTAAACATGCGTTTGAAGATGATGAACGCCAGTCTCAGCACCCTAAACGTGCGTTTGAAGACGATTTATGTAGATTTTTCCCCCACCTATAAATACCCCCCTTAGACTATTTCTAAAAGACAATTATTCTCTTAGCAAAACTCTACCCATTTTCTTAGCTCGATTTTTGTAATAACTTAGAATACTTTCTCTTAGCTTACATCAACATAATATTAGCTTAATCTTTCCATTTCTTAGCTTAGATTTCAATTCCAAACACTAAGAGACCACCTTTTAATTACTTCTCTATTTTGTACTTTTTGGATCTAATCTCGAATTCTGCAAATTAATGGTAAATTTCTTATTTCTTTTACTTGTTATGGCTTTCATTTACTGTTTTGTGTATGTTTTGATTAGCATAATGAGTAGCTAAACACCAACATAGTCGAATCATGTGAAAATTGGTGAAATCACCCTTTGGGTGATGAAATTGGGAGTGGGTAGTGCTTTTTATTGTTGTATCTTGCATGTTTCATGTCTTAGAACTTGTTATAACAGATTTGGGCTAGATTGATCACCTAGGTCAACATCACACACATCACTCTAAAGAGTTGTTCAGATATAGGGGTGTGGGAGAAAGGGTTCTAGGATCACAACTTAGAGTGAGGTTACTCGTTTTAATGTTTAAAGCGGCTCTAGGGCATATCATGTCTTGTTAGTGAACCTTCTTTAGGGAAGGGTAATTAATTTGGCGTAAGGTGTTAGGAGAGAGTTGTTCAGACCTTAGCACCGGGATTAGGATTACGCACCCGTGAAATTGAATGCAAGAGTTCGTTCGTTTAATGCACACTCCCGGTTTTGTCATTCCTTATGGTGAAACTAGCTATTTTGATCATGGTTCCGCTATGTCCCTTAATCTATCTTTAAAACCTAGTAGTTTAATCTTCTTTCTTTCTTATCTTTAAACCTGTTAGTAGAGATCACTTTATTGTCGTTGTAGTTACAAATACTTTAAAAGATTGATCACCTAGACTAAGTAATACGTTCACTTTGGTACTTGCAACCACTTTTCCCTTGGGTTCGACCTCGTACTCGTGTAGCTATTCTAGCAATCGACCCAGTACATTGCCGGTTAGAGAGTTAGTTTACCCACGGTTTCGAGTCTTTATAAATTGTTTTTGAAGGGTGAATTTTACCTCAATCAAAATGGCGCCGTTGCCGGGGAATTGTGTGCTATTTGTGATATCTTGCAAGTGAACCGAAGGCTTGGGCCTAGGTTTTATTTTATTGTTTTCTTGTTGTTTTCTGAGATCTTGCAGCTTGAGCTTAAATGGATGGATTTTTCAATCGATACTACTCACCTGAACAACAATACCCCTACCAACCTCAGGCACTTGAACATTGTTATCAACAATACCGTGCCTCGACCTCGATATCAACAAAGAGTAACCAAGGTTCATGGGCTTATCAGTGCCCTAGTGCATACCAAAGTCAAAATTATGGTTATTCAAGTTATGAGCCACAACATTATGAGGGTTGTCCAAACTCTAGTGCTTATCAGGATTACGGTGTTCATACTCAACGCGTTGATAGCGTCACCCAGATTCAGCCACTTGATCAGAGTCTGGCATGGCAAGAAGCCTACTACTCACCTCCAATGAATCAAAGTCCGTATGATTAGTCTCCTTCCATGCCACAAGAAGGCTTCACCGACATTCAAATTGAGCAGTTGATTCAATTGAACGAGAGTTTGATTCAAATGAACAAGGATATGCAAGAGTTCAATAGAAGCTTTGACTCCGACATAAGAAATCTTGAAGACGGGATGGGGCAATTGATTGAAAATAGGAGGCATGAGAAAGAGGAAGAGACATGTGCAATAGAGGTGGTCCGGGATGATGATGTTATCACTGAAGAAGTTCAGGTTGAGAGTGAGGTTGATGATTCAGTTTGCCATGATGAGATTTCTGAGCCAGATAGTGAGTTGGGATTGCTCATAGTGCCACCTCCAATTGCGATATTTGATTATGGCAGGTTTCACGTTCTACCTACTACACCTTCACCCCTTGAGATGAAAATTGATGAATCCTTGGTGGAGTGTGTGGTGGAACCGACCATTGTTATGACTGAGCAAGAATTCTTTGGTGATGAGAATAGCTCATTTTGGGATGAAGAGGAAATGCAAGATTTGGAGATGGAAGAGATGCAAATTTTATCTATTACACCACCTCCCGAAGAAATGCAAAATGATGACCTCGAAGGGTGTATGATAGATTTGAGCACACTGTTTGATAAGACAGAATTAGAGTCGGAAGAGAAACTGGGATCGCCCATTTCACCCTCACTCCCAATTGAAGTAAATAAAGATGTCATTATGAAGAGTGTGGTGAAATCGTATGAGACTGAAGAGCCATCTATGGTAGAGCTACCGGGAGAAGTGGAGATTTTTAGCATGCCGGTCCCAGATTATTACACTCTTCCACCTTATGTTGATGAGTATTATGCAGTCGATTTTGTGTACTCACCGGTAGATGGAGCTCAAAGAATTTGTAAAAAGAGACAACTACCATGGAATGGCAATTACAAGAAGAAGGTGATGAGAGATTTTGACAAAAGAGGATTCCCGAGTTGGGAAGAGGTAACATCGAGGGTCGTGAGAGGTAAATTTTTAGTGAACTCGGTTTCTGTGATGCTTGCTAATTTTAGTCTTCTTGAGTTGTTGATATTTTTGAGCTCGGATTTTGGTTGATGGTTTTGGTGATATTTGTTTGAAATAAAATATTTGAATTGTTGTTTTGAGTCTTTTGAGGTATGAGTCCGTTTAGTGCCACTACGTCGATGCTAACGACGTTAAACAAAGCACTTCTACCATTTCTCGCCTGTGCCAATAGTATAACTTTGGAAAAATTGGCACTGTATAAGTCATCCCGTCGAGCCAACGACACAAAACAAAGGCGCTTGGGGGAGGCAACCCACCTTTTTGGTAGTAATAATGAGTTTGGAGTGGTCTTTGGGTGCAAGAGGGTAGAGTTTTGTCTTAAAAGAGAAGTTGGGGTGAGAATTTCCTTTTGGTTCCGGTTTTTGTACATAGGGGGGGATGTTTTTATGTGAGCCTCTATGGCCTTATTTTATGCGTGGATGCTCTGTGTTTCTTTTGATTATCTTTACATCCAGTGCGATTCCCGTCTAGTATGGTTGATATGCTTTGATACTTTGTTTGTGGCATGGCTTCTATTCTTATATATCTCGTATCTATCACCATCTTTTGGCACATGGACTTTTCCCGTGCATGTGTTTGCCTTGGTTTTTGTTTCTATGGTTTTAGATACTCGAGATGGAGCTTACTAGAAGATGTCACGTGGGCTACTAGTGCGCCTTTCTACCGGGTTTTGGTCAAACAGCTAAGTCTTTTACTTTTTTTTATCTCTCACACACTGAGGACAGTGTTTCGTTTAAGTGTGGGGTAGGAGACTTAGCCGTTTTCTCGGTTTTATTGTTAAATGTGCTTGATATGTGGTGTGCTTAGCCTATGACTGGGATCGAGTCGATTTTTGGGTAATTTTTAAAAAATTTCAAGGGTTTTCAACACCGTGTTGTTTGCGTTATTTTCACATTCGAGTGGTGATCACCTTAGTAGGACCCCGAACGTGTACACTGCGGTTTACTATTATCTTGAGAATGGAATATTAATTTCACGTAAGCTACACTTCATGCACAATTTGATTACTACCACTTCTTATACCACTAGTCTCGAGACGAAATAGAAAGGTTGCCTAAGTAGGATACGGGATGACGGTCCTAGCGTTTCTTTGACCAACCAGAGCCAAATAAGCCTAATCCCGAACATTAGACCTTTGTAGCCCCTCTCAGCCTTGATAGAATGGTCTGACCACCATTCACTTTATAGCCGTTTTGTTAATCAGTCAGAAACCTACCCTGAGCCTTAATTCTGGTCACATTTCCTTCATTTATACCCTACGAGTGGACTTAGTCTTTTGTTAGGACACACTTGCTAAGGCAAGTGTGGGGTGGGGGAAATGATGTTTTGATGGGTTGGTGTTTTCTTGTTCTGGAGCTATAAGGAGAGGAGGAGCTCAGTTGGGCCTAGTGCTTGGATTTGACCCAAAAAGAAAAGAAAATTTGCATTTATTTCTTAAAAAAAATAATTAAAAAAAATCTATCTTCGATGCAATAAAAGTTTGAAGTTTATAAAAGTAAAGGGTTGGAATCAAAATGTTGAGCTCAAAAGTTATACTTATGATGTTGGAGTTGGGATAGTGAGATAGGTGCTAATGTATTTGACCTCGCCTTATGAAACTTGAAACATAGTTGAGTTAGGCAATGAGTTCGGGTATGTTCGCATCCTATGGTTCCAAAGTGTTAAAAATAATCAAAAAGGAGTTTGGGGTGGTTTGTTCAGTAAAGATAAGGTGGTACACTTGTTGATTAGGTTCACTCGTACTTCTTTTTCTCCAGTTCCCAAAATATCCTTTTCGATTAACCGGAATTACCTTAGCCTAACATTATAACCTTTCAAGTCCTACCCGATCGTGTCCAAAATTAGTAACCTTGATTAGTGGAGAGGCTAGTGGGTATGAAACGGTTGGTAGACTTTTGGTCTGGATTCAAGCCCCGACAATCACTTTGAGCACTTGGCTTTAGCTTGGCACCACACACACTCCATTTTCTTGATAATGTCATACCGGTGTGTATATGTTCGTGTTTCTTACTTTGTGGTTACCTCGAGAGTGTGAGTAGTAGCACCTACATCACAAAGTTGAATCCCTTGGTTGGTTTTAAAACACCTAATTTACTCGAGGGCGAGCAAAGGCTAAGTGTGGGGTGGTTGATGGGAGTCAACTTTACGTGATTCCGGTGCATTTTCCACCCCCGTTTATCCCACTTTTAGCACATTCTCTGTGTTTTTAGACCATTTTCGGGTAATATCGTGAGTTTATAGAACGGGGAGTAAATTTGTCGCTTTGATGGTTTACTACCTCTTTTTAGTGATATTAACCCATTCCCGAGCACTTTTACCCTCCGGAATCGTTTGTGTGTGTTGTTCGTTCATGAGATTGTAGGGTCTACGTGTCTCGAGGACCTGGAAGGCAATGATTTATGGTAAAAAAAAGCATAACCGAGGTAAGAGAAGAGATCAAAGGAGGAAAAGTTGAAGATTTGGGGCAACAAGGGTTCAAACGTACGTGTGAACCCCCCAAACGTGCGTTCAAATGACCACAAGTTGATACAGAGTTCAAGCCTTCCAAAAGCACATTTGAAACCACCTCAAACGCGCGTTTGAACATCCTACACGTGCATTTCGAATCCTCCAAACGTGCGTTTGACCCACCTTAAACGTGCGTTCAAGATGAAGATAGTCAAGACCCTGCCCAGAAATGAAGCTAAACGCACGTTTGCCCTAAGTTAAACGTGTGTTTGAAGATGATGAACGCCAGTCTCAGCACCCTAAACGTGCGTTTGAAGATGATTTCTACAAATTTTTCCCCCACCTATAAATACCCCCCTTAGACTATTTCTAAAAGACAATTATTCTCTTAGCAAAACTCTACCCATTTTCTTAGCTCGATTTTTGTAATAACTTAGAATACTTTCTCTTAGCTTACATCAACATAATATTAGCTTAATATTTCCATTTCTTAGCTTAGATTTCCATTCCAAACACTAAGAGACCACCTTTTAATTACTTCTCTATTTTGTACTTTTTGGATCTAATCTCGAATTTCTGCAAATTAATGGTAAATTTCTTATTTCTTATACTTGTTATGGCTTTCATTTACTATTTTGAGTATGTTTTGATTAGCATAATGAGTAGCTAAACATCAACATAGTCGAATCATGTGAAAATTGGTGAAATCACCCTTTGAGTGATGAAATTGGGAGTGGGTAGTGCTTTTTATTGTTGTATCTTGCATGTTTCATGTCTTAGAACATGTTATAACAGATTTGGCCTAGATTGATCACCTAGGTCAACATCACACACATCACTCTAAAGAGTTGTTCAGATAGAGGGGTGTGGGAGAAAGGGTTCTAGGATCACTGCTTAGAGTGAGGTTACTCGTTTTAACGTTTAAAGCGGCTCTAGGGCATATCATGTCTTGTTAGTGAACCTTCTTTAGGGAAGGGTAATTAATTTGGCGTAAGGTGTTAGGAGAGAGTTGTTCAGACCTTAGCACCGGGATTAGGAGTACGCACCCGTGAAATTGAATGCAAGAGTTCGTTCGTTTAATGCGCACACCCGGTTTTGTCATTCCTTGGGGTGAAACTAGCTATTTTGATCATGGTTCGGCTATATCCCTTAATCTATCTTTAAAACCTAGTAGTTTAATCTTCTTTCTTTCTTATCTTTAAACATGTTAGTAGAGATCACTTTAGTGTCATTGTAGTTACAAATACTTTAAAAGATTGATCACCTAGACTAAGTAATACGTTCACTTTGGTACTTGCAACCACTTTTCCCTTGGGTTCGATCTCGTACTCCTATAGCTATTCTAGCAATCGACCCGGTACACTACCGGTTAGAGAGTTAGTTTACCCACGGTTTCGAGTCTTTATAAATTGTTTTTGAAGGGTGAATTTTACCTCAATCACTGACCACCGTGGGAGATGGAGAAAAAGGCAGGACGATGGAAATGACTTATGTCGTAGTTAAAACCCCATCGGGTTACAACGCGATATTAGGTCGATCCGCCTTATACGACCTGAGAGCAATTATTTCTACCTTCCACAACAGCATGAAGTTTCCCACATGGTATGGCACCCACGAGGTGAAGGGAGATGTTGAAGTTGCAAGAAATTGCAGTTTAGTTACGATAAAAGGGAATGGCGTTGGACAGGTGCTGGTCGAGGAGTTAATTCCCGAGGAAGAAGAAGATAAAAGCTGGGTCTCTGTCGACCCGACAGAGGAAGTCCGCGTTTGGAAGGAGGAAGAGGGCCATGGAGTCCATTTCAGGAAGTGGATGCCACATCCCGACATGCAAGACTTGGTCGACCTTCTGGTCGAATACCGAGATGTGTTCGCTTGGAAAGCCGATGATATGCCAGGCCTCTCGGCAGATATTGCAGTGCATCGACTCAATTTCGACCCGAAGAAGAAGCCGATACGGAAGAAGAAGAGAAACCTCGCCCCTCAGAGGAAAGAGGCGGTAAAGAAGGAAGTGGATAAATTATTAGTTGCTGGCATCGTAAAAGAGATATTCTACCCGGAGTGGCTATCCAATCCTGTCTTGGTTAAGAAGCCAGACGAGAGTTGGCTAATGTGTGTGGATTTCACGGATCTAAACAAGGCATGCCCTAAAGTTTTGTATCCACTTCCTAAAATTGATCAGCTGGCCGATTCGACGTTGGGTTTTGAAGTTTTCGGGTTTCTAGACGCTTATAAGGGATATTATCATATTTTCATGGATCCCCAAGACTCGGAAAAGACCGTCTTTATCACAGAGTTCGGTATGTTTTGTTTCGTGACCATGCCATTTGGTCTAAAGAACGCAGGAGCCACTTATCAGAGAGCGGTCAACAAGATCTTCAAGGGGTTGATAGGTCGTAATATGGAGGTCTAAATTGATTATTTATTAATCAAGAGTAATTCCATGGGACAGTTCCTTGTCGATGCTAGAGAAGTTTTCAAGGTGCTCCGGGCTGCGAACATGAAGCTCAATCCAAAGAAGTGCACCTTCGGAGTTCGATCTGGTAAGTTTTTGGGTTATATGATATCGAAAGACGGAATTCGAGCTAACCCGGACAAGATTGACGTGCTCAAAAATATGCCTGCACCTCGTAACATCAGAGAGGTACAGAGGTTGACGGGTCGAATGGCGGCCCTTAACCGTTTTTTATCGATATCGGCACAGAGAGCACTTCCCTTCTTCAAGATATTAAAGAAGGCAAGTCCCTTTCAATGGGATGACAAGTGTCAGAAAGCATTCGAAGACCTGAAGAGCTATTTATCCGATTTACCCACACTGTCTTCACCTCGGGAAGGAGAAAAACTACTGGTTTATTTGGCAATTTGTAAAGAGGCAGTAAGTGCAGTGTTGGTTCGAGAAAGGGAATAGGGGCAAGTTCCAGTTTATTTTGTGAGTAAAGCGCTACATGGAGCAGAGGTCAGGTACTCGCTTGCCGAGAAGTTAGCATTGATTTTAGTTCATGCATCGAGGAAATTAAAGCCTTATTTCCAGGCACACCCAATAGCAGTGGTCACCGACCAGCCTTTGAAACAAATTTTGGCCAAGCCCGAGACATCGGGTCGGTTAGCAAAGTGGGTCGTTGAATTAGCCGAGTACGATATCGAATTCTTACCACAAACAGCAGTTAAAGGCCAAGCCCTAGAAGACTTCATTGCCGAGGGATTATCTATTCAATTAGAGCAAGAGAAGCAACCGCCGGGGGAGCAATGGACCCTTCATGTCGATGGGGCATCCAGTAAAGAAGGATCAGGAGCTGGGTTACTATTGGTTAGCCCAAAGGAAGAAGAACTTCCCTACGCGCTTCGGTTTGAGTTCAAGGCCACCAACAACGAGGCAGAATATGAAGCCATGATTACAGTCTGAAGCTAGCATCCAAATTAGGGGTCGAAAATCTAGTGGTGTATAGTGACTCACGGCTCGTAGTCAATCATATATGAGGTGAGTATGAAGCTAAAGAAGAAACTATGAAAAGCTATTTAAAAGTGGTTCAAGGGTTGGTGTCGAAATTCAAGATGGTTCAAATCGAGCATGTGCCTCGTAGTGAGAACAAAAGGGCTGATGCGTTGTCCAAACTCGCATCGAATTTCAAGTCAAAAAGGAAGGTCCTGATCGAGATGTTAGCAGAACGGAGTTACAACGAGGTTGATGTGCAGCCAGTTACTCATGGATCAACATGGATGGACCCGATAGCTCTATACTTGAAGGACGGAATTCTACCGTCTGACAAGTCCCAAGCAAGAAAGATTCGACTACAATCCTCTAGGTATGCTCTATTTGATTACGTTCTTTATCGAAAATCTTTTGTGACCCCCTGGATGCGATGTGCCTCGGAAGACGAAGGGGAATATCTTCTCAAAGAAATACATCGGGGAGT